>LR548902.1:0-480181 GCA_900536415.3 Caenorhabditis sp. 38 MB-2015
TTTAGGAAGAGAACAACAAAAGTTGGAAGTCAATGAGAAATGTTCATATTTATTCCGAGGTTCTTCTTTTGATAATGATGATCATCATTTCACACAAGCAACAGAGTTAGAACGAGTACCTGAATATGATCATTTTTGTCCGATTCATGGATCGAGAAGGAGATTAGCTCGAAGTAATCAATTAGTCACAATGCAACATTTAATGCATTCAGTGGACGAAGAAGATGATGAGAATCTAGCATATTTGTATAGGTACGTAGTCCATTCTGAACTTGAGAAATTGCTGGTTTTCAGTCATGATTTGATCGCAAAACTAATTCGAAAAAAGAAACGAGATATGTTGAGTGGTCGGGAGAAGGAAAGAGTCAACAAAACAATGCAGAAAATTATGTCGAATTTATGGATATTATCAGTTGCATTTCTTTTTTTATTCACAGCTTTCAATGGTCTTCAAAATTTGCAAACAACTATTAATGGGCAATTGGGGTCAGATTGTTTAGTGTAAGTTGTTAGAAAACTTGAATATTTTACCTGCTTTTAAGAATAGTTTTGTTTTGAAAAGTTAAAATTTATAAATACTAATTCCAAGCGAACCCAACGTATCCCTCTCCAAGTTGAACAGATTTAATTTTCTTTATACAATTGCGTTTTTATCCATATTCTGGCCCTGTGGGCCGTTCAAAAATTGCGTATGCCACCCGTATTTCAGGGGACATCGCGGGCAATTGGGAAAAGTTTTCAACCAGCAATAAACGCACCTCGGCAAAGCCTCATTGGTCACGTTATCGCCCCAGCGCAAAGCTAAATTGACCAACAAAACAAAAACAGGTCATGAAATTGACTAGCAGACATTGAACGGGTTCGGTTGTCTCCCATAAAAAGTGTGCAAAGTGGGAGGGGCAAGTTGTGGCAGGTGTATTGAAGGGGATAAGAAGTCACTATGATGGTTCTATATTATCCATTTCGTTTTTCTATTCCTTTCACTTCGAGATATTTTGATCTACAGGTGTCTGATTCTCTTATTTTTATTCACTATTTCGTCTGATAGATCAAAAAATGTCTTCTGGCAAAGGGAATAGAACATAAGAATAGGCAATATTATTTTTCGGAAACATGGGAGTAATGTCATCTATTTCAACTGTTTATTATATGTAAAACATATTTTCAGGTAAATACTATTTTGTCAGACAAAACAATTATGTGTGACAAAATCGAAGCTCATGTCGAAACCTGGTCAAAGGTATATACATATATATATGTCGTTGGTGTTGGCAAAATTGATCCCTGAAAAACGAAACTCCTTTGTCTGAAACTATTTTTCTACTATGTACAAACTCCAAAACTTTTTGTCGCTCTCTTCTTTTCCTTTTTCCGTGTTATAACTTATGCAAATTTTGAAACCGTTGTATTATTTATTAATAGTTTTTTGTCGATTTTCTATTTAATGTGGAGATGGTATCTGTATTTCAATGAAGAAAATGATGTTTATTCGGTGAGTTTGACTGAATAAAAAAGGAAAGAAGGAAAGGAAGAAGTTGTTGAGGAAAAAAAGAAAAAGAGCATCTTCTTTTTTCTTTTTTTGGCTGTGTCTCTTTCGAGAAATAGTAGGCGAATACACGTAATGGCGCTGAACCAGAAAAAAAAAGATTTTTTGTTTTCTTTCGCCTTTTACTAGTTTCGACAAGTTTCTTGGTGTTAGATTTTTCATTCTGCAATTGATTGTTTTTTGAACTTTTTGCTTTTTTCTAACTTTGGACTTCAACTCTACAGTTTTCTGAAAGTCTATTCACGTGGGAACATCAGCAATTGCGCCTGGATTTCTCAAAAATTGGGTCATTTTTGTGTAGCAAATATTTGCGACACGGTTTAGGGGACCTAATTGTGTCCCAACCTATCTGGAAATTATCGCAATAATGCAAAACGAATGGCGGTTTTTTCCGAGTTTTTTCAATCTTTAGATTCGCGATTTAAATACAATTGTTTTCTTTCTTTAAAATGGAGAACTGTAATTTATATAGAAGTTGATATGCTGAAATTGTTTTGAAAAAGTGAACAGCTTTTTTTTCTCTTCTCTTTTTCTCTGTTATGTTTCATTTTTATCCGGAAATGTACTGTAGTGCTTTACATAAAGAGTTCCAAGACGTTATATATGTATTCTTTATCTTTTTTTGAACATGTTGACGAAATTTCTGGTGAATATGCGAAATAAATATTTATAGAATTAGTATTAATTATTTTCTCATCGTCTTATATAAATATATATTCTCACATTTCGTCAGCCAAACGAAAACAACAAAAAAATAATTCAGAGACCCCCAACACGAAAAAATGGGAGCTAAATAGTTATTGAAAATATGCAGCTAGAATGCGCTTCTTGCGTTGGACAAAGTGCTGCGACTACTCCGGATGAGACAAGTTCTGGACCATTCTTTGATTGGAGATACTTCTGTTGTGCTAATAATATTAGAGAGGTAAGATGTGTTTGGTATCATTTTGTTTGTTGTTGAGAGATCTTTTCAATGAAGTTGTCAGAATTTTTTTCGTTTGTTATTTTGTGAGAAATCATAAACCAACACGAAACCAGAAAAATGTGTATACACAGAATGTGTCATAACATTTCATATGACGCGCACATTTTTTATTTTTCCATTTTTGTGTGTCAAGTTTCATCGATTTATTTTCAGTTCAAAAAACGTGCAGAGATGAACGGCTTGTGTTGTTGTACACCATGTAAACCAAGATATCGAAGATTAGTCGATTCTATATATCCAAGAGCGGTGACCGATGGCTTAATCCATTCAAACATGCAAAAACTAACATTCTATGCCATTTCACACCCAGAAAAATTGGAAAGAATTGGCGAATATTTGGTGATGCGCATGGGAAGAGATCTGAGTAGACAAAGGCCGGTTCAAGTCAAGGTATGTTCGCAATATTTTGTGTTTATTGATTAAAAATCTCATATTTTAGATCGCTGTTGAAGCAATGGATCAATTATTACAAGCATGTCACAGTTCTCCGAGTTTGCCACAATTCACAGAGAACCATCTGAGAATGGTTCAACGATTATTAGAAAGCAACAATGCAAAAATGGAGGTAAGATCTTTATACAATCAAGACTTGTTTCATTCAATCACTCCAAACAACGCGTAGTTTATGTTCTCCTTGTGGTGGTCCATAATGTTCCGCCCAAGCACCTTCACAAGTACATCCTTCTGGTGCTGGAATATGATAAACACCAAAATGATGTCTCTCTTCTGTAGGAATTTTCTCCATACCACCACTGAAAAACATTAGTTGTTTTATTTATTTTTAATTAACATACTGTTGTCCTGACCGGAAAATCAATGCAATAGTCTGTGTTTGATTATAGTCCAAAATTCCGGTCGCCGGTTTAATTCTGAACAAATCATTTCGTGTGCATTTCACTTTGTATGCTTGTTTCATTTCGCTCTTGTTTGTGATTTTCAAGTATGTCTTTTGCTCATCTTGTGGATCGTTTCGGAATTTGATTCTATCCGCTGGTTCAGTTGATATGAATTGCTTTTTTTCTGCCATTTGATGAGAATTTTTGCTGAAAAATGGCCTCTCTCAAATCGATATCGTCAATCTAAACAAAACAATCAGTGCCACGTTTTTATTATTTTTCAGCAATTGGCGACTGATTCATTTGTGACATTCTCAAATATCGAAGAATCTTCACCATCATATCATCGACAATATGACTTCTTTATTGATAAATTCTCTCAAATGTGTCATGCTAATCAACAAACCGCATATGGAGAGGACTATAAAAAGGCAAGATGTGCTGGTTTGCGAGGATTGAGAGGTAGTTCATTTGAATGTTGTTCTCGTTTCACCAATTTTCATTTCCAGGAGTTGTTTGGAAATCAGTGACCGATGATCTTCATCCAAATATTTGGGAACAGCAACATATGGATAAAATAGTTCCATCAATTCTTTATAATCTTCAAGAGCCAGATGATAATGGTCGTTCTTTCTCGGCCACAAATCTGCCAAATTTCGATGTTTCCTTCGCTGACGCAACTCAATTATCATCACAAAGAGAAGAAGACGAAGCAACACCGAGAGTATTATCAGATAGATGTTTGAGAGAATTAATGGGAAAAGCATCTTTTGGATCATTAAGAGCAGTTATTGAACCAGTTCTCAAACATATGGACTTGCATAAGCAATGGACTCCTCCACCAAGTTTTGCTATTCATTGTTTCCGAGCTATTATATACAGTATACAAAGTCAAAACAGCTATTTTGTAATACAGGTAACTTTTTTTTAAATTTGGATACTGGTTTCAAATCTCCTCTCTTTCAGGAGTTAATTAATCATTTGGATAGTATGTGTACTGCTGATGCTTCGACTAGAATCGGTATTGCTACAGTGCTCTCAAGTATTGTATCGATTGCTGGAACATCGATTGGACCCCTTCTTCTATCGATTTTCAACTCTCTTTTGAAACATTTGAGAACATCCGTCGATTTTGAAAGAAGTGGAAAATGTAGCGATGAAGCGGCGGAAAAATTATATCAGGAAGCACTTATTAATGCGATGGGAGACTTTGCGAATGCACTTCCGGATTATCAAAAAGTTGAGATGATGATGTTCACAGTTGGAAATATTCCAAATTTGGATGAGAGAAAAGCGAAGCAAGGAGATGAGTTCTTGCAACACGTTCTTGTCAAAACATTGCTAAAAGTCGCAACAAAGTATCGAACTGCTTATCTTGCTACTGTTTTCACTGATTCATTTTTGGACACATTGTTATTGTTAGCATTGGTCAGAGATCCACAAGTCAGATTGGCTACACAAAATATCTTCCACACTCTTTTAGACAGGTTAGAATTTTCCAAGTTCAAAACCATAAAAATTCATTATTCCAGACACGATAATGCTTCGAATCTTGTCCATCTTGGATACGAATTAGATGTTTCTGATGTTCAATTGACTGTTGAGAAGTGTTCACGTGCAGATCAAATGTTTATGCGAAAACATATTGGCGAAATCACGTATATGCTCTGGAAAGCCACTTCAATTGCCGATGAAAATGATATTCAAACTCATATTGATGCTATTCTTTGTACAATGAGTCTACTTTGCGTTGAAGTTGGATTTGATGAAACGCTCATCGAATTATTCCGTCTGTCGCTGGCGTTACAACAATTGGCATTGGATCAAACAATGAGTTTTAGTGCGCAGAAACGAATAGAAATACATAACATGGTGGCAAAATACATGAACTTGTCAGCACAATTGATAGCAAATCCATCGTTATGTCAGCATGTTCAACATGTTGTGTCGAATCGAGCACAACGAGCGGTTTCTGGTTTGAATTTATTGTCAAAAGATCCATTGGGTAATGAAGAAGTGAGAGATGTTGTCAAATCTCCATCCGGTTCAATTTTAACACAAATTGTTGTTGAATTGGATGCAATGCAAGATGATCGAGGTCTTTTATTCCAAGTAGATGATGTGGCTGAATCACTAAAAGCTTCTGGAAAAGATGCGAGCCGATTGTTCATGCCATTTGGAACTAGTGGACCAAATAATGGATTGAATAATGGAAATGGAAGAAATGAGGAAAAACATGGAATTGATACAACTGACGGAAATGATAATCATAGAGGAGCTGGTATTGATGATATCTCTGTTGATATGTCAGTTGATTGGACACCACCAGGAAGTGCAAAAGAAAGTAGAAGAAATACGGTATTCTCTGTGGCTACTGTACCAAGTAAGAAAAAAACAGCAGTGTTATGAAAATTAATTGCGTTTCTTAATACAGAATTAAACTCCGCTGGTCTTCCTGCTACAGTTGAATCACTTCGAACATATGCAAATACACCTTATGATCCATTAGAAGAGGAGAAACGGGAAAAAGTAAGAATTTAAAACATTGAAACGAATGTCATTAGAGATCACATCCAAATTAGTTTTCGCAAAATTTATAAGAAAACCTGATAAAATCAGTTTTTGACAACAACTTTCTGAAATAACTGAAAAGTTATCTATCTGAATTTTCATGATATGAAAAAATGCAATCCTCCTAAACTTTCTTTTTTCCAGGAGCTCACAAATTCGGTGCTAAAAGAACTTCGAAATTCAACCTTTGATGAGCGTGTTATGGCAAATGAATCAATTAATGAATCGACGGATTTATCTCGATCAATTGGTCGATTACTTGCCAGAAATGCGGATACTGTTCGAGTTCGAGACATTGGAAGACCGACAAAACCTAAAAATGTATTCGAAATCGACTTGCCATCTTTTGCTTATTAGGCTCATTATGATCTCATTTCAGAAGAGATTTAACACAAATTTTTAATTTTGTAAATAGGTATTAATTTATTTTCAGCAGATTTTTAATTTATAATATTTTTATGAATAAACTAATTTAGGAAAAATAACTTTGTTCAACAGTTTCATTCAAAATTACACATTTCTGATTTGTAGCATTTTTTCAGACTCGAAATTGAAACCACAGAAACCCAAGAAATGTTTTTGATCTGCAGCGCTTTTCACTAACTTTCAATTGTTTGCCGGAAAAGAATAGTGAGAAGAAAGTTTGGAATTGGAGTAATTATTTTAACTTTTTTTTCTTCTTTTTGCTGAAAGTTTTTCGAGTTTTTTTTTCAGAAATGACATCAGTTTTCCAACCGAAAAATTCAATAAATGGAATCGGAAAATCGACAGAAAGTATAAGAACATTGCTTATGGCATCAGTCCGAAATCAATTCGGAAATTCATGTCATTTCTCGCGACTCGGACAAACTTCTCTCGGTCAATATTATGTACTTTTGGCCAAAAAACGATTTCTTGCTGGCTATCGAGTAAGTGAACAACGTTTTTGCGAATTATACTCAATTCAATGTGTGGGGGTATAGCTCAGTGGTAGAGCGCTCCCTTAGCATGGGAGAGGGCTGGGGTTCAATTCCCCATACCTCCAAGAATGTTTTTTGTTTTTTTTTAGACCTATATCATCACTGCCAACATGCGAAATCGTCCTTTTATCTCGCAACCCATGAAAATATCGGATATTCAAGTTCTCGATGAAGCGAGAAGGTTTATTGATAGAATGATTCGCGAATTGAGCAGACCTGAAATGTTTGGATTCAATAAGCAACCAGAAGGATGTCAGATTCCAGTTGGAAAGAAATATATGCAGTTAGATGAAGTGCCTGAAGAAGTGCATGATGATCAAGATAGACATTTAGAACCAGGAGACGAAGTATATTGTGAGATCAACGTTTCCAGTGTGAAGTTCTATCATTCCGGTATCTATGCTGGAAATGGTCAAGTCTATCATTTTCTCAGTGATCCACGTGAGCTATTTTTTCTCTAAAATTTTGATAATTTCCTTGTTTTTTTCAGAAGAAACTGAGACTCTTTCGAAAGCATTGGCCATTTTCAGCGGTGTTCCAGCTCATGTTGTGAAAGAATCGTGGTATGAATTCATTTATGCATTGATTGATGAGAGTTATCCACCTCCGAGAATTTTCCGAGCCTCACATCCACTAGTTTGTAGATCAGGAGATCAGGTTAGACTAAATAAGAATCCGTCTGATATAAACAATTTTGATTTCAGATAGTGAAAGAAGCAGAAAAGATTCAACAAACTTTGTTTGTCTATGATATTCGTCGATCCAATTGTCAACATTTTTCTTCAACATGTTCGACCGGACTCGGATTTTCGTATGATATGACATCAAATCTCAAATATTTGGCATGCACTGTAATGAAGCCGACACATACTGTAGTTTCAGCAATGACAAGAACAAATAAAGGAAGATCGAGTGGAAGTTCTTATGCAAGTAGTACTACTTCGGTTGAATCATGAAACATTTTGAAACAAGGTAGTATATCTTGTATATGTATATTATTATTATGTAAGGGACCTTTTTGTTTTGTTTTTTTTCCAATTTACTAACATCTTCCTGTTAATATGTATTGCATCTGTTGAATAAATTTGTCACTTTACTAAATGCTTTTTGAAAAACCTTATAAAGTATTAGTTAGACTTTTTTCTCGGCAAATAATGTCAAAGGTGTAGTTTGAAACTTTTCGGGAACACTTTTTCTCGAATATTTCGACCTCTAGAAACCGATTCATACACCCAAAGCACGATTAAATCCTTAAAAATTATGGCTGACCAACTTAATATTATTTATGCAAGTTGGTAACATTAGGAGCAAACTCTCGAGCTGTCAGAGATATATTAATTTTCTTTTACAATTTGCTGTTATCGGTTATAAAACTAGATGTTACTGATAGAGCTGATTTCACAGATTGTGAACAAGTTCTATGTGCTCCACTCATATGAAGTATTTTAGATTTCACGCCATACTTTTTCAAACCTAGCAATAGTTGCTTCTTGCTTAAAAAAAGGTCACACGTTTCACGTTTAATTAATTTTTTTCAAATCCTCTCCCGGTTTTCCATGGGATTTGATTTTTGAAGCGTGAACTTTTTTCATCAAGATAACACGAATCTAGGGCACAAAAATGAGTACATAAACGATGGTCCAACACTGGCTCTTCCTTATTCTATCCCTAATCAAACTATCGATTTTGGCAATAGAAGCGACGCTTCCTGAGTGGTTCAAGCTCTTGCCTTTTAGAAAAAACGCGACCGACACAATCCCAACAACACAACCCGATGATTCAAATGACCGGACTCGAATCTCTTCCATTTGTCTTGCTTCTTATAGCTCCTCTGTTTGCGATGGTGATAGGATGTGGTGGCAAAAAGAAAGCGTAAGTTAAAGGGTACTGTAGAGGGTTTTACTGTAGGATACTATATCAGAAGAATACTGTATGATGCGATTATTTCAGACAAAAACCGACTCCATCGAAAATGGGTGCACCACCACCATCTGCTCCACCAGCTCCACCAGCTGAGCCACCAGCAGCTGCTCCTCCAGCCGGCGAAAAGAAGGAGGAAGAGAAGAAGGAGGAAGAGAAGAAGGAAGGAGAAAAGAAGGAAGAGGAAAAGAAGGATGGAGAGAAGAAGGATGAGGAAAAGAAGGATGAGGAAAAGAAGGATGGAGACAAGAAGGATGAGGAAAAGAAGGATGGAGACAAGAAGGACGAAGAGAAGAAGGACGAGAAGAAAGATGAGAAGAAGGACGATGAAAAGAAGGACGAGAAGAAGGATGAGAAGAAGGACGAGAAGAAGGAAGGATCCAAGAAGTCCAAAAAGTCTAAGAAATCTGGAAAGTCTGGAAAGAAATCTGGAAAATCTGGAAAGAAGGACAAGGATGAAAAGAAGGACGATAAGAAGGATGATAAGAAGGACGATAAGAAGGATGACAAGAAGGATGACAAGAAAGAAGATGTAAGTAAAAAGGGGTAAATATTAATTGACTTTTATAATTTAGAAGAAAGACGATAAGAAGGAAGACGACAAAAAGGAAGATGACAAAAAAGAGGATGACAAGAAGGAGTAGATTTACTTGCATTATCTTTATGATGAAGAATCTATTAAAAATTGTGTTGTTTTTTTTTGTTTTCCTCGATTTCCATCCTCGGCGTTTTCGGTAGTACATCGTGATCCGTTCTTCTCACTGTAGTATTCTTTTCTACGCCATACTCCTTCTGTTTTGCGGACAAAATAAAACACTATCATTGAACAGTTCACTGATAGAAAGATTTTTAAAGAACCGAAACGAAAAAGAAACTATCGCGTGATTTATTGTTGTTTCATGTTGGAAAAGTGTTGGTTGTTCAAAAATCGCTTGCATTTTTCGTTGAATGTTATTTTGAAAAGTCTTTTCGATCAGACCGATAAGTCGTTCGATAGATTTTTTTGGATGTTCATCAACGTCCCATTTCCCCGTAGATACGTAGATACGGGGAAATGTGTGCTCCTAAAAAAGTTTAGCGGTATCAAAAAAAAATCGGTTCTGTAGAATAAGACTCGATCCGTTTCGGAACGACCCGGATCATGACCCGATTCCTTTTCAATGAAAAATATTTGACCGGGATCACGTCCCGATCCGTTGTTGATCCGTTTTATTTGATCCGAATTGTGACTCGATCCGATTCTGATCCAATCCAATCAATCCGGGTCACGTTTCCCATCCGTTCATTATCCGGATCGTGATCTTTTTTTTGAAATGCATTGATTAAATTAATTCCACGAATTAAAAAATGAAACGAATTAAAAAGTAGAAATGAATTTTAAAAACTGGTCTTCACGTCACAATATTTCCCACTTATTTTTTTCGATCCGAACCGGGTCTGGATCCAGATTGAAACTTGTCGGATCGAATTAAAATGGGTCCGATACGGGTATATCAGTTAGTCCAAGACTTGTTCTAACTTAATTTGGGATCCAGTCTCACTCGATCAATAAAATAAAAGAAAAAGTGGATTATTCTGGGAATCATCTTGTTTTCAAGTATTTGACTGTGGATTTTTTGATTCATGAATTTATCCGTCTATCTGCCCGATTCGGAACACTGGCCTAGTGCACTATTTTTAGCCTTTAAGCTTATACTGCAAATAAAAATAATCAAAAACAAAAAAACAGTCATCGATGACCAGTTTTGCAATAAAAAAAACAAAATAAAAAGTTCCTTCTTCAAAATTTCTTTTTTTTTTCATTTGGAGAAAACATTGAAAAACTAAAGAATGTAAATAATAACAAAAAACGTGAAAAATGTACGTGAAGTTTGTGTTTCGTTTCTGTTTTTTTTTCAAAGGTTTTCCGAGTCTCGAAGTTAGAAGTTCCAATATAAGATTTTTCTTTTCTTTTTTTTGATTACCCTATATTGATTGTTTGAATAGTTACTTGATATTTTGATCCTTTCGTCGAAATGTTTTTTTTCTTCCTCTCGTTTTCTTTCTTCAATTTCTTCCCATAAATAGTTCAAAACTGTCTAGTTCAGTTCGATCTTGAATTTGATTACCGTACCACTCTATCATTCTATTATCAATTTATTTCTGTCTATTCTTCAAAACGTCAATTGATAACGCCCACAGTTTGAAGAAAACCCCCTTCTTCAAGGTTTGTACTTAGATTTTCAATAATTCTTTGATCAGGAAATGACTAGTAGATTCCAGTTCCATTTTTATTGCTTTTTTTGTTTTTTTGTCAGTGTAATATCTATCTTTGATTACAATAATTGTATTCTCGTGAATGGTATTTTTGATGAAATTATCTCGCTATGTTCAATTTTTTCCTAGATTTGTTTAAGTTTTTTTTATAGGAAATGACTGAGAAGGCTGAAGCAGAAAAATATGTAAGTGAAATACCAAGTTTCAGACTGCTTAGAAGCTGTTTTTTTTCAGGCAATAGATTCTTTTACCAACCCGAAACAATTGAATATCAACGGATTGGAATTCTTCATCAAAGTTGTGATTCTCTATGTTTTATGTGAGTTCACCCTTAATTCAAAGTCGAAGGATTTGAAATATTGCCTATTTTTTTGAATTTTTATCTTCTTCTTTATATCAAACCTGCATGTTGAGTATCGGAAATCGTATCCATTTCAGGACAGTTTAATCTAAGACTGCAGTATTCATTGTTTCAGTTCCAGTAGTTATACCCTTTTTTCCGTAGTTTGATTGTTATTTTGGTATCTTTTTATATCATTAAATGATTGAAATGTTTCAGTTGTCGCATCTGTTTATGTTCCACCTTTACTCGGAATATTTCGAAGAGGATTGTTTTGTGATGATGAATCGATTCGATATAATTATCATCCAAATACAATAACTGCTCAAGTTTTAATGATTTATGGTATTGGATTGAACTTTTTCATTATCCTAGTTGTTGAAGTTTATCGTTTCTACAAAATCGAAAAAGGAATAGAAGCGACAAAATACACTTGGAACCAGACAAATATCCATGTGTTGTTGGTACGAATTATCAAGTATTTTGGATTTTCTCAAATTGGATTTGTGGCAAATGTTGCATTAAATGTTTCAACGAAACACTTTGTTGGAAGACTTCGCCCTAATTTTTGGGAAGTTTGTAAATTGGCAAATGGAACATGTTCGATTGAAGATCCTTATCGTTATATTCCTGTCTTGGAATGCACTGGAAAACCAGAAGCAGTGGATGATGCGCGAAAGAGTTTTTATAGTGGACATTCGGCTGTGGCTCTTTATTGTGCGGTTTGGTCATCGGTTAGTTTAGACAACAGTTCTCGATGAAAAACATTTTTCTTAAGTGCATTTGATTGTTGCTCAAATGACGTACCATCAATTCATTTTCGAATGGGAAATACACTTTTGTTTTTTTATTTTGATTAAAAAAATATATTTCAGCTCTACATTCAAGCTCGAATCTCGAAGTTTTTGAACAATCGAATGATCATTCCATTCATCCAAACAATGGTGCTTCTTTCTGGTTTAGCTATTTGTTATACTCGAATTTCGGATAATAAACATCATTGGTCAGATGTATTAGTTGGTTGTCTTGTTGGAGCTTTTGTTGCTATTTATAGTGTGAGTTTAACTTTTGAACTTAATGATGAGATTCACATTTTGTCGAACAGGAGGGTCTCAAAATCCAAATTCAAAAAATATAATGCAGCAGTATGCTGGGCCGTAACATTTCAAATCTATATTCTTATTTTTTTCAGCTGGGCTTTTTTCTTGTCAGATTACTGGGAGTTTTACAATGTTTGGTTCCAATGTTGAGAGTTACATTGAAAAATCGACTCTCGTATTAAATTTTTTTTAATGACAAGTTTTGGCTTGAAATTCAAAACGACATAGTTTTCAAACTTGCCACCTGTGACGAAGATCTTGTGAAAATCACGTGATGTTTTAGTGAACATTATCCAAAAAACACAAAGCCATTTTACACGATTTTTTGGGTTCGCGTATTTCTTTTAGAATATCGTCGTTTTGTTCAATGTCTTGTTCTTTTGCCAAGGGAAAAATATGATGGAACAAAAAAAACTTTAAAAACTCTAACTTGCATTGCGAAGTGTTCAATTTTAATTTACAGTGTGTTTATTGGTATGAATTGTTCAAAGAAAATGAAAGCGACAAAGTTATTGAGAAGAAGAATGGAACTCAAAAAATAAATGAAGTTGATTCGAGAGTCACATTGACAACAGGTAGAATTTGTATAAAATTTAGTGGATCATTGGATATTTTCAGAATTATCTCGTGATTCATCTGTGTTGGACCCTTCTTCTGTTCGAACAACATCTACATAATAATGTTTTTTTTTCGTCACACAGTTTTTTGTACATAAAATGTTTAAAGTCTCTAGACAGCGAGTCATGAAAAAACAGCCAGGGAAAGTCGATAGATTCTTGTGAAGAACTGAAAATCAATCTAAAAGTGTTTTAAGTTTTAAAATTCGTTGAAACTTTTCACGTTTCAAAAAAAAACTGAAAAAAACCTTTGCAGGAAAATTATTCAAAAATCAAACAAACATTCATACGTGAAACGTTTCTACGTGAAGACACGTTTCACATTTTCAAATTTTCGTTAAGATTTATTTCTGTTTATTTCGAAAATGAATGACGATGATTTGGACGATATTAAAGGTTAGTTTCATTTTTGTAAAAACAAATCCAGGTGGAAAACCAAGATCTCGAAAAACCATAGTTGAAAATTCAATTTTCGTGCAATTGTTCATTGGAGCGCAAGTGATTGTGTATGATTTTGTTGTGAGCGCGAGCGCGAAAAATTGGGCATTCATATTTTTTCCTTCGATTTTCTCAATTCCACAAAATTTCAAACATGTCAAAATATCATTACGAAGGTTTGTTATTTGAAATTTTCTTGATTGGAGCTGGCTAGATGTGTAAATACCACTTGTTCGTCAAAATTGAGTCATGTAAGTTCTAAATATCGTTCGTTTCTATTTAATTAACGAACGAGTTTTCCATCTTTCAAAAACTATTTTCTATTATGCCTAGTATTCGGAATTTAATTGTATCGTACTCTTGTCTTCTCATTGATAACGTTTATATTTCAGACCCGTCATTACCATTATTTTTGTCTGATGCATTCGACACGTTCGATCATCCCAGTGATCATGCTCCGAATATTTCCAAAAGTAACTTTTCAATGAAAGATGAGCCAACATTCTTGAATGAATTTGAGCAATCCTCAAGCAATTCGATGGAACTTCAGACACATTGTGATTCCGAAGAAGGTTTGATACGAATAAAGCGACTCAGAAAGGATCGACAGAAGTATGTTTGTTTTTATTACACAACTGCTATATGATAATGAAAATTTCCGTTCTTTATCTAAGTTTTTCTTTAATTTGCTCCATCTAAAAACTTTTTATCGTTTCAGGTTTAGCAGATGGAGGCATAAAGAGTATCAATGTGATGAGTGCGACAGAATGTTCACTTTAAAGCATAATCTTCAAAACCATGTAATCCAGGTAAATTTAATTCGATCAGCTTATAACAAAAATTTATGAGAGATTTTCAGTATCACATGGGATGCAGAAAACTGCAAAAACCATGTTCTTCATCAAAATGCGATGTTTGCGGAAAAATCTACTCTACACCTTCGGTTTTGGCTGAACATTTAATAGAATGTCATAATATTCATATCAAAAAAGAAGAATGTTCTCATTGTCATCAGAAGTTTTTGTCATATTCTGCTCTCCAACGACACGTGAAAACAGAGCATGCGAAAAGGAGTAAGATATGTCCTTTCGATGGATGTGAACTGAAGTTCAAATTTATTAAGGTTTCAATTTAGTGATTAGTCCTGTAAACATGACAAAGATTATATTTTCAGGATTTGAATGAACATATTCGACACAATCACAAAAAAGAATATACTTGCTCAATTTGTCATCTCTCGTTCAATCGTTCATCAAGCAGGACAAAACATGAACAAACGCATATGGGACCACGATTAAAACGACAAAGAAGGCAAGATAGAATTTTATCACAAATGGACGAACGATTAAACCCTGATATGGTTAAACAAAGAGACAACATCAAGGTAATTAAAAACAAGAAGAACTCTTCAATTCTTTCTTAGTTTCAGTTAGAAAATGATGAAGAAGATGGAGTTATTCCTCGTCAAAAATTCCGACCAGAGCTTGAAGCGATTCCAATTATCCGAAAAGTGACCAAGAAAATGAGCAAAGACGAGATTTTAGCAAAAATCAAGTAATTTTTAACTATAATAACATTACACTTTCATAGTTGTATTCAAATGAATATATTTAAAGCGTTTTATATTTCGTTTATAAATAATACTTTATCATGATGATATCATAAGAATAGGTTCAAAATAAACCTTGCAATATTTTGTTTTGTTTGAATAGGGAAAGCACGCTCTGTTGAGAAAAAAGAACTGCATGAAAATGTTGTGCAATGTTGTGTATTTCTCGATTTAAAATGATGTTTCAACTTTATTTGAAATTTTTGAGTTTTCAGAATTTTCTGGGTTGAAGAATGTCTGAGGCGCCGGCAAGAAAGTCGAATAATGTGGGTATTTGGTGAAGAATATTCCGAAAAAGAAAGCCAGATAATTTCAGAATCAAAATAGGAGAGGACAGAATGGAAATAGAGAAGGTAATGGAGGACGAAGAAATCCGGCAAGTCGAGGAAGTGGAGAAGGAGGAAATGTTGATATGAGAAAATATGACAAAATGATTTCCGCAGCTCACGTAAGTTAATTTTTCAATAATTCAAGTCGAGTTTTTAAAAAACGATGCCTAAAATTATGTCGGCTCCATGCTGTTCAATCTCTAATAATAAATCCTAGATTTTTGGTAAGCCTTTGGACATGTTTCGTTTCGTTTCGAAAATAAAGTTCAATCTTAAAATTTTGCACAACATCAGACAATAGCTGACAAGCCAACTATAACTCGGAATGCCACTCATTAGCTCTTTTGGACCTTCATTTGACTAGTTATTCACAACAGATGCTCGATAGCGTTTTTGAAATGAAAACTCAATGCAGTTCCATGAAGACTATAATGTAACGAGTAGTCGATCTGTTTTTTGAATTAAAAATTGAACATCTAACTTACAACCAAATAAAATTATTGGTCTCGCGAGATGCCCATTTTCTTTTTACACTGGAGGTCATTGTTGACTTCAATATTCAGTTTTGATTTCGACAGAGTCTCTGAATTCATAATTCGAAGAAATTATTCAGGTCCTGAATGTGTTCTGATTCCCTATTCTGGATAAATAAAATGATATGTATATAAGATTTATTTTCAGAACAACTTCTCCGACATTGCTTGTGGTAATAAAACCGACGATTGTGTAATCTGTTGCAAACCTAATGATGTTTTTGCTATTGGCCCATGTCGTCATCCAGTTTGTGCTGAATGTGCTATTCGAATTCGAATATTAGGACAATCGAAAATTTGTCCAGTTTGTCGCGCTGAAGTTGATGTTTCATTTTTCTGCACAACCAACGACGACTTGATGAATGTTCCTTTGTTTTTTGCAAAAACGAAACATCCAGACGAAGATCGATATGGTATACGATTCAGCAATTCAATTGCGGGCAGTAAATACGAGAAATATCTTGCTCATATTTGTAAAATATGCAAAGGAGAAGATGGAGACCGGCTTGAGTTTCCAACTTTCATGTCACTTCGTCAGCATATGGCAAATAATCATCAATTATCGTACTGTCATATATGCACAGATAACTTAAATCTGTTTTCAAGGTAATTTCGACTAACCAAGACTTCGAAACCATATATTGTTCAGAGAACGTAAAACATACACCCGAGAACAACTTCAAAGGCATATCCGAATAGGTGATACAGATGACAAGAGTTTCAAAGGCCATCCCCAATGTCTATTCTGCGAGTTGAAGTTTTTGGATGAGGAAAATCGATATAAGCATCTACGAAAAGACCATTTCTTCTGCCAATTTTGCGAAGCCGATGGAACTATGACTAATGTATTTTTTGGGAAACACGATGAACTGAAATTACATTATAAACAAAATCATTTTATTTGTGAAAACGAGGAATGTAAAGAAATGGGAATAGCATTTGCGACAAAGTTAGAACTGGATTTACATCGAGCGAGTGATCATGATGAAAAAAGAATCGATTTAGGATTCGGAATAGCATCGAGAGAAGTCGGAGCTGGAAGGTACGTTTTGAAGTGTAATTCATACGAATATGAGCATACCACGCAGAATATCTCAAGCAAAAACTAGAAAAATAATAATTGTCTTCTGGATTTTACGACAAATTAATCTTCTCATTTTCCATTGTCTAATAGTGCTATAAATGTGATAATTTCTGGAAAATACGCGATAATAATAAATTCAGTCACAGTTTTTCAAAAACAACCAATTTCGCGTTTTTTATGTCATAGATAGATTATTAAAGCAGAAATCATCTCGAAATGGTGAGAGTAAGTGAAAAACTATATTATCAAAAGTTTATATAAAATTTAGGGTTCGGTCATCGTTTTTATCAGTACACAACTGTTTCTTATGAGCGGAAATTTATTTTTCACAAACAAACCGTATGATTTATCACAATGCAATGATGTCATTCAATGAACTGGATTTTTTTCAGGGGTCGACGTCCGCAAGTTCCACCTGAACCAGTTCCGCGGGAACGAATCGCTGTTGTTCAAAGACAGCAACTCAATAATCCACAAAGTGATCCAAGTCAATTCACAGTCGTCCCTTCTGCCCAATCTCGTGGTCCAACTCGATACACATCCACTCGACCAAACTTTACACCACAAGATCAAGATTTCCCGAGTTTGGCACCGGCTCCGCCTCCTCCTGTTTTACGGTCAAATGATTTTCCTCGCTTGAATAAAGTGAACAGAACGGAAAGAAGAGAAGAGGAACCTGTTGACGATTTTCCGACACTAGGGGGAGCCGGAAGTTCAACTCGAGTATCAGTTAAACCATTGCCAAAAGCGAAAAAAGTTGTGCAACAGTCGAAAAGGCCGGTGACAAACACAAAACCTATGAATAGCAAAGTTGAAAGGGAAAGAAGTTATAGTCCACCTAGAGAATACGTGCCACAAACAACTGTGAAAGTGAACAACACTTTGTTACGATTCGACACTGTTAGTAACAACTCGGCTGCTCCAGCTGCAAAATCAAATATTCAATTGATTCAACGAGCAAAAACTGAAAATGCTCCTTCTTCATCATCAACTTCATCAAGATTGCCAACATCTTCTAACTTCGATTTTCCTTCACTACCACCTGCTTCAGCTCCTTCATCACAACCTGCTAATAGTGCATGGCTCAATAGCAAGAGCAAAAAGAAAGGCGTAATATCAAGCGTACATGTACCGGCAAACTATTCAGCTGTGACTAAGAATCAAAATCAGAAGAAAAATAAAAAATCAAAAGCTCCGCTAAATGATGTTTGGTCTTCGCTTGGACCTGCTCCCGAAGAGGTAAAGCCGCTCGTTGATACTGAATCTTGGCAATCTGTAAGTCAAATAAATCATCTCATCTAGTGCACATAACATTCATTTCCAGGTTCCACTTTCAAAAGAAGCTCAAGCTGAGGCAGACAAACAAGCCAAAAGGGAAGAATGGGCTCGTAAAAAAGCAGAAATTCGTGCAGCTGTTGCAAAATCAACGAAAACTGCACCGGAAAGTGTTCCAACATCTGAAGTTGAAAGTGTACCAACTCCAGTATCTGTTAAAAAGAATGAGGAAGAGTTCAAAGAAGTGAAACCAAAAGCTGCATCTTCTTCTTCCTCAAAAATTAAAACTCGTCAGAACGAGAAAAAAGAAACTATTCAAAAGAATGAAAATGTTCAAAAAGCGGGTGTTCCGAAGCCGTCTACGCTTCAAGAATCTAGCGCGATTTTCAATCACAGTGTTGATGCTGTAAGTTTCGTTTTCTACCAATCGCTGGAGAAAAACTTGATTGCAGTTGTGGACCATGCCATCGGTTACTTCTCTATTTTCGAAGATTTCGATGTCCATGTTCGGAACAGGAAGTCAAGTAGGTTCGAAATACCATTCTCGAAAAAAAAAATCATTTTGCAGCCTTCTACACCAGATGGCCCGCCTCCACCTCCACCCGGGCTTGAAAATGTCCTATTAGCCCCTCCACCTGGCTTGTCTACAAATGTCAATCAAATTTCGTTCAGTTCGGCGCCAATTTTGTCTTATGATGATGTTAAGAAAAAAGCGGAACCCGAACCTGCTGTTGTTAATAAACGTCAGGTGAGTGCACAAAAATGAATACAATATCAACTTTTCGATCATTTTCTGACAGGCTGACGAAGAAGGCTGGATCACAACAGGGCCAGTCAAGAATAATGCCAAGAATAAGAAGAAGAATAAAAAGTAATTGGAAAGCTTTAGGTTAATAATTAATAACAGATATAGTTTTTTTTTTTTTTTTGAAATTTCATGTGTATCCTTGTTTATGGGTGTTTAACTTATGTCGTACCATATCTTTGTTATTCTTTTTTGTTTTACTTGTAAAACATCTGTCTTATTTAAGCACATGAGTCGAATAAATGTTTTCCAAGAATCAAGTGCGCGTTCATGAGAGAGCCACAGGCTGTTTGAATCAATACAGAATCTCAGCGAGTTTCCGTATTTGATGTCTACTTTGTCCCATTTTGGTAAAATGAAATTTTGAAAATACGCAAAACGTTTCAAATAGAACTGAATTTATTTATTTTGTAAACCATTTTAGACAAAAAATATACAACCATTGTACTTTTACCAATGTATCAGACTACCTATACATCACCATAATTTTTGAATTTGTGATTGAAGAAACAAAATATACTTATTTATTATACCGAAATCCGTTCAAATCCAAAATTGAAACTGCAACAAAATCATGACAGTTCGTTTTTGACACCGTTTCCAGAAATATTTCGTCGGCTATTCATTTATCGCATGAATATTTACTGCTTTTGTTTTGTAATTTTTTCATCTCGTTGCTCAGAACTCATAACATAATTGCACTGGTTTTGAATGACGTTAATCACTACTTCGTGATAAAATATAACTCCTAGCAAATATTTGTCAAACACCAAATCAAAATTTGGTAACATGACAACGAACAATTTTTTAAGTAGAGTACTGTATTTTCAATTTCACACTTTTTTAAGAGAGACTTTTTATAATAATGTAAATTTTTCTTCAATGCCGTAACCAAAGAAAATTCATAGTCACCGATCGGGCTGAAATTTTTTTTGGTGAAAGTACCATACATGATCACTATTAGCAACCACTTTATTTGCCGAAAAAACATTTCGTGTTTGTGGTGCGCGGGGGTGAAGACACACCATGCTAAACCTTCAAGTTACCATAACTTTGCTCTCCGTGAATATTTTTACAAAATCTAGGAACCATTTTGACGTGCATCAGAAGGAGCACATTTTTTATATTGAGGCCAACATTGGATCTCTTCTCCTAAGCACAGAACATATTTGACAAATCTCGGAAAACTCATTTTTCTACTATTAGGAAACGTTTTAGCTACTTTGAACTAGTTTCAAACAAATTTTCAAACATTTTTAGGTTTTATAAGACTCTTTCAAAAAAAATTGGCGGGTACCATCTTTTCGAATTTTGAGACTGAAAAAAAACAACTAATTTTGCACTACACCGTCGTTGCTGTCACTTTTTAAATTCAAATATGTTGTTTATCGGAAAGAGCGTGCAAAGTTACCTATGTGCCCATCTTTTTATTGAAAAATATGCAAAATGGGAAAAAACGGTTGAGACGAAAAAAGAATAAAATTTCCCCATTTTCAAGAACACACAAACCCAAAAATACGGTTGTGTGTTGTTTGAATGCGTGTGTGTGCATTTTTGAAGGTTGTTTTCCCGAATGAAGAACTCTTCATTCCTAGCATATTTACCAATAAGAATATGGTTATATATGTAATTTTTGACGCTCTTTCCAATGAACAATTTGTTTTTACGTAAAAATAAGGAAGAACAATAATAAAGACTGTTCTCTAACTTGGAAATTGGATGTTTTTTCAGTCTCAAAATTCGAAAAGATGGTACCCGTCAATTTTTTTTGAAAGAGTCCTATAAAACCTAAAAATATCTGAAAATTCGTTTAAAACTAGTTAAAAGTAGCTCAAACGTTTCCTAATAGTAGAAAAATGAGTTTTCCGAAATTTGTAAAATATGTTCTGTGCTTAGGAGAAGAGATCCAATGTTGGCCTCAATATAAAAAATGTGCTCCTTCTGATGCACGTCAAAATGGTTTTTAAATTTTGTTAAAATATTCACGGAGAGCAAAGTTATGGTCACTTGAAGGTTTAGCATGGTGTGTCTTCACTCTCGCGCACCACAAACACGAAATGTTTTTTCGGCAAATAAAGTGGTTGCTAATAGTGATCATGTATGGTACTTTCACCAAAAAAATTTCAGCCCGATCGGTGACTATGAATTTTTTTTTGGATAAGGCATTTTTCATTCTTACAAAAAGACTGTCTTAAATTGAAACCACAGCCTACATGTAGCGGCATTTTTTTTCAACATTTGTGTTTTCATATTTTTTAAAAGTGCGGTCACATGGGTACTATTAATAATGAATCAGGACAACAGAAACAACAATTATATCCATTTTAATACTAAAGCACAATAAAAACTGAGCCGGACTTGTGTAGCACAATGGTGATGGTCCAGTCTTGAGATCATTTTTGACGAATTATATTTCATCATCCTCATTCAAACATTTCCGTCTTGGCTCTCACAGTAATCATGTTTTTCTTGACCATATGGGTTGATTTGTCCATTTTTTCAGTCTGAGATGCAACACCCTCCATGGAGCCTTTCAGGCCTCCAGATCTTGATGAGATATTCTACAGAACTGTAATGATTAAAACTTGTGTCGTTACAGTATCATTATTACTGAAATTTTCGAAAAGGCCAGAACTGTTTCTGAATTGCATATAAGTCTCCCTCTTTCGCGAAATCTTCTTGAGCTTCAAAGAAAAATGAAATGAAAAACTTCAGATCTACTTTAGACGAAGTCTAGAAGCGTCTTACAGAAAGTCTTCTCAATCTGTCACCTTTTTCGCAACGCCGCTGACATTGATACACGACACATATGCAATGAGATCTGAAAAAAAGAAGAAGCAAACTCACCATATCCAAAAAACAAAGATATCACTTTACACCTTTTAGCGTCATTACCTGACAGTATTAGATGTATTCTCTGATAAAATCTAAATAATGTTCAGGTAAGACGGAAAAAGGGAGCGAAATTGTGAGGCAAAGAATAATAGAAATGCAGGCAATAGCCATATATGGAAGAGGTGGAGTAGTAAATCAGAAATATATGGGCGGAGCATAGTTTGGCACTTGCGCGGGAGCCGATTGGTTGTGAACAAATATTTGATAAAAAGGAGAAGGACAGATAGTACTGTAGAAGGGAGAATAATTTATCTAAATTTAGAGATTCTGAATGAAAGATTCTTTCTGTATTACAGAAGTCAAAAAAAACCTCCTAAACATTAAAATCTCTCAGTGATTTTCAGATAAATTTAAAATTTGCTATATTCCTTCTTATGTTATAAGTTGTATAAAATATAACCTGAAATAGAGAAATAATATAATGTGAAAACAGGTGAAAAGTATATTTAGTCGAGAACTAGCTAACCGCAAAATCTATATGGAGCAGCTGATAATTATAGAGAAAGAAAGGGGAGAAAGAGAGAATCGACAGAATTCGAATTATAATTAAACATGGACAGAGGTGATAAACACTGGTTAGCTCAAAAAGAAATATGCATATAATTAAAAGGAGTCGTAGTAAAATCGAGAAAGCTCGAGATATTTCATAATGGAAGAAAACTATATATTTTAGATAATATTTTGAAGAAGAATTCTCACGGGAATGAAATTTTACCAGAAAGAATTTGCAAATGTTTGCGATCAAGTTACCCTAGTTTTGTTTTTTGATATCAATCAGATTTCCGGGTTGTGTTAACACGTGATAGAGCAAAGAAAGCTGTTATTAACAATAAAGCGCGTGATACAAAAACTTTTTTTTCTGAAATTGGTAGGGTAATACTCAAAGAGACGATTTTCATACGATAGAAAAACTATTATTTTTTACGGTATTTTCACCAGGGTTGTGATATCGCCCTGTTCCGAACAGGAAAAGTAAAACGAGAATGTAAACATTTTGAAAAAATTGAAATGGAGGTCACGGGAAAGGGTTCAGAAAATGTTTTCTTCACATATGAAGCCGGCAAGTCGGAGTTATATTCTCTCACCTTTCTTAATTTGGAGCAAGCGAGACCCAGAAGCAAATCTTGACTTTCACATTAATTAAAACTGTATAACATTTTTCGTTCGAACTTGAAATACGTAAGGATATTTTTAATTTTGAAAAGTTATATGTTTTTCTCTTCTGTGACAATCTCGTACATGCATTTTTTGCCCCAAAGAAGTTTCATTCACTTTTTTGTGGTCAAAAAATTCCACCACAGCTTTGTGGTAAGGTTGCGCACACCTTTCTCAAAATTCAGAAAAATTTGAGTTGTTTACATATTTTTATTTTTTAGTTCAGTTCCCTAGCGATATCATTGATTCCTTTAAATGACCAAAAAATCAGATGATGAATTTTTTGGTTTTTCTTTTCCCCTTAAGGGGAAATGGTTTTTGATCTACCTCGCAAACAAAAATAGCACAAAAGCGAGGGAGAGTTAGACACTTTTGGTCAAACTATTACAAAGTGCATTACGAAGAAAAAAACGTTGGTTGTGAGCTCATAAAATATACTCATTATGATATCAAGTAAATATGCTAGTTTGCATGACAAAATAGTATAGAAAATGTCTAGTTTTTTTTCTAGACCAAATATGTTTTATTGATTCTGATCTTTTAGAGCACAGCTGTATTTTTTTCTAAAATCAACAATTTTTTTTCCTACAGTAATCCACTATTTTCTCGCGGAATAAAAACGCGCGAAAAAGAAGAGAAAGGAAAAGAAAAAAAGGTGAATGATGATGAGAGTGTTATTTATCACAACAGGATTTTTTTGCTTCGAGAACAGACAAGAGGGGAAAAACAAATAATTAGATGAAAAAAAAAATGACAAGTGACAAGGAAAATCCAACATGGAATAAAGAATATATTGTTCGATTTCGAAATATACTGTAGATACAAAAAATGGTCAGTTTTAATTATCGATACTATATATATATATATGTATATATATATATATTCAATATTCCCAATCATGAGTTGTTTTGATTGAAAATTCGTCATGCGTTCTTTCTGTTCCCTGGTGATTTTCTGAAGAAGCTCTTCCAAAACTTCATAACAAACTTCAGCTAATTTATAGTGTCAAAATGATCCATTATGAATATGGCAAAAATGAAAGAGGAGTGTTGTCCAAAATTTCATGGTCACACGCAACGTTCAATTTTCAGAATAAAATCGTGCGTTGCGTGTGTGCAACGTGTATTCTCGTCCAAGCAGCGCGTGGTACCGATTAAATTTCGGACGATATAAATTAGTGAACAAATTAAAAAGTAGTCAGCGAGGCACAGAAAAAAAGATTCATATGGTTAGGCGATCACATCAGATCAGCACTCAACACATAGAGAGTTGCATAACCCGCCAACCGTCTCTCACTTATTCAAATGGCTCCTGAAACTTTAAAAAACAAAGACAGTAAAATGGTGAAAATCAAGTATAAATAAATTACAATCTAAAATTTGCAGTGCAGAACTGGAGCCGGAATCTTTCGAAATTCCGAATATTTTCTGAACTAAGTTCACATTGTGATTTAAAACTTCATGAAACAAAAAGCAGAAGTCACACTTTCTGAAAACTTCAAAAAAAAATTATTCTGTGTTTGTTTTTTTTCGCATTACAAAGATTGGTTCTTGAATGCGTTCGTGTAGAAAAATACAACTACAGTAATCTTCAATATCCTGAGAACCCTATTATTTTTGCCGCTTATTGTGACAGTAGTACTGTACCTTGTTATCTCAAGTACTCTTCTCTTTCCAAATAAGTTTTGTAGTATGTAAATTGGTAGATATAAGTGAAGTAGTTGATCAATATATCAAGCTGAACATCAAAGCAAATAATTATAGTTGGATGGATAGGTCAAGGGGAATGTTCTCTTAATCTTGTCCAAACACGGAAATCGGTAAGAGTGTATCAGTTGAGTGTTTATGAATGTCTCCTTCTTTTTGGCTAACCGACATATGTCTACACAGGATATAACATGGCAAAAAAGGGAAAGGAATTAGGTTGTCTGTGGTTTTTTAATATTACTGTCTAGATGGAACAATTATTATAAAAAATGAATGAGAAGTATGAAAATGACGTATACTTTGAAAGCCTTGTTTTTTAAAACAATGATTTTGAAGAGTTAAATGAAGACAATCTGGTAACAAAAAGAGAGGGTGAAATCGAGTTGCTACTGACAACCAAACTGGATGATTTAGTAATAGAAACTGACGCATAATAATTTTGATTGGCAAAAAATACGTAGGTACTTTTGAAGTCGAATCCTATTGGTGAAAGTTTGAGAACTGCTGACCAGTTAACCTCGGAAGGGTTTGATCAATTTTGGATCAAATGAGGGCCAACAGAAATTAACCATTTTCGGCGTAGAGTTTCACCATTTTGGATTTGTTGTTAAAATTTCATGAAGTTTAAAGCGACACACTACCAAACTAAAAAACGATATGAAAATTGACAAACCCTGTTGGAAATTAAAATATTGCCAATAATAACATCCCGAGATATAAAATCAAAATATTTTCAGAGAATCGAGTTTCAGTCGTTTGAATTTCAGTTTGAAAATAGCCACTCGTATCGTCCATAGACACGTTCAAAAAAGGTGAATTTTGTTTTTTTTACGTTATATAAAAGTTAGAACAGCTTTGCTTTGAGACCTAATGAAAAAAAATACACGCGAAAAATAAATAATAATAATCACATTTTCAAAACGTGGCCATAGATGATATGAGTTGGTATTTTAAAACAAACATTCAGACGGCTGAAACTCGGCTCTCTGAAAATATTGTGGTTTCAAATATCAGGATACTATTACTGGCAGTGTTAGCTCCAATTCCCAAAAAGTTTTGTCAGTTTTTATTGTTATCGTTGTTTAACTTAGGATATTTCTTTAAAAAAAAACTTTTGGAAATTACACTAACCTGATGACAAAGATTAATAACTGATTTAACAATAATTAACTTTAAAAAAACCCCTATTTTTAAGTCTGAAAAGACTTCGAATTTTATCAATAAATTGATCTATTTGGTTGGTGATTGGAAGATTGGGATGTTTAGTACATTAATTGAGAACATTAATTGAGAGGTTGAGAAATGAAAACCTGATTCTGTTTTTAAGAACAAAATCAGTCTAGACAAACTTTTCCCAGTGGATTTTTCAATATTCAGACAGTGATAATAATTATCATTATGATTTTCCACCCATTTTTTGCTATCATTCTGAAAACTACTTTCCTATGAAAAAAATCAGCCTGATAAGCTAGCCTAGAAGTTCGATATTTTCAATTCCATGTCTGAAAAATTCAAAAAATTCCACGTTTAAAAATTATTTGTCTTATCTTCGGCCTCTATCTAAAGTTCATCTGATATAGTGAAACGTGGCCGAAAAAAAGGTCGATGTCAGTACAAAATTCAAAGTAAGCTTTCATTTAGCTCCGTTGGATCGTTAGAAACTCCAGACATCTGTTCGCAATACTTGCAACTAACATCATGCCCTCGTAAGTCAACCAAGGGAGTACTGTAGGAAAACCCTGCTCTAATGTGTACTGTACATCTTGAGACATCACTTAAATTACCATATAAATTGATAGTTCTAAAAGATTTTACAAGATAGTTTGGGTCAATAATAATAATTATCCAAAGAGTATACAATGTCATCTCTCGGTGTTGTTCTTTTTCTTTTCGTTCATCGTATAGTTAACATTAGCAGGAAGGATTAAACGCCGCAATTGTGTGTTAAATGGCTGTTTGGGTGGTAGAAGGAAAGAGGGAGAGGGTACTGTAGGCGGCCGATCAATGATTTTTGTTCTTTTACGATTTTGTTCGTGAATGTCTATTTTCAGGCAAAAGAAGTCAAATCCGAGTGAAGTTTACATTTCGAATAATCGAGCAGTTGTTCAACGTTCAATTGTGTTCCGTAACACGTCTGGCAAAGATTTTGTGCTCAAACTGGTCGCCTCGTCCGCTGATGCCATCATGTTTCCGGCTACAGTATTCAGATTCCCACCTGCATCCTATAGAACCATCCAATTTCGCGTCGATTCGCGTAAATTGCACGCGTGGGATCGTTCGAGTTTGTGGATCAAAGGATTTGTATTGCCGGTTTATTCGAAGAAGCTCGGCACGTGGATTGAGCGCAAAAATCAGGCTGAAGCCGAAAATCAAGAGGCGTTCCATGTCAAAATCGTGTTTAGCGACGCGTTTTGCGCACCTCAAACTGTGATCAACTTGCCTGGAACTGCATTGTGTATCGATTCGACTGATCATCCAGTTGATGTCGAGGAATTGGATTGTTTGACTGCTGTCAACATTGAAAAAGGTACTTTAGTTAAATACGGGATGAGAAAAATTTAGTAACATTCGAAAAAATTTCCAGAGATTTACCTGACATCATATTCACCATTTATTTTCTATGATCCACAACCTTTGTCTTTTTTCCAGATGTTGTCACTGCCGAGCCAATCGGATCCTTGATGACATATGTCGATGAGCATAGAAAGAATGGCGAAGCGAAATCTTGCTGGTTGACTGATTACATTTGTGGTGGTGGCAATGGTGGAGCAGCTGAAGAAAAATCTGAAAAGAGTAAGAAATCGTGTAAATCGAAGTCTCGTCGCAGTAAGCGCAACGATCTTTTGGAAGCAACTCCATGTGGTGGATCAACTATCCAAGTAGAACACTGAATGAGATTTTTTTTTCTCCGGATATTTTTTTAAATGAAAAATTATGAAAAATGTTCTTTTACATCAATTTTTTTGTCGCTCGAGTTTGTGCAGACTTTTATGGTTAGACTTAATTAACTAACTAACTAATGCTATATTAAAATGTTCAATTCAAGATCCACTTCAAGCTTGGCAAATGAACTTCACTTTTGAACTACGCGGGTGAACATTTGGCTGCGTATCGTTCACATAATGTGTGCATGATACGGAGTAAGAATGGAAACAAGCGTTAACTTTGATTTTTCATTTTTTTTTCTCGAGTTGAACATCTTTGTTAGATGGCGGATATCGCGCAATTTTTTTCATCTTCGGAACTTCGAGATATCGGTCTCAGGTTCGTTTTCACAAAACAAAGTTGGGTGATAAAAAATGGTTACACTCGGATAAAATGTAATTCTAGTAATGATGTTAGAAATTGTCGTGAACCGTGAATTTTTCTGACATGTTTTCTGTTTTTCAGGAATGACACGTTCGAGAAACAAATCGGGATTTTGGAGTTAAAAATTGAGGATATATCGAGATACTCGAAACTTTCCAAACAAAGTATTGCATATCTTTGCAAACTTCAAGATGATACATGCAAGAAAAGTGTTCGTTCTAAACAAGAAATGGAGAGTGTGACATCTTCGTTGAATTCATCAATGGAGTCTTCAATGATCGAGGTAAAATCTTCTCTGCGCAACATCGAAAAACTTATGAACCGGGACGAAATCGAGCTCAAAAACGTTAAATTCCGAAATCTTCGAAAAATTATTGACTTTCCATATGAGCGGGCAATGATGAAGATGAACCAAAAAATAGTGAATTGCAAAGAAGATTCAGGCGAGAAAACGAACTACCAAGGTATATTGTTACTTTGTATGAAAACATTAGAGTAAACTGGCTGGCCGAAATGTATGCAACATAATATATCTTTCAGTTTCAGTGAAATGTTACACAGTGATTTTAGAAATTATATTAAGAGTTTAGTTTTGCTGGCGTTATCGCATTAATGTATATTTTTTAAAGAGAAAATCAAACTCGATATAGAAGTACTGAAAAAAGCAAGAGATGTGAAGGTTCGCGAGATACAAAGATCTCAAAGTGATTTTTCGGAATTGGAAGTGCTGGTTTTATCGAAAACCGAAGATCTTGGCAAACAATTGACTGATAAGAAATTTGCACAGGAACAAGCGATTCAAGAAAATCTGGAAAAATTGAAAGATGTTGAAGCTTCAAATCAAAGTATGAAAGAGGGGAACCAAACATTTGAAAAGAAGTTGATAGAAGTGGAGAGTCAGTTGGTATCTGTGAATCAATTATCAGAACAGAAAACGGCTACATTAGAAGAAATAAAGTCTAGTCGAAAAGTAAGTTTCATCTCTGGTTTTTACGGATTGTTTCGGTTCAGGAAGTTGAGAGCATGAATGAAATATCAACAGGGTGTTCGAACTTTTTTCTGGATAGCAATGAACTGAATCAACTGTTTGAAGAATGCGTGACCTTCAAGAGTTCCTATGAAGAATACACGGAGAACGATACTGAAATTGAACAATTACGGAAGGAAATTCGTGTTTTTCAAGGTAAAGGTTTGATATTAACACATGTAGAAAAAAATTTCCAATATTTCATTGTTGGTGTTGATTTTCATTACGCTAATGAGAATAATTTGTTTCGCATCTTATTCGCTGAAAATTTGAAAATTAATGTGTGTTTCTTGAAAAAGACTTTCATTTTTTCAAGTTTTTGTGTCCGATGTAAAAATCGTAAATAGTTTTTGATGACAGAACCAAAATTTTTAAAATAATTACCTGTATATTATCACGTTGAATGCTGATAAAGAAGTCGTCAGATGATTATTTTTTAACTTTTCAGAGAACAATAACCAGCTAACGGAAGAGTTGCAACATGTCGTCACTGTACAAACCCGCGATGAAAAACTTCGTAGTGATTTCAACATTCGTAATTTTGAAGTTCGGCATTTGCAAGCAGAGTTGGATGACTACAAAAACAAAATTGCCAAGTATAAAATTGCACAACAAAAAGGATTGAAAACTCCACCAATGAAGCATAATCCTATCGATTTCCAGACGCCCGATTTTGTTATCAGGAGAAAAAGTGCCAACCTAGCAACCAGCGGTTTCGATAGTGGTAAGTGTAGTTTGAACTAGAAATGTTCACGCATAACTCTTAATTTTGTCAAGGATTTCAACATGCATATAACAATATTTCTGCGTATCCTGGTATTCAAAGAATATCCACATCATTGAAACGCAAATTAGAGATGGAATCAACTGGTCAAGATGCGGATTCATTCCAGAGTTCTGTTGATTCCTCTTTGTTAACTTCTGAATCTGGAACGACTGCAGATGGATCATTGTTGGGCGGAATGTTTAGCCCTTTGCGCAATAACGTTGTTCCGGTAACGCCACCATCACCAGAAAAGTTCGAAGAGTTCTCGATGATGGATCATTTTAAACAGTACACACGCGAAAAAAGTCAAGGAAAAAAGAAAAAATCAGCTACTTATCGAGCAATGGAGAAACGATTCGGTTCTAATATGTTTTTGAACTCACCTGAAAGTAAGTTAACCTGAAGAAAAAAAATGTAAATTTACGAAGACCATCAATATTAGTTTTTTTTTTCGAAATTTAAAGACCGCTCGAGTTTCTCAATAATCAATGCCAACGTTTTTGAAAAGTAGCCGATTTTTCTTTCAGACAGAAGTAGAAGCACTTGTGGTTTTATTATTTTATACTAGTAGCTCATACAAAATGTGAAGACAAATTTTGTGAAATATGCAATTGTTCTCCAGTTGTTACATACCAAACTTAATACTATTATTTCATAAAAATTTCCAGCTGATGGCCTCACTTCGACGTCCAGTAACGATTCGATGATGGTTTCTTCTTTAATTGTAGAAGATCGCCCAGAAGAAGATTTGGAGATTGATGTAAACGAAGATAATGTGAGTAGAAAAAATAACATGAGAAAAAAAATTAAGTTTACAGTCTCTTGTTGCGAATGAAAGTGATTTGGATCAGTCGGTGTGGGGAAGTGATTTCTAATCGTGTCGATGGTCAAAACTGCTTGTTTAATATAATCATGTATCATGTATCTGTTTTAGGTGAATAGTTTAATAGTTTAAATTATTTTATGTTTTTTGAATGATATAAATGTAATGAAAAACAGTGATAAGTAGCAGAACCTGGGAAAGATGAGATCAAATGTACATAGCAAGGAATGTGCAAAACAGTAAGCAAGAAAATGAAAAAAGAGTCACCGGCCAAGTTCGTATACGATCCTCAATATAACTAAAAATGGTTACAAGAGAAAATATAGATTCAGTCGGATTCATCCCCGCCTTCAAATCCTTCATCGTCATCTGACAGTTCTTGAATCACTTCAACCACCACTGGTTCGACAGGCACCCCAACTTCCGCCATTTCACCAACTCTTTCGACAATTTGGCTCATTTCTTCTGCGAGTGCATCCAGCCTCGCCAGTTCGGCTCTGGGCGGTGGACATTCTGGTTTAACAAATGGTTTTCCGCCATTTTTTGCCGAATCGCTCATAAAATCAAACATAGAATCAGTGAAAGAGTTCGGAAAATATGGGGCCAATTCATTGTTGCTCGATGAACAAGATGGCTGATTGTTCGCGTATTCCAACATTCGTTCTTTTCGTTCTTTCATTGACTTCCTATTTTCCAGTATCTTATCCAATTTTTGGTCCGATGATACAAGATTCCTCAAGAATTCAGCTTTTTCCACTTCTATCTTTTTTTTCTGTTCTGCCTGTCTTGATTCCTGAAGTCTCAACATTTCCAATATTTCTTCCTCTGAATCTTCCTCGTTGCTATCGAAATCATCCGAATCCACTTCTACTTCTTCCTCATCTTCATCTTCATCTTCAAATTCGACTTCCTCGCCAAAAAAAGAAGATTCGAATGACTTTGTCAAAGAAGGTTTTCGAGGAGCATAAAACGCACGGGATTTTAGTCGACTATTTGCCGCCAAACGTTTTGTGATAGTCTCGCAGACCTGCAAAAATCATTTACAAATGACAGAAATAAATCAGTAACACACTGTTGATAATCATGATTTTTCTGCGGTAAAATTAAATTTCCTTGAGATTACGACCAGGTTTGTGCGGAACCATTCTTTCGGAACGTCCGGTACCTCAAATTTTGTTACGAAAAAACTTTGGGAAGAATGGCTCTGTTTTGATTGGCTTGAATGATTTTTCGGAGCGACACAGTTCACCGGAATTTTTTCTTTCTTTTTTTTTAGACTTATTTCGAAAAAAAAACCAATCAGATGGTCAAATAACTATACTGTACTAAAACTGAGAATTCAACAAGATCAAACATTTTTTTCCTAAATGTTTCAAAAATTGATTTTTTCTTTAGAAAAACTGACATTTTTCAGTTTTTTGTTCCGAGAAGTTCCGAAACAGTTCGGGAATTCGATTCCGATTTTCAAAAGTTCACATGTTGAAACCTAGATTCGACGAAATTTAGTTTCGAAAACAGTTCGAATTTTGGAATTTTTTGAAAAAATTGAGTAATCAATTTCAGAAAATTGAGAAGGGGGATGAAATTACAGTGACCCGGCGATTAAATTTTTGAACAATATAATTTCTGCGTTCCTATTGTTGCAATGTTTTCCAAAAAAAGGTTCGATAGTTTTAGCGCTCTATTGATAATGCCAATTTTTCTAGTTTTGATGAGACAAACAATAAACAATATAACCCCCAGATGACATCGATTCGCAACCGGCTAATATCATTCAATCTTCTTATCTCTTATTTTTTCTTTTTTACACTTTCAAAATAGCCTATCAAAGATTTTATAAAATGTACTTTTAAGAAGTTGCATAAATAAATTTTAGGCTTTTTGGCTTTAAAATTGACCGATTGAGTTTATCCCGATCAATCATCAGAACGGGTCCCTACACTACTTTACTCGGAAAAATTTCCCCAACAAAACCAGGAGTTTTACGCGCTAGCACAAGGGTTTTTCATTGTCTAAGCTTTTCTTTTTACCCCTATAACTTCATTAGTTTACACCTGAACTGGACTGGTTTACAACGTTATCTTTGAAAACAAAGAAATTATCATTCGGCGTATTATTAAACACTGCAATATAGTTCCTTTCATAACCCTTACCTCAGTTTCGAAGAAATATGGTTGTTTAGAAAGCATTGTCATTGTGTTATAGGAAGATATCATGATGATGAAAAGGCACAAAAAACTAGTCGAAAGAGCACTTGACCACTCGAAGACGGCGAATAACGACCAAGTTCCGACGAACCAAACTGTAAAAAGAAGATTAATTGGTGCGAGGGAGAATTGTTTTTTCGGGGGGATGACATGATTTAGTGGTTCGGGTTTAATTAGCGGCACAAGTTGGATGTGCGTAAGAAAAAAGAAGAGAAAGGAGAAAAGGCGCGCGAGTTTTGAAAATTAGACGACGAATATTTTGGCAGGTCGAAAATACGGTATATATACGGTAAAGAAGGCAAGAATAGATATTTAAAACAAAAGTTTGAAAAAACATCGATGGGAAAATCAGTAAGAAACATTATAACTAAAAATTAGAACTAATTGAGAGATTTGACGCCTGAAAATATTTTCAAAACAAGCAATGATTCCTTGTTTTCTGAGTCACTGTCGGCCTTTTTCAAGTCCGTTCAAAAAATAAGCTTCTCACACGGAAAAAGAAGAAAATTGGAAGATGACAATGTGTGTGTCCTCGCATATTGCAAAGTGCAATGATTCCCTTTTTTCTCACTGGTACCCAATATGTCGTTAGCGAGCATGATTCACCTTCCCGTCTTGTCCATTCTCGCTAAATGTTTGCAATTATATTACTCAAAACATACTGGCTAGGAAAGGGAAGAGGAAATAGGAATACTTGCCAATAGTCTGAACATTTCGAAACTGGTCTTGAAAATATGAATTCTAAAGAGTGTCCTGGTAATGTGAGGGTCACTGTGGATTTTTTATGATTTTTGAATGACTTATTAAAAAAATAACATTTCAAAATTTCCAGTTCTAAACTCTTCGACAACCAGTATCTCAAAATTTACAACGTTTGACGAAAACTTTGTATTTGAGTCTCAGTGGTTCAAATCTCTGAAATAGGGTTACTGTAGTTTCAGACTTAATGCCTGATTATTTTTCAGAACAAAAACCAAGACTTAAAACTAGAACTGGTGTTATTTTTTTATTCGTAGAAACCGATTATGCCTTTGAAGGATACTCCATTAAGGCGAATCATGAATCAGGATTCGCCCTAATATTTCCTCATTTTAGAAAATCAAGTTTTTTGGTCCAATTCTCGAAAAAAGAAGTATGACTCACTAATCATCAACCCGGAAGTATCTTGTAGTCAATTTGGACATAATATTTTAGTTCTACGACCTGAAAAACCTAGGAAAACGTTAAATGTTTTTTCCAAAGTATTTCTTCTGAAAATAAATCCACATGAAATAATTCATAAAGGGTTCACCTATTGAAGTCGAAAGAGATACATTAAAGAATGCTATTCAAAGCTACAGTAAACTATCACAGTAATATTTTAATTAAAACCTACAGTAATCAAGAAACTTCCGCAAAAAGACCCATAAATAAAAAAACTTGTTAAGTACAACTAATCACCTACTAAAAGTGGGTGTAATAAAACATCTATTGAGAACCCGAAAAAGAACGAGGCGGACGAGAGAGATGGCGCCACCCACAGCGCAGGCAGGCAATCCATCAACGGCCACCCAAACTCGAAAAAATAAAGCACAAGTTGTATTCTTCTGCTTCTTCTTCTCCTTCTTCTCCTCGAATACATTCATATATTCTGAGAGTATGTGAGTGCATCGTGTGTTTGAGTGTGTATGTGCTTATTTCCCTCACCCTCATCATCGTTTGCCTGCCTAGGGGTGGTCTTTTTCAGCTTTCACACTCTTCGTTTTTTCTTGCTCTTTTCTAATTTCTCTGCGCGGCGTCGACTATACAAGGGGACGGGCACCTATGCCATTATAATCATACATTTTGGAAAAATTTAATTTTCGAGGGAAGCAAGAGCCTCAAAAAAAATCGACCCCAGAAAACTTACGACAGATCACTGTAGTCAACAAAATTGCGGTGTCAGCAAACTTGAGAACCTGTAGATTCGACTTCTTCCGTTCTTCTCGTCCTGTCAATTCCTCTCTTTGAAGTTCCGTTTTAATCCGAAGTTGATACGAGAATAACGAGTTGAAAGGATTCCACGCAATTAGGAGACCTATAAATGAAACTCATCTCAATATAATTAGCTCGATTCGTGTATAAGAATGTATATACTAGCACCTCCTACTAATTAAATTCGAGAAAACATGCACAAACAACTTGTGTCCAAAGGGATATTTCAAGAAAAATGTTGAAAAAAACCAACTTCAAAAAAATCTACTTTCAACGACAAAATAACTGGTAGTAATTTCAAAAAATTGTAATAAATGTCACATCGATTTGATTGAGAGAAAACTGAACAACTGGAATAGAAACAATCATGGAGGTTTATCGATAATTGTACTTTTATTTCGGTGATAACTATATTTGTGTAGCTACAGAAGAGACTATAAGATCGTACAATTTTCGCACATAGTCCAGTGTACTCTTATATAGTTAAACATATAGCTAAATTTGAGTTTTTCTCCAAAAGTTACTTCGCTGAGATTGAAAATATGAAGAATCAAGTAATTACAAAAAGATAGTCGAATTAGCGCCCATCTGGAGAAAGAGCGGGATGGTAATAACAAGAAAACAGCCAAGATGGACCCGAGTTTGGCATTTCGGCGAGAAATTGTGTTTTGTGAGAAATACCAACACGAACAGAATCAAAAACACACGGCCAAAACACTATGGAGCTTATCGCAAATTTTTAGCGGGTTGCACTAGTTTTGACCTTTATCAAGTGAGACTAAATTTACCTATCACTGTAGTCGCCCTTTAACAGATCGGTTTTCAGATGGAAATGAAAACTGAAGGATCTACTGATTATGATTGTTTTCACAACATACTACGAGAACTTGAGAAAACAAAAAGTAGACATTAAAAAAGTTCGAAGTTCTGAATTTTTAGGCATAGTGTTTTTGACACATTGGTGTTCGAAAATGAAAATAGATCTAGCTCAATTGAAAGATTTCCAGATGTGTTCCTAATGCGGAAAACTCCCTATTTCACATCACTGTTGGCCGTTATTGGTCGTGATTTAAGGTTTACTTCCTTTTAAGTTTAGACTTGATATAAAAGAAACAGTCATGTGACTGCCTTATATTATATCTTACCAAACAATAGCGCCAAGTTCGAGATAAGTTGATTGTTGTTCAGAATTTCTTGGGAATTGTTGAACAAAATCCAGATCAATGCTTCCACTTCGAACTTTGTGGCTATTCCATAGAATGTGAATAAAAATCCGAATTTGAAATTGAAAAGCAAAGTTGTGCAAATGAATCCCACAATGAAGATCGCCATCGAGTTCAGCAAATGTTTGCCAACAAAGGATTTCCTGAAATTTGGGGGTTTAATTAAATTGTGTTAATTTCATCTACAAAATTCTTTGCTTTCAAACGTATTCTTTCTTTCTTTTTTCCAATATCACACCTGCAACTATGAACGCTCTACATGTTTTTTATTCAATAAACACCGGCTTAAAAAAGTGCAATTTTTGCAGTGTATCGTAGAAAAAGTTCATATGCACTTTTGCGCGAGCTCAATGAATAATTAGGGGATTTCATTTTTTTTTCTATGCTATGACTAACCTTGTCATGTAGTTCCTTTGAAAAACAGAAAAATCTGGACCATTTCCGAACGCCAGTATATCAAACTTGTCACATATATGAAGAATGTTTTCGAAGTGTTCTGGTTGAATTTCATATCGAAGACGAAAGTTGAACTTGGAAGGATTGAAAAAGTCCTGAATAGTGAAAAAGTCATTTATACAAAGTTTCTAGCCAAAGTTTTCCGATCTCAGATTCTTTTGAATATCTTTGGATTGAAAAAATGAGTTAGACTGTCGAAAAAAAGTTATTGGTTATCAGAAACTTACCGTGAATACTTTTAAATTAGGTTGTCCGTTTCTCGCAGATATTGAAGACGATACGGCATCTTCCATATACCACGAGATGTAGAATTCTTCGAAAGATAACTGAAAAACAAAAATAATATTAGGAACAATTTGTCAGCCTATTACCAGATCTCTACATCCTTCCGAAATGCATAATTGATGTTTCTTCATATAACTTTCGAAACTGTTTCTCCAATTCGTCAATTCTCTACCATAATTCCCAACTTCTTTTTCGAAGTTCAAAAAATGACCCCAATTGTTTCTCAAATTCTCGACATTCACATCGAAGAACACATCTTCGGAGTATTTTCTACCAATAGAAGATGAAGTAAGGGAAGGAGTCCAGAAAAGAAGAAGTGTGGAGACGACGAAAAACAGAATTGAACCGAAAAATACGTAGGATGCTGTCTTTTTTGATAAAAATAACAATTGATAGCAAAACCACGCAGAATAGTATCGAATAAACTTTTTGATCTTCGTTATTGGTTCCTGGAAACAAATATTTTTCAATGACTAACGAGGTCTGGGAAAATGAAGCTAATTCCGTTCTAGAAAACATTTTTTCTAAAAGGGTGGTAAAGGGTATGAGCAAGTTTATTCAAAAGAAAGAGTTAGGTACTCTGAAAGCACCTCGACTGAACTCTCATTTAAAAATCGTAGTGATAAAAAGTTTCGTGTTTTGCTCTGATCCACCACGAATTTAAAAGTCAAACTCGAATTTCTGAAGTTTGGTACGTAGAAGAACATTTATACTCCCACTTTCCAAAAGTTCGAAAAACTATTAGATATTTTTAGTATCAAAACTGACACATTTCAGTTTAATCGGATAAAAACTCACCAAGTGTTTGTTATCGATACTGGAATTCGATTTTCTACTCGGAATTGAAGATACACTTTGATGATGAGAACCAGAACCGGTTTCCGAGTTTCGAATTTCAACCATTGCAACACCTTCTTCTTCCTCTCGTTTTTCAATTTCCTCAACCAACCCTTTTCTACATATTTTAATACGATCAGTCAAACTTTCGAAGTTCACATTCCTCCGTGCTAAAATAATCCGATTTTGGGACAAAGGATAACTAGTAACAAACCTCCTATAAATTTCTCGATTTGATAGAAAATCAAAGAAGGAGCGATTAGGAGTAACGATTCAATCAAGCTATCAGCAAACAAACATGATAACAGAAAAAGAACCCATGTGTCTGGATTGATTTCAATGTTCGTTTTTGTTTGTCCACGGAGGGATTCTGAAAATATCGATTATGTCATGATAATTAGTAGAAGAACGCAAACCTTTTTGTAAATATTTGTCAAAATGATCCACTATTTCTTGAGGTGTCCACTTTTCGAATACATCAGATTTCATTGACACACAGGTTGAGCTCCCACTACTTTCATCGTTGTTTTTCTTTCTTTTATTGCTCTGGACTCTTTTCTGACCGATCCAGTAAGTTAAAATCCCATTTAAAAGTATCAGGACACCCGTATGAATCTGGAATATATACTAAGTTCAAGTTTATAACATTGAAAACTTACTAAAAATTGATTTCCATGAGTAAGAAACCCGTCGTTATCAGCACAGTAATTGAAAATAATTAGAAATCCAAAAACTGTTCTTAATATGAAAGTCAACGTGCTATAAATGATTGTAGAACTCCATAAAAACAAAGATGATAGAGCCTGAAATTCAAAAACTTTGATTCGGTCTGATACTGGATAAAACTTACAAGTGCGGATAAAAATTGGATTATTAAAAATAACATGAAACAGTTATTATGTGACAAACGAGGATACGGTAATTGCGAAGTTACTTTTGTTTCAATTTTCAACTTCTTGCTCATCTTTCTGTTGTTTATTTTTTCGGTCTTGAAAAAGTTGGAAGTTGGAATATTAATAAAAATGAACGTATTTTACCTCATTTCTTATAATATTTCTCCAATAATCAATTATATCTTCAGCGTCTTTCAATGTCCAATCGGTTTTTTCAATGTTGATCATGTTGTTATGGTTCTGAAAATTGAAAGTTACATAAATTTCTTGGCTTTTTTTAACCTGTTTAATGCGGATTGAATGAACAAAAATGAAGATTGTTGTATATTCAGAATCTTTTGTGATTCTGATTGATAATTTGGATATGAAAAACAATTTAGGATTTTTTTTAATTTTCGAATTAAATGAAGTTCATGTCAGAAGCAACTTCACTGTCACTTTTGGACGTCGGCCTGGTTATCAAAAATGTTTTTTTGCAAAAATTGAGGCGTTTGAGAATTTATTTTTCAACATAATATGAACGTTTGATGATATCAACGTTGTTATCAATTTCAAACGGTTAATGATGTTGAATTTTATGATCGGAGTCGCGGTGGTATATTGCTTTATCAGTTTTCTTTTTTGAAATTGTTCTGTTCACTGTTTCCCCAAACCATTAATGGTGGGTGAACTGTAAGGAGACTTTGAAAATGATGAAAGTTACAACTGTATAGAAACGATTATCAGAATTCTAGTTTTAAATTTTTTGTAGAGGGCACAAAATTTATTTGAACAGGACATTTCTTACCAGACTGTTTAGAAGATCGGAAGGAGTCATCAGAAATATTTCGAAGACAAAAGACCCGTTATATGATGTTTTGAATAATGAATCCTCAATTCCATCTCCGAATATACCATTACAAGATCCATTCAATATTGTTTCGTAATTGAGTGATTTCAGTGACATATTGCCTTGGAAAGGATCGAGCATACTCAATAGTTCTTTCTCTTTTACCCATTCAATAAACTTCTCTCGATCTTCCACACAGTCCATCGTTTTCATTAACTCAATATCCGCATCGTCTAATTCGAATCCTAGTTCCTACAAATACTCTGATTTATAGAAGCAATATCGCACTCTGACAAACCGTTTCGTTATTGAAATTTGATATGATTGTGCACATATTGAAATATTTCTGAGAATCATAAACCACTTCACAAGTCCTTTGAGGATCAGCGCATACTTTTGGTTTTGGCTTTAAGCTCTGCAAAAAAAAAAACGGAATTTTCGAAATTGATCTTCAAAACTTACAGCAACCCATTTCTGCAACTTCTCAAGCCATTCTTTTTCAACAGGCAGATTTGAAACTAATTTAGACCATCCTTCGATAATTTCAATTGTGTTGTTTCCTTTGACATATGGTTTTGTTTCATTTTGTGTCATTTCTTTGATGTATAAAGTTCTAATCCGTCTATTTAGAGCCTCTGTTTCAGTTGTCCAATGGCTAACATCAGAATGAAGTTTGAACGAATCATAAAAACAATTGAGAGGTGTTACAATTAGACAGGGTGATTTATGTCTTGCTTCTAACTCTAATGTCTGAAACAAACTCATTTGAGAAAAACAAAACTTCAAGGTTAGATACCTGGAGAATCGATGGTCTTCCTTCAAAATTCGTTGATTTTATCATATTATAATGTGGTTTGTAGCAAATGTCGTTCAGCGTGAATTTTCTGAAATTATACATTTTAACTGATTTTTGAAAATTGATAAGGTGTTTTTGAAGATGAAAAATCGAGCGTTCGAGTGGTAACTAAGGATTGTTTTTCAAAAAACCAAAAGTCAGTTTAATTCTGGAAATCATCACACGATAACCTAGATCTAGAATATCATCTTCTTTCGGGCTCTCTTAATTCACATTGGTCCTGGTTTCTCACTCCTGATTACTGCACTTATTGAAAAAAAAAACAAATAGAAACCCTGTACTTATATTTATTCAAAATTTTTATGCAATAAACGTTTCGTGAAATTTGGAACTTTTTTGAACAATATACGAAGTGACAAAAGGAGTATTTTTGAGCCAAATTTCTCTAATCTGTACCATTGTTTGATTCAAATACATAAGTTTTCTAAACTTTGAAAGCAAAAGAAAAAGTGAGAATTGAGATTAATGTTTTGTATGAATTTTAAACCGCTAGCTGATCAAAAAACCAAACAAAAAAAATGCTTATAAACAATTTTTTCAATGAAACATTAAACATTAAACACAAACATTAAAAGCACAGAGGACGGTGCTAAACTTCAAGAAATAAACAATTGTCCAAAAATTAATCAGGGCACCGCACTTTAGTGATAGTGTAAATCTTTCGGTTTGATAGGAATTTTCAGGATTTATTGGTGTCTGAGCAGGTCAAAAACCATCAATAATCAATTAATCGTTTTCGTTTTTTTTAGTTAATTAGATAGAAAATATAGTTCTTGAAGTGTTTGTCTCTCAAACTTAGAACTACGCCAACAGTATGATAGAGAATATTATTGGACAAGGACGCGATTATTGTTTTCGACTTCTCTTCCAGGAAAACTTCAACTGGTTGCCAATCTAGATTGCTCTGTATTTCTATTGCATGAAAGATTGTTGAAAGAAGGAATAATTTTTAGAATTATTGAAAATCGGAAAGAAGGTATTATCAGCGGGGTATTCGACATTACTTTGGGAATGATTACATCGGCCTAAATCGCCCGCCAATTTTTAGTCGTTGTTCAACTATAGTAGCGTTTTGATTTTGGAAACAGCATCTCACCACCATGAAGAACAAAAATAGCATTTCACAGTTCATGTTTCGACTACAAACGGCTTTGATTGATGAATTTAAAACTGACCTATTTGCATACTCGAATTGCCAATTACCAATTGTTTCAAGAAAGTACCGATGATGTGTCAAATAAACTCCATTTTTCATGTATTTTCCTTCTTCTGTGCTATGCCGAATTCGTTCCACAATATATTCCTCTTTTCCCATTTCAACATTCTCACTTCTGAATTTTGGCCAGAACCAAACTTTTGGCAGCGCGTGATCATCTTCGAAAACTAGATAACCAACTACGACCAACCTATAATAACTTTTCAATATTAGGATTCATGAAGCCATCAAATTCACCAAAAAATAACCCCGAATGCAACACCAAACACTGTTCCGATTCTCATTTTCTCTTCATATTTGACTATCCTAACTCCTAAAAATATTAACTACGACACTCGTCTAATAGAAAAATCATAAATATGAAAATGGTAAGACTGGCCAAAACATGAGAAAATGAAACAACACGATAAAGAATATTTTATTAGAAGCTTTGAAAAAAAGGGGGAAAAACAAATACCCAAACAAAACAAGGAAAATCCAATATAATCTATTCATCTGTCCAACCTCCATCATCATCATCTGCGACAACTTCATTCTGTACTTTAGCTGTAAAACGGAAAAGATTTATAACTGAACAGAAGCTGGTCATAAATTTTAAAATGAGAAAAAGAGTACTGAACATAAAAACCACTTTTAAGATAAGAAACAATTTTTAAACTTGGGGAATTTTCAAAAAGTGAATGCTATATTCAACACAATCGCTCACCTTTTGCTGGGACTTTCTGGCCAGGCGTTACAATGCAATTTGTGATTTCAGCATTTTCTCCAATCTCAACATTTTCACAAATTATCGAATTCGTTACCGACACGCTGAAATCAAATTCGAATAGCCTTATTTAAATTTAAAAAAAAACACTAACCCATTGCCAATTTTAACATTGTTCAGTATAAGACTCTCTTTCAACTTTACTTTTTCTCCAATTTGGCAGGTATTCAGAACAACACTCCGCTTGATAACTGAATCTTTGCCGACCTAAAATATCACATCAATTTGAATATTATAATCATTGAAAATACCTTAGATGTCTCTTCAACTCTACTGTCATTCATTGCAATTTTGTGTTGTCTATAATTGAAACTTAGACCATTTCCTTTTGAAGGCATTAACCGATTGAATGATTTGAGAATCTAGAAAGAATGTTTCTTTTCGAGTTACTATGAGTTTTTCCTCACTTCTTTGTTTAATTCGAAATACGCTCCAGTTGTATTTGCATGAGCAGTGACTGTTCCATTTTCATGTGGTAATCGATAGACGTAGCAAGAAGTGTTTGAGTTTTCGTCGAACTGAGATTCAATGAGAAACGGAACATAATCGGCTTTGAATGAAATAAAACTTCTGGAATATCATTTTGGAAAAAAAAAACAAGAAAGAAAATAAAACTAACTTGTTTTTATTCAATGCTTGTAGCGATGAATGTCGAACTGCGTAGACATGACAATCATTAAACTTTGATGTCAAAGAAAGTTTTGGGAATCTAAAAAAGTTAAATGATTATTCAAAAAATAACTGGAAGGCTCACTTTTCAACGAAGTTCTCAGTGCCTACAATTCCATCAAAATCATCATCTCCACATAAATAAGCTAATTGACCACTTTCATCATCCAAAGCAATAAGATCTGAGGCTTTTGGTTTCTTGACTTTTGGTCCAGGTGCAGGTGCATTTGCACAATTGTCATCTACTAACGCAACTAACGAAGCTTGGTGCGCGCGGAAGAATTCAATAAATGGGATAAGATTCGAATCTGACACGAAATCGCATGAGACAATGAGAAGATCACTCTAAAAATGGTCAAATGATCCGAGTTTTTATTCGAGTTGTTGAATTAATCTTACCGTAAATCTATTGTGATAGTGTCTCAACAAATCACCAGTTCCGAAATCATCATGACTACTAGATATTTTGATATATTCTACGTTCGCATTGTATTGTTTCAATAGATCGCTTTTGTCTACCTCTGTTTTTAGAATTGGTTCGTTTGTGTCACGAACAAATATTTTGACATCTGCAAAATTGAATGATCTTGAATGAAAAAAAAATGAAAAAACTGAGTTTATTCATTTTGATAAAGTGGGTAAAATTGTTATCTTTTCTCGATAAACGTATAGTAATTTTTCTCAGTGCGAAGCGCATTAAATGTGCGTACGCCCTGGAAACAAAATTTGTAGTACGCAAAGTTCAAATTACAGTAGCGGTCATTAGTGAGTTATATTTTAATCATTTCTGTGTTATTTTTCGTTTTTTTCACAACTTTGAAGACTATTTTCTCAAGAACCAGGGGTTTTCTAGTGAAATTATCTGGAACCTGTATTAAACTTGAGACGGTCTTTCCAATGAGACTGGTTTCAGCTCAAACTGAGAGCTCGTTGTTTTTGGAAAATCTGCTCTTATAAGTTCGTAGCATACATCTGGCACATCACAAGTGCATTCTCAACACTTCTATATTTTCTGCCATTTTTTATGAATGTCGCCTATACACAGTTAAAATCTCATGTCAATCTGACTATTTTTAGCCAAGTTAGAGCTAAAAATATAGAATATAATTCACCAATGACCGCTACTGTATATATCGGTAAATATCGGGCTTGTGTGGAACTTTTCCACCTTCGTAATTTTATTATTTTCTACTGTTTATATCTTTCTACACAATTTCAAATCAGAAAATGCAAAAAAATTTTGTCGAATTTCGTAATTCCGAACGTTTCGAAAATGCCGGAAAAAAATTCAGAACTTTTTTTCGGAACTACTTTTTCCCGACTTCTTTATTTGGAACTGAATTGGAAATTCCGAGATGGTTCAGCACAAGCCATCCGGCAAAGCACATTTATTTTTCAACATGGGAACTAGTTTGAAATGACAAAACATTTGAAGTTTCGACATTATTCCGGGGGAAACCAAACTGAGGGTACAGGACTTTTCTGAGAGCCACGTGTGGAGCATAGTTTCGTTTTTGTTTTTGAAGCGAACACCCATGCAGTAAATCAATTTTGAAAATTAACGTGTTGGTATATTTTGTTTTGGGTAAAACCATGTTTTCTGCTTGAATGAGTCATATTATAACGTGACTAGGAAACACCACGATGATAAACACACCTTTGACTCCTGCCCGTAAAATCGAAGACAATGGATACAAAAACATTGGAACTCCAACAACCGGGAGTAAACATTTGGGTGTTGTTAGAGGTTTCATTCTCGATCCACCACCTGAACATAGCAACACTCCTTGCAAATCGCGCATATTTCTGAAAGGGAGAATTTGCTTGATACAAAAAAACTAACAGAGGTAAGTAAAGCACTGATAAATTAAAAATACAGTTAATAAGCGAACGTACTTTCGAAATCAGTAGAACATTTATTTGATAGAAAAATAATCTTAACAGGGATTTTCTTATGATTCGTGCAAATAAATAAAGAAATTAATGTAAATAAATACAATTAACCAGCAAAACATACTATACTTGTGAAAATGCCAAGATATTAGATGAGGAGTGGAACGATTGCCTTTCTAGATTTTGGATAATCTGGGAACTCTTTGAGGTAGTTACGATGTTTTCCTTGAGCCCAGATTGTCATTTGGATGAATCCAGCAGTGGTGAAAATAATTGCTGAAACAGGAAAATTTTTTTAACAAATAATATAGGTTGTTTACCTGGCAAACTTTGTACCATGATTGAGAAGAAGACCCACGAAGCGACCTCATATGTATAATTCGGGCATGAAACATAGTTGAAGAGAAGAGAAAGTGGATTTCCGTCTGGCTTTGGAATTCTACGTTCACGGGTTCCGGCTGGGCGCAAATTGCGGAGAAGGATATGGATGGAGAGGTTACCTATAAAAATTAGATTGGGGTTATCAATTAAATGAGAAAAGATATTGAAAACAATTTTCTGGGAATATATAATTTCTTTTAAAAAAATAATTCGAAAAACCATACTCCTCAAAAACTATGGAGGGTTCTCGAGTATAAAAACAGGCAGAAACTAACCGAATTCTGAAATGACAAAACCGCCAAGTCCGAGATAAACTTGAAGATCTCCAAAAGCTGGTGGTGTGAACAATGGATGGTTAACAAAATAGGCAACAAAAGCAGCAAATCCCCAATAGTATGAACAGTTCTGGAATGAAATATTATTAAATAAGAATTTCTCGATGAAAAATGAAAAACCTTGATCAGATTGAATTGTGGCATTGTCGAATTACCGAATCTATGGATAAATTGAGTTTCGAACAATCTCTTGGCATAATGGAAAGACCAGGCAAAGAATGCGTAAACAACTGCTGGATGATAGACTGAATTGGCAGCAGATTCTCCATAAATGAAAGATGGCCGGAAATAGAACAATGGATAAACGAACAATGGACCAGCATATTCTGCCATGAAAACAGTCTTCCAGGCGATTTGCGGTCCCAAATCACGCAAATACAAGACTCCTTTTTGCGAGGAAACTCCAAGATCCGAAAGTTTTTGATCATCTCCGACTGGTTTACCCTTTGGCTCAGTTCTTAAAGCTTGACGTTCTTGAGTTAATGTGAGCTCTGAAATTTTTTTTTTGAATAATGAAACATTAAGAAAAACAATTTACTTACTTTTCTGCGCGATTCTCTTTTTGATTGCTCCGATGGTTTCGCTTCCAGCAATTCCTTCCAACGTGATAATCAACTTATCCGTTTTTTTCGAATCATAAACTTCCAAAACCCCACTCATTTCTCTGCAAAAATGTAAAATTAGGGGCAAACAAATCTAAAGAAAAAACTACTAAACAAGAAAGGTGGTGTGATACAACACAGTTTCACATAATGCATAGATAGATAAGAAAAACTGACACGATTTCGTTTTGTCGGGAAAAAAAAGACAAAAAATGGGGAGAGCGTTCATATTTTTGATGCTTGGCCTAGGAAACCAAGCTGCTTGATTGGAACTCGGTCATGTTTGTGTGGGAAGTCTCCAAAAAAAATGATTAGTCTAAAATATATGGAAAAAAAAACGTCAAAAGTCAAAGGTTGAACAGTCTGATTTCTATATCAAAATCGAATTTTACCATATAGAGAACTCAAGAGATAATTTGATAGTCACATGAAGTCTGAAAACTTTTTCTGAAAGAAACTCCGTGCTTATAACTGGAAACACAGTAAAATTGATTTTTGAACAATAGATATAACATCAAATACTTTTAAAAACTGTTAAAGAATAACTTTTAGCTATAAGTACCATGGGGATGTCTGACTTACTTTGTAACCGATCCTCCCGACATTTTCAACTTGAAATGAACAAAATTATAAGAACATGCGTTGGCTCACGTGACATTTTTATTTCACGTATAAAATAATTATTTTTATATTTTTGGATTTTTCAGAGTTAGAAACTTCTATCAAAGGATTTAAGTTTCTATGAAAACAACAAAGGTTCATGATAAGCTTCTAAAGTTCGTTATTTTAAGCAAGATAACTGAAAATACAGTATCCATATGACAGTGAATGAAATTTGGATAAAGTTGGACATCTACAAATTGTGGAAAACAACAGCCTGTGCAGTGTAAAATGAAAAGTTAAACACGCTATTACACTATTGTATATATATATATATATATATGGTAAAATTGCAGAAGTTGGGCGGTTCATCCACTACCATGTCAGCACTTTTTTGGAAAAACACCTTTCTTTCAAAAGGAAAAAAAAACAAGTTAGAAGATATTCTGCAAAAAATGTCTGTAAATCAGAAGTTGGATTCGAAATTTGCTATTCTGACATACTGTTTCCGAAATTCAACCGCTCAATTTCATACAGAAAAATCGGTTCGAGTATTAGCATTAAATGTTCAGAGAGGCATTTTAAAATTTTCCATATAGAAATTATTTGTTTTTGGGATTTTTCGGCCAGTAAAATTTTACCACGATATGAAAATATGGTATCATGAATCATTACACTGATAAGCGTCGGAACTGCTAATAGATATATCGATATCGCTACAGCTTATATTTTGAGAGATTTTACGATTGCTACTGCATATTTTTAAATTTCACACGATTTTTAAACTTTCTGCTGACTTCCCTGAATATGGCTACGAATTTGCTTCCAAAATTGGAACTTAGGAGAAAAAACGTTTGAGTTGGAAAATTAGAAATTTAACATTTTACTGGCAAATAATTATGACTGCACTAATGTTACAACATGAAGAACGAAATCACGGACCTTTTTTGTTTCGAAACATTTTATTCGTATAAAATAGAACACCGTAAATATAATAATAGTAGAATGATATAGTAGGAAGAGGGTGGGATGAAAAGCTATCAAATTCTCGAACTAGGATCAACTAGTCATTGTGGAGCGGCAAGAGCAATAACACCACAAGCAGCACGAGCTCCAGCATTTCCGGTTTTCTTCGATTCCTCGGCCTTATCTCCGACTCCCTCACCTGAAAACGGAAATTAGTTTTTCTATTCAACATGCTTATTTTTTGAAACATCACATCAAACGGAAATTTGAAGATTAACGCATTGAGCTGATTTCCGACGTTATTTTTTTTAAAAAGCAGTTTTTCAAATACCCACCCAAATCATCGACTCCAGCATGAACAACAAGAGAACGACCAATAACCGAGTTTACACCGTGCAATGTAATCAACTTATCAGTAATGTTGATTTTAGCAACACCATCAGTACCAGCTTCCACATTTCCCAAATCTCCAACATGACGAACTTCCGACTGAAATGTTGTAATTAAAAAAAACTTCTCTAGTAATTTGAAAAATGGTTGCGTTTTTCGGTAAAACACATATTTACACATTTCTTGGATGTTAAAAACTCACATTGGGTCCTCCATGAGTTTTTCCGAATGGATTGAAATGTGGTCCGGCACTAATGCATCCGTTGGTCGAATCACCATATTGATGAACGTGGAATCCGTGCAAACCAGGGCTCAATCCTTTAATTTCACCAGTCAAAACGGTTGGTTCATTTTCTGAGTTCTGAAAGTTTGATCGAATTATTTCTACCCTGTAATTCTGACTACAACATTTATCTTATCAAATGAAAACTGTGTTTTCTGTGACTAAACCATTCTGATCTTTGTACCACAAGTTTTCAGTAGATATTTTTTTCTACATTTGAGTTTCATACTTAAGTCGTGAATTGGAATCGTAGAAAAACACTAGAAGATAAATTGATTTCATGTTCTAAAAACTTTCCTGACAAAAGAAAGTTTCGACATTCACTTTTATTATGAAATTTCGTATGATCTTGGCTAGCTTTATTTAGCAACATTATTAGTTCAAACTTCAGTATCCGTGTCTCTTAAGCTCACAATTTCAGAAAATCCTATATTTGAAATCCCCATACAAACCTGAGTGAAATAAATGGTTCCAGTGACAGTTTCACTTTTTAAAACAGCAACGGCGCGGTTTGACATTTTTTGAGCTGCTTCAACCTGTAAATCGAATATTATTTCAAAATTGAAATGGTAAAAATTGATCAACAACACGGCAACAACAACAAGGTTAGTGAATGAGAAAGAGAGCGAAATGAACACACGAAACAGATAGATAAGGAGCGAGGCAGTGTGGCCTCTGCCTCTCTCTTTGCGTTTTTTTCACCAAAAATTGTGACTACGGCACAACAAAAATGATGACAAATAAGTATGATGTTTGTTTTCTAATGAACTTGGCATACCTGTGGAATGATCGAATTGACGACTTGAGACAGAAGATTCATAAACATATTTGGCTCCTAAAATTGAAACGATTTTGTTAGTAGGGTCATACACAGGCAGACAATGGACGTCGATACACATAGGTTACGAAAACAAAAAACGCCGATCCAAGTGATAACACAAAGTTTGAGAACCTCCGAAAAACAAGAGAAAATAAGTCGCCCTTTTTGAAGCGCACAACAGCGCCCTACCGAACTCGCGGGAATTCAAAATTTTGCAACATCTATCAGCAGAAACAACAAAACGACAAACAAAACTAAATTCGCTGTTGATATGACTACATGACTCCAACTACATAATATTTGAAAAACTAGTGAAAACAACAAAAAGAAAAACAATATGTGAAGGTCGCGATACGCAGACAAAATCAATAAGTACGGTGAATTAAAGGTACAACTGGAAAATTTCCTAAATGTTGTGAAGTTTTTTTCTAAATAATATGTACCTTCTTCACTACCGTATTAAAATGTTGGAAATTCCGAAAAAATCTCGAGAAACCTGAGGAAAGAAAGTGCTTCTGTGTTTGTTGATTAGCTGTTATAAGTCAAATCACCAATTTGAAAAAAAAAATTAATTTTGAACTTTTAGATGTAATTTTCTTAATTAACAAAATTCAACCTCTGCCATCGGGTTGATACTTTCCCACTCGTATATCTCAACGAATTTCGCACATTGAATGAAGGAAATAGAACACAAAAACAATTTTATGAAAAATGCTTCATTTAACAAAGTCAAAAAAGAAAAATACTGGCAGAAAGTTACAGTAATACTTAAGATAAATACTTACTTCGCAATATGTACAGACAATTATTATCGATTTCGATCGAAGAACATTTACTGTAATTAAATCAATGATTATTTCAAAATAAGAGATTAAATTGTCAACTAACCAATTTAGCTTGTCGTTCAACCCATCCATCGATAGCAGATCCAATCTTTTCCTCATCATCTCCTTCGTCTTCTTTTGCTTGTTTACGTGCTTTTACTGGAAGTGCAACAGCTCCAACAGGCCAAGCAGCAGCCATTCTTTGAACATCAACTGGCCAGTTTGATGGAACTGGTGGAACATAGTTGTAGAATGGAGTGGCTGGCCGCCAGGCAGCTCCGTATGTTGACCCTAAAAAACACAAAAAATGATAATGAACATGAATAGTAGAGAAAACTTACAGATTGGGCAACAGAAATATGGTCCAATATCAACAGAGTTGGTAGCATAACAGTATGATTGTGGTGGACATTGTGGCCATGGTCTTTTTGGGTCGCATTCAATTGGAAGTGATGGTCCTCCTGGGCATTGTCCAACTGGAGCAACAACGGCTGGAGCAACTACTGCTGGTGGTTGAAGAAGTGGAGCGGCGGCAGCGATAACTGGGCGAACTAAAAAAGGAAGAAAAATATTTGAAGGAAAAGTAAAATTCAAAAATACCTGGAGCTGCAGCGAGAACTGGAGCAGCTGCAACAACTGGTCGAGCAATGTATTGACGACGTTTGCTGCTTTTGCCTTCTTCTACAAAACAAAACAATAAGAGTTAATAAAAAACCGTACAAAAAGACAAAAAATGAAACCTGTTGAAGGCGCAGCAATGGCCAATGCCACCAAAAGAGAAGTCGTCAATAACTTGGAAAACATGATTACAGATCGATGTGATGTGTCATTATGCCAACATTTTCAACGTTTTATAGTTTCACACGCACTTCGGGCTCCGCCCACTTTTCCGCGCGCCGCTCGCCGTTTTTTCAACCCGGAAAATAGCGAGTTTCTTGTTTGATCAAGTTATACGAGCCATTGTTTTTTGCACAATGGAATGTTGTTTTAAGTGAATAGAATGAGTATGTTTCGAACTTTCAACTTTTTTTTGTTACCAGATTAGAGTTCACAAAACATTGTGGATACCAATTGTTGGCATTGGGTTATTTGTTTCAGTCCAAAAAGTCTTCAATGAACTTCTGATGCAATTTGAATCGAATAATCGGACAGGTAAAAACCGATTGGGACATTATTACACTAATGAAATTTTGTGTTGAAGGAGGACTGCAAAATAAGTTCGGGCTTAACAAAAAAGAAGATCCATATTAACTTCAGAATAGTCGTTCTGAGCAAAAAAAAAAACTGACAATTTTTAGCACCTAACAAGTAAAGCAAGAATATTATTTTTACTTTGCTTAGTGAGTCATGTGCGCTCTATTGAAACGGTGTTTTCTTTTTCTATCATTGTTTTTAACACACACTCACTTGTTCGTAACATTCGGTGTGTACAGATTAAAATAAGAAAGTATAATCTTTGATTATTTAGCAGTCTACGTATATTTAATTTTTTTGTTGTTGAAAACCCAGTAAATAATTTTTTCTTGTTCATGTCAGGTGCCATAGATATACTGTAGTTTTTTTCGGTTCGAAAGCTCTTTGAAAAACTCCTCAAAGTTTTGATAATAGGCTCACGTAAGTAAATATACTTTTGTTTCGTCCGCCACTCAAAAATCATCATGGTAACCATTCCTACTACTATTTTTTCTACTTCTTTGTTCTTTTCCCCTCTAATCTTCTGTTAATAGTCTTGAATTTCAGGTCCGGTGCTACTGTTTTTTCTGCTTTCAACCAGAGCATACTCCTTCTTCTTTTTTTTTTCAAAAGTGTACATACATTTAATGTATGTGTTGCTACTTATTGTCAACGGCATAACAAACAAAACATATGATGGTCATCCAGACAAAAGGGTGCAATTGTCTCCGTAAGGCAAATATGGCATTGTGCTCTTTAGCGAATGTTACAAAACGTGCTTTCGTTTCTATAAATGTGTAATATAAGAACACGTTGAAAGGAAGGGAAATGAAGAGAAAAAACGCGTAGGAGACGAAGGTTTTTGATCGAGCAAAATATGATTCTTCGGGGACATTTATCAACTATAAATTAACATAAATCCTGAATAAGACAACACAGCTCAATTATGGTTCAGTTATTTCACACATCGCGCCTTAGTTACGATAAGTCGAGTTCTGTAATTGATTCTGGTCATAGTTTTTGGTCATTCAAAACATCTCAAGAGAAATTTGTTGCAGGAGACAACAGTCGGGACATAACCATTAATCAATTCGTACTCTGAGATATTTCTGTTCATATTCGACTGTTTTTCATTAAAACCTATTAGCCAGAATTCAATCGTCGCTCTTGGGTTACTGTAGTTTCATTTTTCAACATGAAACATTTCAAGAACCAGGATTTTTTAAATAGTGATAAGATGGGGGTTATTCGACCCGTAGAACTTGATTCTGATATTAAAACCAGCCAACAATTTCATTTAGATAAAACATAGGAAGTTATCAATAAGTCGCGTGTTACCTATTCAATTTTGACTAATAGTAATGGTGTTTCTAGTACAGTACTGTTATTACACAGGTTCCGAAATTTCGTGATTAGGGTCCAAATATTAAGAATTTTAACAACTACGACAGTCTCCATTTAATAGTTTGATTGGCAGGTTGCCTGAGGTACTGTAGCGAAATAGGTTGATCAGCTCTTGAGAAGAATTATTTCCTAAAAGCTTAGCCTAAGTAAAATGAATCATGAAATGTTATATTCTTCTTTTACTATGTCTGTTATTGTGTTCATACTAGTTCGCGAGTTCATTTCAATATTTTCGAATGGCAATATTGTTCTTTTCAAGTGTCTTCCGATCTTATTTATTTATTCGTTCAAAGATCATTCTCCGTTTTTCTTTCAATTCGAGTTCAATTCAGAAATACCATAAATATCAAAAACCGATGATTGATTTCATGTTTGCGCAAAATCTCAATTTCAATCGCTTGACAGTCGCGTTATACAAAAAAGTGTCAAGTTGCGCTCTAACCGGATGAGCAATATTGACATACTACGCCAAGGGGAAATGCGTACCGCGCGGAAAGTTTTGAGATTGCGCAATTATTATATACATATTATGTGTATATTATATATGCGGAAGGAATCGGAGAAAAAGAAAGAATTAATCGTGTTTTGTTGGATTATATGTTCGGGGATTGTTGGCTCAAGTGTATTTTATGCTTTGAAATCTGTGAAAAGTTCGCATTGGAGCGCTGAATTGGGTGATATCTCCGTCCGAAACTTTTATTGTGTTTTTTCCGAATTGTGTATTTCCGAACCTACAACTATGATAACCGAGTTTTTGTAAATCTCTTTATTATTTTGTATACGTGTTCACAAATATTTATTGAAAGTTTTTAGATCGTTTGGTGTTCACCGTTTCAGGTCGAAATCAGGTTTGATGCTGTGATGTTAAAAATAATCAAAGTACCCAAAAAACAGATCACGTTGATCCATTTCGGATTTTTCTGAATCGGAGATAGACTTGTAAAAATTACATTTTTTTGACCCAGAAATAATAGCTCAAAGAGCTTTGTGTTTGGATCAGATTGAAATGTAATTCAAAATGTTTTCTATTTTTGTGTTTATCTTTTCTCGATCCAATATTTTTGAACCTCTTTCAATTCAAAAGACCTGAAAAATTGTAAATCGAGTCTGGTAGTTTTGGCTTTGTTCTCACTAAATTTAAGAATTCGAACTCATCAAAGATACCTCTTTCCGATCTGAATTTGTTTTTTTAGTGTTTCAAACTGTTTTCAAATACAGACAGTGTGAATGAACAACATTACGTTGATAAGGTTATCATCTTGACATTCTGAAGAAAAGAAAACAATTTTTATTCAAAAAAAAACCTCGTAAACAAATAAAACCGAAACAATAAAAATGAATTATAACATTGATACAATTCCTCTTGTTCTTACTAAAGCCTCTTGATGACACGATGCAATAAGTGTTCCATCTCTCGCCCAAATTCGACCATGTGCCGATGCTCGACTACCATTTGCAACATCAGAGACAATCTCGAAAAGAAGCCAATCATCTGATTTGACTTGAGATCGATGGAACCACATACAATGATCAAGGGAGAATAACATAGATGGCTTGAATCCTTCCCTGAATTTTTTTTATTGTATATAATCAAAAATAGTGTTCTACACTCACGCATAATGGGGAGTAGTTGCCGCTGTAATCATCGAAGAATCACTATTATATGCAATCAATAATCTGTGTAATCTCTCATCCGATTCAATGACATCTCCTCTGGCTCTCATCCAAATGAGCAATGTTGGTCTTCGATCATTGTCATGTCCAAAATATTTGGCCAAATTAGTGGGTCGCATTTCAAACAAATCTTCGTCATGTGAATAGACTCTTGTTTCATAATTCTTCAATCGGCTCATAATTGAAGTCGCCGCTGTTACTTCACCTGAAATCCATGAGAAAATGAAGGGAAATATGAAAATATAATTTTTGTTACAAGAGAGGATCATGTTGTTCAAAAATGTTAACTAAATCAGAAGTTAAGGTGAGTAGCAGTTCTGAATTGGTTCTGTGAAAAATTCTACAAAATTTCAAACTTTTCACTCGTATAGAAATAATTTCTGAATTAGAACTTTTTTAGTGAATAGCTCACAAACAAATCATGCATCATATTTCATATTTGGCTCGGCTTTTAAAAAAGCGTTCAAAAGTTGAAAGTAATAGTTTTAGAAAATGATTCGAATAACCTTCAAAAAATAGAACCGAGCCTAGTTTTTTGATACAATTTTAAGAATTGTCGGCTCAATTCTATAGAATCCGGTTTGATTTGTTCTCCGAGGATTGTCATTGACTTCTGGCACAGAATAATGACGTATCCGATAAATTTTGATTGATTCACGAATCATATCCTTTTTTAAAGTTTTTCAAATTTTTGGTCATGATTTTTTTTGTCCAAATCGGTTCCGGAATAAGCAACTATTTATGTATTTTTGAGTTTTTGCTCTTTCAAAATATCTTTTGATCGACCCGCCTCAATTCAATCTTACCTTTGTCTATCATCGCTTTCATATAAGGCACAGCATCTCTCATACTCATCAATGTTTCTGGTGCTGGAACATCTGGCATTTGACATTGATGAACAATCGATTCCGGCTCTTCCACATGAAATGATGCTTGCAAAATAAAAACAATTTTCTCTTTTTGAATCGCTTCAACTGTTCTTGTCGCAAATGATCGACCATCTCGAGACCTTTTCACTTTATATTCAACGGGCTCCTTTGTATCAACTGAAAATATTTATTTTATTCTGAATCGTTGAGAACTGCTCACCGTTCAAAATGAAAAACGAATGAATTGAGTGTGGTTTATAAGCGTTATCAACAGTCTGTTCAGCGGCTGAAAGAGCTTGTGCGAATATGAGACCACCATAAGCAGATGAATGAGAACCTTGACGGGAGTTGGCAATTATTTTTGGCCTAGAAATTAAGAAGTTTTCCGATGTAAAGTTGAGAAATCATATTTTCATCACATAATCTTTAAATTTTGTGATAGTGGAACGAATCAACCCGGAACTCAATATTTGTGTCTTGTTCCAAATAAATGACATGATGAATGTGTTGTTATATAAAAAATTTCACTATAGTAGAAAATATGACTATTCTAAATGTCAAAATTTGAGCTTTGAAATAATTTAATATTGCCGGAAACTATGATGTTGATGTACAAATTTGTTTACTGAATTGACCGTTGGAACCTATAACTGCTTTGGAAACAAGAACTAGTCCCTGAGTGCCCCAAATTCTGTATAAACGAACGACAAAAAGTTCAGTCGCATTACTCTCACTCAATTCATACTTTTTATCAAGGGCATCTAACTTTACTTATATTCAGGTCGGTTATTCAGTTCTATTTCTATGAACATTGAATGACTTCAATTTCTAAAAAAAATATGAGAACAAAATTCTGCAGCATCTTTGTGAAAATTTTCTTTTCATCTGTGTGAATATGATGAAGAATGAAAAAGGATCTAGAAATAAATACGATCAGATGGTTGAGTTTGTTATAAGTAACCAACAAGCCGAAATTTTTGACCCTAAAAATGAACCTGTTCAATAGTTAATTTGGAAATGAATTTTGTAAAAAAGTCATATCAGCAGTCTAATCTCAAAATCTCGTTGAGTGTGAATAATCTGCTTGAAAAAAAATGGCACGAAGAGTGATAACTCAGCTCAAAGTGATACTATGTTTGGTAAAAAAGGTCTAATGAAAAACCATTTTTTTATTCATTTCACCTTCATTTTTTTCTCTAAGCAAAACAAAATTCAACTAACCTGAACACATCGACTGGATCTTGATCAAACTGGAAAAACGATTTGGCAATATTCTCATAATTGTTGACTTTTTCAAAACTCGACGGCTTATACGACTTGAGCCGCATAGTTCTGTAATTGATAAGAATTATAGATAAGAAAATGTTGCGATTTTCAAGTTGAAATTATTTCTAATTTACATCGTCTAACATACCGTCTAGGTTTTGGCAACAGAGAACGAAGAAACATTTGGATTTGATGATGTGGAAAATAAATAAAGAAACTAATAAATAGGAAATGAGAATGACGAAAAAAAAAACGAGAGGTCTACGGAAGAATGTAGTGTACGAAAAATGTAGTCTGGACAATGAGTGATAAGATAGAAATAGGAGAGAAAGAGAGAAAACAGAAAAAAACTGATGTGTGATCAATATTTACTGGTTCTGCAAGGATACATTGTACTTTATTGTCGAATTTTGTTTTTCGAGTTTCTAGGAACTGGAAGTAAATGGGAAAATGACAATAAGAAAGAGCGAAGTGTGTGGTTTGAAAATTGTATTTTTGACATTAGACATAGTGAAACTGAAACTACAGTAAGCCACATCGGTTTGACACGAAATTTTCCATTTTTTAAATACAGCTGGAACTTTTTTCTCCAACGTTTGAGTACGTTGATTTTTGAATCAAGAAATATCCGATGAAAAAGAGGATCTACAACAAAACATTCTGAAAATTACTTCAAGGTTCAATAAATTTGCTGAATCGAATCTGAAGCCGATCCTCTCTGAAAAAATGGAAAATCTTCTGGAAATCTCAATGAAAATCACCTTCTTTGAAAAATGTTCTGCTCTGACTTATTGAGGCTGATTTCCTTATTGACTCATAACCATTCTGATTTATATGGAAGGTTTAAAAGAAATGATTTTTCAAAATCCCAAGTATAAAAAAGTTTAAAGAATTATTCTCAATCTAGACATACAATGAAACAGTTTATTGTTTGTGTTTTGGTTGTTTTTTTCAATATACATCTTTACACTTCGTTTTGTTTTTTCAAAAAGATATTATATTTTTCAGAAAAATATACATCCGGAAACTGACGTAACGATTCAATGGATCACATCTCGATGACTAACAAAATAGATTTGCAAGCTCGCGGATTCAACCTTTTTTTCAACGTTGTAAATTAAAATACCTTCCTATCATCATTCCGTATTATCACTGGTAATACTGGTTCATGGCGGTTTCTGAAACGGAATTCATGAATTGGACCTGGTCCTTCTAAAAAAACGGATCAGAACTAGGAGTCTCTGAAACGGAACAGACGACGAAAAGTACCTCGAAACGGACTAGATCAAAATAAATAAGTAACCAAAAAGGTTTTTGAAACGGCTCTGCGACATTTTGCAACTATGACATTTCGCCACTTTTTCAATTTCGCCACTGTGACATCTCGCCACCAAAATTAACGTTACACGTTTTAATTTACTATGAAAACACTGGTAGCGAAACCTCATAGTGGCGATTTGTTTTGGTGGCCAAATGTCACAGTGGCGAAATGTCTGGTGGCCAAATGTCGCGGAGCCTCTGAAACAGACCTACGCCTATTTTTGAATTGAATTCACAATTTTCAGAATAAAACCTTTTTGAAATAATTCACGTTCAAAATCAGAAGTGTTTCCTTGAAAAAGGTTGTCTGGTCTGTTTCACCAAATCCCGTTCTCGTCCGATTTTTGGGCCCGATTCAAGGAAACTAGAAATAGTGGGGACAGGTTCGTTTCAGACAAAATTTTCGAGTCGTCTGGTCGACATCCATTTCGAGTGCGTTTCAGAATCTGTCTTGAAAATGATCAAGAAATAGCTTCGATAATTCCTAACTCTTCATACAAAAATTTCTGATGAATAAAGAATATATCATGATTAACTTCAGAAGTCTAAATATTTCGAAAAAAAAATCTGAATCTAAGAGATCGCGAACCTCTCTTGTGTTGAATTTTCTCAAAACCTTCTTCTTGTCTAGGAGGTCAGAATAAATCAACCTTGAGTACATACCAATCCTGACTTCTAATCCTTGAAGAACGCCTTCATGATTAAATTATTTTTGGATTTGATGAAATTGAAATTTTGAAAATGTCATAAAGTTACAATTTATTATTTGAATAATAATAACAAGCACATACATAATTACATACTATCATGATATTACGAAAAAAGAGAAAAAACCCGTTCAAAATAATCACATATTGAAATCAATGTCGAAATTGCGAACAGTTGTCATGGCAAACAGAACGTTTTCATGTATTTGATAGTGCATTTATCGTGACAACAAGCATCCGAAATCGATCCACTTTTGGCTGCAAAAAAGGTCAAATTTCGTTCCAAAATCCAAGTACTTCCTCCCCTTTTTCTCCAAAAATGTTTCCACCTCAACTAACTTATTAATTCATTCATTCATAATCTGAATATGTTAATATCCTCCCTCACATGCATGAAAAATGTTTTTGCACTTTCATTTGAGGTTGGAAACAAACCCGAAGATCATATAGAACAAAAAAAAATAGAGACCCTTCTATTATGATGATGTAATCTCTTTGGAATTTGTCAAACTTGATTTATGTTGCTAAAATTAATTGGTTAGATGTAAAGTTACAGTAACCTGGTCATATCATATGACAGAAAAATCTGGAAAAACCGAAACATCTCGACCCATTAATCCAAAGAGGTCAAGTGGATTGCGTAAAAATATTAGTGACAAGTGTTTTTCACAGGAGCCACCTAGCCTTTTGTGTTTTTTTTGAATTACCAAGACAAGGAGGACTCCGATACATCAAAGATATTTGAACTTATTCCTGTCATAAAACCACAAAAACAGATGATATTTTAAAGGATTTGTTATTATTAGTATAGAGGATTCATAATAGTAATAGTAAACAATTTGCGGAAACTTTTTAATCTTTCCAGATTATGTATTCCAAAAAAGGAAACGAAACAATTTTGAGCAAAGATGATTCTGATGTCTCACTACTTTTTGAACTTCTTTCATTGGGACCTTACACGTCATTCAATGTAATATGATCTCGATTGTTTTGGATCCGTTTTGCAAAAGGGCATGAAAATTAAGAAAATGTCAGATGACTTAAAACATATGAGAACTATGTATGAAATGTTCATTGAGCTAGGAAATATGGATGAGATGTTAAGGAACATATCGTTTGAATAGGTTCAAAAATCATACTAAGAAGATGGGTATCTAAACGAAGAGAGTGAATTACACATTTTTCTTTCTGAAACCAGATGGATACCAAACGAAGTGGGTAATATAGTTGGACATCGGCTGAACCGGCTTATGAACATTTTGGGGGTTTCAGATGATTTTGTAAAAATCTTGAATTCTATCTAGGACGAGCAGATGAAGACAAGGGTGAGGTTCACGTGTAAATTTTTTTCATTGACTTTAATTGGATTATACTCAAACGCCAAGCAGTTAGCCGATCGGCTGAAAATCGGCTGAATGCTTGGCATTCGGGCATAACCCCAATAAAGTCAATGAAAAAATATAAACGACAACCTCTCTCTTGCTTTCATCTGCTCCACACAGAAAGAATTTAAGATTTTTACAAAATCACCTGAAAACCCCCAAAATGTTCATTAGCCGGTCCAGCCGATGTACAACTGTAGTAGTAACCTATACATATTTTTCGAAAGAACTCCTAAAACTGATCGCGTCAAAAATGTAGAACTGGGTTTCATCAGTTCTTGTGGTCGAAAGTAGGCTTTATCAAAAGTACCCACTGACGAAAAGTACCAATTTTCCCGAATGAAACTCGAGGAAATCCATAAAGCCCAAATCTACAGGCAATTTATCGTAATTCTGTCAAAAACCTTCGCGAGCTGTTTCCGTAAATGTCCTGCCACAAGCGAACCTGCTATATCTACCACGCAGGTCTGCGGATCTGCGTGGTACATGCGGCCGGTCATCAACGTAATCAATATTGTGCCATGTTCCGCGCGAGCCTGCTGCAGGACTACGGGAAAGTGTTCTTTTTAAATACTTGTTGACCCGGAAAACAGTATCGCGAAAACTGTGAAGTATAGAGACTCGTTTTACATGCGAGATGAGAACCTGAGGGTTCTTCATTCAAATCGAGGATAACTTTCCAACTACTGGATAAATAAGGCCTAGTTGGTCGGGATATGTACATCTAATTTTGTCGGTCTGAATCTCAGCTTATTGTTTCCAGACTATTCAGAACGTGCTCAATTGAAAGTCAAGGACTCTTTTAGTTCCCTACTTTCTTTCGAATTTCTTAGCTGAGTTTCAGATTTTTGAAAATGTGTCATCTCTTCCCCTTTTAGAATGAAAATTTGGATTGAATTCGATCCTTCTGTTATTTTTTCCAAAACTCTATTCCCAAACTTACAATTCGTTGTGACTCCATTTAAACAAATCTTATCCATAGTATCCCTGATATGCTTTCCACATACTCGGAACTTTTCATTTTCATTTGGTCGACTTGACACCATCGTGAAACAGAACATTGCAATCAATAATAGAACTCGAACACCCATCATTCAAATATATCTTCGCAAAGCAGTTAGTTAGCTTATATTTTGACATATCATACATTCTCCTATAAAAATGGGCGGAGTCAAATAAGAAAATATACACGTATAAAGGGGCGTGGCCTATTTGATCTGGCATGTTTCTTTTTTGAGATGAAGGAATTACTATTTCTAATTCTCAATTGTATCAAAAAAACGTGGTTTACAAAATGGAAACAGTTCAAAATGGTACTATAGGAAAACAAAGGAAATGTGTGGAAAAAATGGAGAAGTTTCAGAAAACAAAAGAGAAGGCTCGAAGTGTTTACAATTGTGTGAAGGAGATTGGATTGCCGACTATGAAATTGTCAAATTGATTTCTTCCGGAAAATTTGCAGCGATTTATGAGGTAAAAAGGGATCAAAAAAGGTCAAGAGTACGGTATCAAAGAGAAGAGGGAATTTGAGAAAAAAAAAATGAATAGTTGAAGGTTTTGCAAAGAGGTTGGCTCAACAAAAATTGGTAAAAAAGAGGAAAAATTATGGAGCCGAAGATTTATGAACTTTGTAATAGAGTTCTTCCAGATCATACACCAGGTTTTCTAGTAAATTCAAGTTGGTCTAGTTTACAGCGAAAAACACGTGAAACAGTTCACAAAAATTGTATACTTTCACAAGACCACCAATGACGAACAAAATGAAAAAAAAAATTGTCGACAGTTCATATTTCATAAATGATCAAAGTTTTTTTTTGCATCAGCGTACATTGTATCAAAACTTCTTTATAAACTAAAATGCAAGACTCATTAGCAGCCTTCAGCAAAAAATAGTTTTTTGATCGAAAAAACAAAAATCGTGTTTTAGGTGGAAAATTGTTTCAACCCAAAATCAAATAGGTAACACGCAATCTATTTATAGTCACAAGTATGTATTTTATTTGAAGATGATGTATTTATTTTAGAATCTGTTGCTATGGATCAGAACATTCCATACAAGTTTGAGAAACTCAAAAATTGAAAATAGAGTTATCTAATGATAACGATTTTCTTTTTTATGATTGGGTTGATACTAACAAAAAAAATGTTGCGAGAGGCTGAAATAAATCAGAAGATCTTCAAAAACGAACGAATAACGTTTGATTTTTTCACACTGATAGAAATCTGTAATTTGAAACAATGAATTCAATTAATATACCATGGGTCTAAGAAATTTTGCAATGTTTTAAAATGAACTATTTACAAACAGTTATTTCTATGTGACTTTCATTATTTTTTTGCAACTTGTAACCGGGGACTCCGTTGGTGGCCTGTAGGCTTCATATTTCTCCTCAAATGGTTTTTTTCTATGAATATTTTATGATTTAGAAACTACTCCATAGTTCCCCAGTCTTGTTCTTAGTTCTATCTCAAAAAATTTAGCTTGTTATGAGTATAACTACAATTATTTTTAGCAATATTTTTTTGTATACTGCACCTTTTTTCTTACGTTTTTTTCTAGACATGCTTAACTATAAAAAAGTTGATATTTGTTTCCTGTTCTTTTGAAAAAAAAGACCGTGTTATTTGGTCAAAGCACTTTTGATCACATCTCCAGGATGATCTCTACTCAAAGTATAAACATAGTTGAACAAATATTTAATTTTTTTTAAGATTCAAGATGTCGAAACAAAGTTTTCATTCAAAAAAAAAACATAGTGAATGTCGAGTTTGCACAATATATGAACCAAAGATCTGAGGAACAGTTTCCGGAAAATGTTTTAATAAAAATGTTATCAGTCTGCTTGAAAATGTGAACTGAAAACAACACATTCACGTTCAAAAAATGTGACAAATTTCAGAAGGAAAACATGTGGTTCAAACTTCAGAGAATCCAACTTTTTTCAACGGGGACATTCTTCGATAAAAAAAGTAGTATATGTAATGGGAAACATGGAACCAAAGGTCTGTGTTTTTGCGCCTCGTCTGATTCATTTCATGTGTAACATTTGGCCTTATCAAAAATCCGATCTTGGCCCGATTTGTTTTAATTTTGAAAACCGCCCGAAATCACTACTCTGCCAAAAACTGTTTTCAAGTTTTTGAAAATAACTTTTTCTTGTCACAAATTGGGTCAAAAATAAACACCAGACACAAACTATTTATACATTTCTACCTTAATTTCTAATTTTTTGTTTATCCCAAAAGTGTTCTGAAAATAGGACAATTTTCTTTTTTTGACTTTTTGGTTATGCACTTTTTTAGCCCAAAATATTATGACAAATTCGAATTCAAGCTCAAATTATAGTAATCATAGTATGCAATCAAGAAAAAATTAAGCGTTCACAAAAGTTCAGATAGTGACGAGAAATAATTGCGTTGAGGAACACGTCAACCGCCCGCTTTTTTTTTTGATAAAACATATTTTTGTAACCCACGCTTTGTTGTTTCCTGTTCAAACTACGTTTCATTTTGCGAGTCTCTAGTTTTTTCTTCCATTATTGTTGATATAAACAAGTATATCGAAACGTCACATGACTACAAATGAAAAGTATAAATTGATGTTTACTTGAAAATGTGTATATTATGCAACAAAATAAGTTCAGACTTTTTTTTTAATTTTTAGTCATCAGCAGCAACTCATTTTTGAACCCAAAAGAGAAAGAGAAAAGAGTTGTTGCAAATTGACGTCTTTTGAGTAGGAGAATAGTAGTAACTACAATTATGTATATACGTATGAAGAACATCATAATGAGTGAGTAACCACAAAATAGGAATATAACATTTTAGTGAAAAAGTGAGGATGAAGGGTTCGAGAGGGTGACTGTACATAACATAAATTTTTCTCTGAAAAAAGTTTTTTTGAAGCAAAATGATGTTATTCAATAGATTTTCGTACGCTGATCATCATCATGTTTAAAGAATCTCGCAATGATGCACAGCCAATTGTTGTGATCTTGTCATGAGCCTGCGCGTTACATGCCAAAGCGATTAAAGGGGGGGGGGGTAACACGAATTTTTTAGTATAGTTTTTTTGATTTGAAACTAAAGAGTACCACCGACATAGTAAAACTACCAAAGGAATTTTTACCGGAAAATCTAGTATTCGATAAAATTGGATTTAGAACTTTTTTTTGAACGTGCACCAGAAATTTAATTGTGTTCAAAAGAAAGCGCACCATCGATATAGTATAACCCCCAAAGGAATTTTCACCGCAAAGCCTAGTATTCGAGAATTTTTCCAGTCCCCTACAAATTTTACCACGTTCAAAAAAAAGTTCTAAATCCAATTTTCTCGAATACTAGATTTTCCGGTAAAAATTCCCTTGGTAGTTTTACTATGTCGGTGGTACTCTTTAGTTTCAAATCAAAAAAACTATACTCAAAAATTCGTGTTGGCCTGTGAAATGAAGGCTTCAAATTTTATATGAAAAAATTAACACCCCAAACTGCGCACTTAGAATTGAGAGTTTTAAAAATGAGAAGCAAGGGACTGTCATTCAAAAACCTATCTAAAACATCAAGTTTCTTAGGTTCGCCATGTCAACAGTCTGCCATTTGCTTTGAAAATTGAGGACCGAGAAGCGGCGAACAAAAGTTTGAAAATGGAAGTCACAGTTCTACAGTAAGACATCTTCTTCGACAACATTTTCTAACTACTACCTTTATTGACAGAGCTCTTGAACAACTTCACTCGCCTCATTTCTGTCGTTATTATTTTTGTGCTCGAACAACTCATTTACACGTAGTTGTTATGAGTTTGAATGGTCAAAATTTGAATGAATTACGTCGTGATTGTCCGAATCAAAGACTAAAAATATATACGGCGATGAATGTTGCAAAACAATCATTGGATGCTATTCAAATGTTGCATAGTATTGGATATATTCATCGAGATATTAAACCGGGAAATATTTGTATATCTTTGGAAAATCCGAGAATTATCAAATTGTTGGATTTTGGAATGGCGAGAAAATATTTGGATAAAAAGCGGCAATTGTTGAATCCAAGATGGTACTCGGAGTTTAAAGGAACAATAAGATATGCATCATTGGCATCACATAATGGAAGAGAAAATAGTAGAAAAGATGACTTGGAATCTTGGCTATATGTTGTGGTGAATAGGGCGGCTCTTTTGAGCTCAGGCTAAGGGATTGGAAGAAACAAATAAATGCAGAGCACTTCATCTAGTCATGCTCCCATTAAAAAAATTATTCAGAGATCCCAAAACTTTTCAAATCATTACACTTTTTTATTTTACTAGATGTACAATGAAGGTTGACGATCTCCTAGATTCAGTTTTTTTTGAAAATTTTTATTATAAAGTTGGACCACCTGATCATCATGATGTAACTTCTCATCCGTCGAAAATTTCTGTGAAAAAAGTTATCAAGCCTCAAATTTATTTTTTCGAGTCAAAAATAAGCAATCTAACTACTACAGAGTCATGCGCACATCAGCATGAGAGAAACATGTGGCAACTTTTGGGCACACTTGCCATTTTTCCCCGAGTAACTTACTTGAAGACAGAAATCGAACTAGGTTGAGATTTCAAATTTCGAACTTCCGGTTGGAGTTTTGAGCCATACAAATCAGAGGGTTCAATTCAACAAAATACCAAAAAGCATGTTTAAAATATATGACGTTTCTCAAACTTTTAGAATAAATAAATAGTATTAGTGATGACACATATATTACACTTTTCTCCCTCTTAGAACATGTTTCGTCTCGATGTTTTTTGATCATTGTAATTCGAGATTTTATTAGGTCGAAATGTTGGTTGGAACACTTCCATGGTATACAATCGAAGATATAGCTCATGTTGCTCAATCAAAACAACATTCAAGAACTCGTTATATTCGTGAATTCTTTTCCGGATGTCCAAAACAACTCATTCATATCCTTTTGTATATTGATAGTTTGTCTTTTTATGATGCTCCTGATTATGCAATGATTCGAGGATTGATATTGAAAGCACTTTCAAAAGCAAAAGAGCCAAAACATGGAAGATATGATTGGGAAAAGATTGCCATATTCATACCGCCTTCATCATCTAGTCCTTCATTGAGAGTTGTCGACATAAATTCTTCTGCTACTTCTGTTTCCAAATAAAGATTTTTTTGTATTTGAGATTCCGTCATATTATTTATTTATTTATTTGTTATTCGAATGTTATCATGACACATAGGTATTATTCATATCTAAACAAAAATTGCAAATTCAATTTGAATATTGCACATGTGAGAAATTCACACTGTTTTCAGATAACAATTTCAGACATGAAGTGTCTTTTGATTTTGAGGTTTTACAGAATTATACAGAACAGATAGAAAAGAGAAATTGTGGTTTTCGAGACAAAATTTCAACACCTTAACCCATTTTTACCCTTATGAGTTGCAAAATACACATTTTCTAATGCACATGATCATTTTGGAACCTATAAAAATGAGAATTGTTGACCTAGTCAGATTGGGAAAATATATTGAACCAAAATAACACAAAACATCGTATTAGCCTGAGAGAAACTACATGTTTTTATTTATTTATTTGAATACGTTGGGGGACAACGTGGAAAAAAAAACACAATAAAAAGATACATGAAAATGAGAAGAAAAAAAGTCAGATAAATACTGGGCTTAGTTAATCTAACCCAAGAGAAACCCTTTGTCATTCGGAAGCATATATTTTCCTTTCAACCTGAACAGTAACTTTCTAGTGAAATTATTCTGACTACTTTCGATCATATTTATGATCGATTTCTTGCTGGGACTGCTCACAACTGTTCCATACTCCAACAGAGGTCGTACAAACGTTCTATACAAGTGTATCATAAACTTAACATCTTTACTCTCAAACGTTTTAAATAACTGATAAGTTAAGAAGTTTGCCCTTGTAGTCGCCTTTTCCCAATGTTCTTGAAAATTCAATTTTCTTGATATGAAAAAACCCAAATCTCTAACTACCTCTTGATATTTTATAGGTTCATCACCCATTTTATAAGTAAACAAAAACTTGGATTTTCCCAATATAGTGACAACCGTTTTAGATGAATTGAGTGTCAGTTTGTGAGAACTACTCCAAGATATTATTTTTTCGATAGCTTCTTGTAAGAGTGTGCAAGATTCCACTGACTTGATTCGAGAATAAACCTTAACATCATCCGCAAACTGTTTACATCCTATTTCTTTAGGAAGTATAGCGGGTAGATCATTTACAAACATAGCAAATAAAAGTGGCGATAATACTCCTCCTTGTGGTACCCCAATACTACAAACTTTCTCAGTCTGATTGGAAACCTGACTTGAAATACAGTAAGAAAATATAGGGTTGAATATTGTGTGAACATATTGGTGGCGGGTTTTCCCGGGAACGTTAGCTCATTAATTTTTTAATTAATAAAACTAATTAAAAGTGAGGAAATGGAAAATGTATATTTAAAACAATTAGCACATTAGTCATGATACAAATCCTAGAGATGTTTTACCGAAAATTGTGTGTTCTTGAGAATATGTCGAGTTTTATCCTATGCGATATTAGAAGAAATATTTCGGGGTTTTAATAACAACAAAAAACACGATGGTGTTCACGAACTTTTCAAAGGGACATATAAAATCTCATAGAGTTTTTTGATACTGATCAACGTCCCGCTTTTTCTATGTTTCGATTTAGAACGGGTGAACTCAGTAACAAAGTTTCAAATTTTCAGAGCGTACTTTGAGCTCAATTTTCAGCTATCTATGCTAAGCTTAGCAAAAGGTAAGAGTGGAATGTGATTTTATTGGAAGTCAACAATGCCGAGTATTTGAAAATCAATTTGCGAAGTCATGTTTTCATTACGCCTGAAATTTAGTTCTTATTTAAAGTTTTCGGTTTTTTTCTTTAAAAAGTCGTATTTAAAACAATGTTTTTCAGCTCTTCTGAATAGCAATGTTGTGATCCATAAAATCGAACAATTTCAGAACTTTATTAACTTTACTTTATTTTCCTTTATTTTATTTTTAGAACTCATGAATTACACTGTGTTTGTACTTTAGACTGCCAGGGAAAAATAATCAAAATAGTTTTTCGGTGCTTAATTTTTACTTGAATTTTTGATCTCACAAACATATATTTTTTTGATACCGAGCAACACTAAACATTACATTAGATTTTTGTTGTAAAAATTTTGCATGTTCTCCTTGGCATTCTGATTTGAAGTTTTTCAGCTATTGTTTTTTATTCCATTCTTCCCGACGGGAAGTTCCCGTTTTTCTTGAGCCAGTTGGAATGAATAATTTCTAAAAGTACTATTACTACTTCAAAGAAGACTGTTTTCATCTAGAAACCCTTTAGTTTTTTAATCACTATAGAACATGATGCAGATCATCTTCTGGCTTATAGTTGTTTCGATAATCATTCCATTTTTTCTTCTTTCTTTTTTGTTTTTTTTTCGGCAAACAAAAAACTACTGTATCAATTTTTCATTCATTTTTTACACAATAACCTGTTTTTACTTTTACTATAAATGTTGCCGAAAATGTTCAAAAATTATTATCGAAAAAAATATGAAGTTTCTAATTCTCCTTTTGGCTATTATTGTCGTCGTTCAATCACAATGGGGTGGAATGGGAATGGGTAAGGGATCAAAGTAACAATTATTATTTGATTATTATTTTTTTTTGCAGGACCTGGAATGGGAATGGGAATGGGTCGAGGAATGGGTGGAATGGGTGGAATGGGTATGAATAGATGGGGAGGTGGACCAATGATGGGTGGACGAGGAATGGGAGGAATGGGTGGATTCGGTGGACCCGGAATGATGTGGGGTCGAAAGTAATCATAATAACAACGATTATATTTATGTCATTAATAAATGTATCATACTTATTGTACTTCAATACATCCTACAAAATATTAGAACAAATTATCCCGTATAATTTCGTGTATAGTTTGCTCATTTTGCTTTTCATATCTCGAATCGATCAATATATGATATTTATCTTCTTCTGTTCCAGTTATATATACTGTTCTGTATCCAACTGATTGATCACTGTTATTTATATTTTGAGGTTTACCTCTATATGAGAAGTTAAGAATACCTGAAAATGCGTTATATATTTTTTTTTCTGGAATAAATTGTAAACCTACAGCTTGGTTCTTCTCGTCCTATTTCGAAATGAACTTTAAGATGAACTGAGCCATATGTTATTTGGAAAAACCTGGAAAATGGAAACGTTATTGGATGCTAACGTAGTGGAAAACTTGCTCAGACTCATCTTGAACTCCAAATCCTAGTTTCTTTAATGTTTGTGTAAAATATCTTTTTCCCTCTTGCCAATCACCTGGAAATGTTGAAAAATTTTCATAGTTCGAATGTGTTTTCGAGGCGTATTGGTAACGCACTTAAAATTTATAGGCAAGTTCAGCAGAACTGCGACAGCTTTACTACAGGAGAACGCTGTGACATGTACCAATCGCAAGTCAGATCCTAGAGCAGTTTATTTTTCGTTGACCATTTCTTTTTGAAAAGACCTGTTGCCGGTTTGTGGCAGATCAACAGAAAAATTACTTTATAATTTTTTCCAAGTCGTAGAGGTATTTTCGAACTCATCGTCTAAATTTTGAATAATCGCAGGCTTTTAGTATTTTCAGCTACTGGCCACGACATTCTCTTGATGTATGATATTAAATTAAGATTTCAATACATCGGGTATGAACTTTCTTAGTCATCTTACACTTCTTTTCTTTTCTTTTTTTTTTGAAAGTTTCAAATTCACTAAATGAACAACCTTTGATCACATGATAAAAAAACAGAAACAACGAAGTTAAAAAAAAAAAGTGTTAAAAGATCCATTAGGCGTTGAATGAAAGGAAAGAGAAAGGACAAAGATATTGTCTATAGGTAATATTAGGTTGTCCCACTTCAAATGTGAATTTTTAGCACATTTTTCAAAAAAAAAAGTTACATAAAGAGAAAAGAAATCAATCGGTGATATATTCGCCGTTGGAATTGACAACTGTCAGCCAACATTGTGGGAGTTGGTCCAGACCTCTAGCATAGAACTCCGGCGGTTGGGAGGCGAAGAAGTCATCGAGATAAGATTTCAGAGCATGTCTATCATCGAAGCGTTATCCGTTGAGGGGATTTCGAAGAGATCGAAAAGTGGTAATTGGTGAGTACGAGGTCTGGGCTGTATGGTGGATACGACAGAACTTCGATGTTCAGCTGCCGGAGCTTGTGGTGGATCTTCAAAACTGTGTGCAGGCGAGTGTTGTTGTGGAACATGAGCATTTGTCGCTCTCCTGGACGAAGGGTTTGCCATGCGTGAGCTCGGGCAAAATGCGGCCTATTCTGCCACCGCTTGTGGCAGTTCTGCCACCAGTTGTGGCCTAGTAGGCCGCAATGTGTGTAGCAGATTCTGCCACAACTAGGCGGCAACGGTAGCAGATTCTGCCACAACTAGGCGGCAACGGTAGCAGATTCTGCCACAACTAGGCGGCAACGGTAGCAGATTCTGCCACAACTAGGCGGCAACGGTAGCAGATACTGCCACAACTAGGCGGCAACGGTACCAGATTCTGCCACAACTAGGCGGCAACGGTAGCAGATTCTGCCACAACCAGGCGACGGTGGTGGCAGAAGTAGGCGGAAAAGTACGGTTTCTTGTTTTTTTCCACAGAAAATAGTTTCTATCGGTTTTTGTGATTAAGCGCATAGTTCATGCATGTCTTCTCTAACGTGCTGTTTGAAAACAATGCGGTTCTATAGAAGGATCTGGTTTTTTCTCAAAAAATGTTTTCTTGACAGATTCTCACCGCTTTTTTAGATTTTCTGTTCAAAATTCTTAATTAAAAAACAAACTGAAAATTGAGTTTTATGTCTTATGAAGTATTAATGTATTACAATTCATCGAAATACGAAGCTTTGTAGAACTTGATTTTAATGTAACTTATTTTTGACAATTTTCGAACCTGTGATCCACCTACTTCTGTTTGATTTCTAGACATTCCTGCTTCCCACTGCGCCATCTGTGTTGACGCGAGAGATGGTTGAAAATTTCATTAAAAGGGTGAGAGAAAGCATTCAAGTTTAGGAGAGACGAGACAAAATTCTGCTCGAGACAGGTTTTCTGCCACATTCTGCTACCTTATCTGCTATCTTTCATTTTTGTGGCAGAAATGCTCCAACTAGGCCATCAGAAAATCAACTGTGGCAGAAGGTGGTAGCATCTCTGGAGATGAGTGAACAGATAGATTTTCTGCCACCACTAGGCCGCATTTTGCCCGAGCAGGAAGCACTTCACGATAAATTACCCCTATGCGATCCCAACAGAAAGCCAACATCAGTTTTTTTCTCTTGTAGCTCTCCTTTCGGATCATTTTGTGCGGTTTCTCCGCTGTGGGCCCATGGTTTCTTTTTTGTATGGTTTACATATAGACACTATTACTCATCTCCAGTCGCAATACGAGGAATCCAGTGAGTCGTTCATTTTCGAGTCAACATGAAAGCGGGAGGTCGCTTTGCACACTTTTCTGGGCATTTGTCAATTCGTGTGGAACAATTTTACCAAACTTTGGTACTATTCCCGATTGACGCAGATGGTAATGGACTGTGGTATGGGGGACCCCAGTCAGTGACGTGATGTCCCATACACTTGATCTCGGCCGATTTTCCATAGCCTTCTCAATCTGAGCATCAATGTTGGAGCTTTCGCACGTTGGGTGTGGCTGATTCTCGGAATTGTAGTTTCTTTGTTTGAGGCGATTGAACCAAAACGCCATTCTCCTGAACTGGGCCGAGGGTTGACCTGTCGCTGCACAAATATTGTGGTGAACCTCCGTCATTTTGCAGCCGGAGAAAAATTTATAGAGAAAATAAGCTCTGAGAGCATAGTTGTCGTTGAGCAGAAAATCCGCTATTTTGGACGTTACGTGAAATCTGTCTATGCATTAATGCTCATCACTATATACCAATTATTGTGAAAAAAAGACAGCGAGAAAAAAACCACGCGCTAGGGAAAAAAATTAAACGAAAAAAATTCACATTTGAAGTGGGACAACCTAATAGTTATTCAATACGCACGAGATTGTTGATTGAAATTTGGATTTAAATGATGGAGGGTTGAGAAGTTAATTCAGGAAAATACTCACCGGTTATAACAATCTTATGAATAGGGAAGTAATGTATTCCTTTTTTCACTGTTGTCGGATTTTTGAAAGTTGGCGATGGCAATACTGCAATCAAATAGCCAATAAAAACCGACACCTGTTTTAGATAACTACCTTGTCCTGATGTTGACTGGAGTAGTTCACTGATTTTATCCGATACATCACTCAAATCAGCAGGACAGGAATTTTCGAGTTTTTGTATTTGAGTAATGTCATTTTTAATTTTCTCAATTTCGTTGTCGATGTTTTGAGTTTTATCAGCACCAGAAAGACGAACATAATCTCTTAATTGTTGTTTACTTTTTTGATGATTTGCCTCCAATTGTCTTCGTAATTCGAAATAGTATTCATCTATCTGAAACAAAACTGTGAATTAAGCTTTTATTGTGCTTCAGGTTCAAAGTACCTTTTTCATTTCCAGCTCCTCTTCTGTTTTCATTTGCTTTTCAATATCTCTAAACAAAGTGTTTGTTCTATTTTAATCAAATATAGTTTTCTCACATTTTAAGTCTTTCCGATGTTTCTTTCGCTTCCATTTTCACTCCAATGAATTGTCCAATGTGATCCTTCAATAGGTTATGAGCACTGGATATTGGAACATTATCACAAGTTATGTGTATTCGATTAAAACATTGGCCACAACATTTTTTGTAGTTTAGAAATATACAGTCGATATTCTGAAAAAATAATACATATAATAGAAACAAAATAAACTATGGAGGTCTTACCGAACAGAACCATTCAATTTCATTTTGACCACAATAGCATGGATTTTTGAGAATTTTCAATTGACCGAGTGGCCTAGGTTTATGGTGTGCATTGAAAGGCGAATGATGGATTGATTCACAACATCTGTAAAAAAATTGAATTTAAAAAAAATTAAGGTAAAATTGATACCAATAGAAAATGAAAAGTCTACATAGGAAAATTAGGAATCGCTCATCATACAACTCAAATTAAATGAAGTTGGTAAAAATTGTCACTAACAAGAGACAGGTTTAAGGTTTGACAATCAACTTGATGAAAACTTGTGTATATACCAAATCAACCCTCCTGATCACGTTCCTGCACTCCAAATTTCCCACATACTCCTCAGAAAAAACGTACAAACCTTTGAAATAGCTTGTTTTTGAGAAGCTTATCTCGTATTTTCATTGTTTCTATGCATTCTTCTTTGATTCTGTAACGTAGACTAGGTTTTTCAGCATTATTGAAAACCCCAAAGCAATTTATTTCATCAAAAAACATGAAATAAGATCTGAAAACGGTATATCGGTTGAAACCATATCACCTAAAATCGAAAAATGAGTGTACTTTCCGAACAAAAAATAATAAAAAGACGCGTGTTTGTGTGTGTGTGTGTGTGTGTGTGTGTGAATGAAAAAAGAGAGAAGGGCATGCGGCCGTTGTCAGTTTTTTAGTGTTTCGGGTGGGTTAACAATTTTGTTTGAGTTTCAAAATGTGGAGAATCGAATGTGCATAAAATTTGTTATCGGTTGATGTGAGTTTGAGGTTAAAACGCTCAAGAAAACGGGCGAAAACAATAGGAAATAAGACAACTTTGGAGAGTCATAACTTTTTTCTGAGGGGTCTGAGGGAAATTCCGACATCAGAATCGTGATCGGGAGGGTCGATTTAGTATATTCACAAGTTGTCATCAAAAGTTAATTGTCAAACCTTAAACATGCCCCTTGTAAGGACTAAGAAAAATCTTTGGAATTATGAGTGGTTTCAATTTCAATTTCAGAATCATCAATCGGATTATCGAGTTTGTACTTATTTTTTTTACAGACTTGTGAACAAATAATTTCGAATATTAAGTTGATTTCGGAAAACTGAATCTCACATGTTAGCACCTATAAATTCTTTTTTGAGGGGCTTCTGGTGCACATTGTTTTATATTGTAAAAAGGTGAGATGGAGAACGTGAGGAGGAGCCGCGGACATTATAGTTAGGGCGAAATAGCATTTTTCATTTCTAATTTTTTTTTCCATCAAAAACGAACAAGTTTTGGAAATGAGTTCACGTTTTAATTCCAGTACGATATGTTTTTTTTTTGGTTTTTCTTGTTATCGAGAATAGTTTTTGCAGAAATAATAAAGCCAACAAAAAATTGAAAGAATAAAAACGTGTGAATTTTTTTGTTCCAAAAAAAAATTGAAAACGGATAATGTTAGTTCACTCTAGTGATAATATGTCTGCGTCTCCAGCTCACGTCACTCTCTCATCTTTTTGCAATTTTTCATTTAGTTAAAATAGTGTGCGGTGTGATTCATAAAAAGTCAATCTGAAAAAACAAAATTCATCGAAATCAATTTCAGTTTGATTGAATCTAATATTTTTGAATAACAAAATCTCACCTTTCGCAGTAGTTTCCATCGCATTTTTCACATCTCTTCGTCGCATTTCCTGAACAACCTTTTTGGTCACATTTGAACTGTGCTTGTTGTTGTTGTACATGTTGATTCATCGATTCATTCGCGTTTTTTAATTTCTCGTCTTGTTCGCAAATCATTGTCATGAGTATAAAGTTTTTACTAATACCATCTACACTTTCTGACAAATATCACTCAATGAAGTGTTGTACTCAAAAAAACTTACGTTCAGTTAGATCTATAGTTTTCCTACAATTTGGGCAGGCAATTTTCTCATTTGTTATGCATTTTCTCAAACATTCATCACAGAAAGTGTGGCCACAATCTGTAAGATAGTCAATCATCATTAAAAAGTATGAAAAAACGAAAAAAAAAAACTCACTCAAAATTCTGGGAACATGTAGTTGTTCGTCATAATATTCACGACAAATTTCACAGGTAAGCATAGTGGCGAATATAATGAAAAAAATAACCGGCAGTTGATGTATTTGAAACGTTCTTATCAATTTGTTTGATGACACTTTTGTGAGTTTTTTGAGATAATGCGAAGGTGCATAGAAAGAGGAACAAAATAATATTCTTTGATTTCAAAAATAGGAAAGTTTCTCAAAGAACAATTGAACTGGAATTACAATTTTAAAATAAATAGAGGTGTCAAGCAAGACAACGGCAGAAAATACTCAAGACAAGATCTCATTGACTTTGAGGTTTTATGTAACAGTTTGGTAATCAAAAACAAAAAATAAAAATAGACCGGATACACTTTTTGCGCTGATCCGGTAAGGACCGTTTTATATGTGCTCATTGGAGTCGAATCCTTCGCCTCAAGCTCATTCTATCTTATCTTTACCATTTTACCACGCGTCACTCAAAGAAAATAGTTTTTTCATCAATATATTCTTTGAATTTTGTAGCTTTTAAGAAAAAACAATCTTCAAAAAAAGTGAACTTATTTAAAATTATCTTTGTTCTGAATTCCCTCAATTTCAAAGAAGCCCTTGATTTTTTCTCAAACTGAGTCTAAAGAGTAAATAGTTTGGCACATTTTAATGTTTCAAAAATTATCTGAAAAATAAACTGATAATCATGGATCATCGTTAAAACCACCCAATATTTATATGTTTTTCCTTTTCTCATTTTACTAAACCTTCGTTGCAAACAGCGAAAAAAAAGAAAATAATAATACCCTGAAAAGTTTGAATTTTTTCTGTTTTTCGTTTTCTCGAAAAAAAACAAAAAGAAAATGGATTATATTCATGTTTTTAGGTATAACTCCTTGTTTTTCTCATTTTATGAAACATTTCCAAATGATGAATAGTAATAGTGATCTTTTGAAACAAAACTTTTCTTTCTCGGCGTTTTTTTTTTTCTTGTTCAATTCCCTAGACAAAAATAAATCTAATATTTATAGCCATCAACTCGTTCTCGTTTCAGGTACTTTTTCGCGAAAAATAGAAAAAAGTATCTCAAGTTTTATTTTGGGCGTTTTAAACTTTGCTAATTGTTTTCGATTCGGTTATCTTGTTCTATTTTTAAAAAAGTCTACGGTTACGATGATTGAAGACGCCAAAGATGAGAGTAAACGAGAGAATTTTCGAAGAAGGAAATGGGCTCACGTAGGTTATGTTTCAATATTTTTTTGGATAAAAGTGATCAATCTTTTCAAAACCTGACCCGGAGAATTCTTTTCTGAATGAAAGAAACTTAAAGGTATCACGATTTGAAAAATTTTTTGAAAAAAAAACAGTTTTTATTCTCACTAAATGCTCGGTTATATGAGAAGTACGTTTTATTTTACTAGAAACTATTGAATTATATGATCACCGAAATAAACATTTTCAATTAAACGGAATTTAGACCCATTTCTAATGTCTGCATTGCTCCCAGAACTTTCAAAAACACTCAATTTAAAAAAAAAAAGTTTTTTTATGATGTCTCACATAAAAATGGAACAAAGTCAAGAATAGGCCACATTCTGTTCATGATTTGTTGCTTTTTAGATTTTCACTTCACAAGTGTCGTTTCATTCAAAAAACATAATTTTTATGGTTAAAATAAGATTTTACATGTTTGAGAAACTCGAGATCAGTTTTGGGTGAGCTCTTTGTAGAGCGGATATAGATAGGATTTTTCAAGATTAAGAGATGTTGAAATTTTCAGTCGCATATTCGTAGATCAATTTCTAAAGTTTTTTTTTCTGAATTCTCAGTAACCTCACAATGAAAGCAATACAACGTTCGGAGCTCAAATCTTGCTTCTGTCGCAAAAACTGATATCATGATCTTTTCGCAGTCTCAAGATATACATATAAAATAAAAAAATAATTTATTACACATTTTTCTGAAAACGATTTACTTGTCCGAAATAGACGCCTATACAACTTTGAGATTTTGATATACACGAAGAACGTGTTTTTATGGTTTTGAGCTAGTTTCAAGTACTTCTGCTTGACACCAATTTTTTTGGACTCAAATGGAATATTGAGAAATGAAGAATTCGCTCATTATTTGAGTGTTGACTTGGCCGCTTTGAATGAGTTTTCGGCAAACAAAAAATCTTACAAGGGGAGTTCACTTGTAGCAAATTTTTAGCTGACATTGTAAAAACATGTACACGTGAGAAGTAATATATTCCCAATTTCCAAAGTTGAAAAATTCAAATAAACCTGGTCTAAATAAAGGTGCAGTTGCTGGACTTACAGATTTGTTTCTCCACTCTACCAAAAAAAACGCACACAATTTTTTATAGGTAGGCTGGATAACTTTATGAACCTGTTATCTTCGTGAACCTCCACTATCAGTTTGTTCCTTTTCTACTCTTTCATTCTGATCTTTCGCAAACTTCCTTATTCAATTTTCCAAAAAACTACAACTGAATAACTTCGAAACTCGTAAATTTTTGAGCACAAATCGAATTTCATGTTTGTGTGTCCTCCTGACAACTTTTCGCCGATTTTCCGTTATTCAGAATCTCTTGTCGTTAGACAATTTTTCATGTCAATTGCATTTCTCCCCTACTACTACTCCTCCTTCTTCTTTTTCGACATCTTTTTTTTTTTTTTTGTTTTCTATTTTTGTCTTCAGACACCTATACTTAAAACAACCCATACTACAGTAATCTACTTCTCCTTCTCTTTCTTTTGTTCCATTGTTATTTGTTTGATTATTATATTAGGCTTTGGCTCATTTGAGAAAAGCATCTCATCATTTTTGAATGAATAAACCATTTCAAATTCGTTCTATTTTCTTTTTTTCATATTCTTTTTTCTTCTTCTAGTATTTTTTTCGATGTTTGTTCCGGTCGTGTTTCTTATTTTTTCCAACTATTCAAATAACACAAAATTGGACCAGAAGAAGAAAAAACGGAAATCCTTTGTTCCGGATTCTGAAATATATATCATGTTTTTCAGAAAAAATTGCAGACAATCTGCACACACCGAACTTGACAAATAATTGTGAGTGTGTGTTGAAAACAGAGAGAAAGACAGTTACGACAAAGCGTTTTTCATATTGTTTTGCTCAGTTCAACATGAATTTAGATTTAGAGCATTTGGCAAGTGTCGGCCTCGCTTTAAAAACCAACAAGCTGCTGGGTTCAAAACTCAGTTCAAAAAACAAAAAATGTGAAACTTCAAAATCAGAAGTTCGAAATCAAAGCCACGTGAGATTAATTCATTAGAATTTTATATTTCATTTTTGAGCCCGCAGCCTGCCATCCAGCCCTGAGCCCGTCGTGCTCAGAAGCACAATCTTGGATGTAAATAATAGCTCTGGAAAAGAGTATTTTCTGGCTCATTTCACACATTTGTTTTGTTTCTGTCTCTAGAAAAACGTAGACCATTTTAGTTCATGTTGAAAAATGTTTAATCTCAGGAAGGATCAGTGATTTCTACGGATTCAGTCATCTAGTTCGATAAAATTAGGCACAGAACTATATTTCTTGGAATGAGCCCTAATCTCGTATTTTTCGTTGTCAAAACAAGGACATTTTAAAATCATTTTACAATAATAAAAGCATTATTTTATTGAACCCAGGTTTCGAGTTTTTATGGAGACAAAAATAAAATTATGTTTACCGGAAACAAACATCGATGAGTGCAGATTCTAGACTACAGAAGTTGGCGGATTTTCTAACACGTATTTACTAGAAACATTTTATATTCTAGGTAAATAAAAAAATCTAATACTCAAGCTCCATTGATAATTATAGGTTTACTGATTTTCTCTTTTAAAAAATTTTCTGTGTCAAAACCTTTCCAAATTTCTAACGCAACCCTTCAAGGTAGTTCGAAAGAGTTCCAAAGATTTGGTATACATGTTTATATACACTTATAAAGGTCGAACTAATGCTCATAATTATATTTTTCATCGGCTGGAGATTTTTGTCAAAAAAATTATTCTATGCCAATCAGACGAAATAGTGATTGAAAATGAGAGAATCAGACATTTGTAGATCAAAATATCTCGAAGGATGATAGATATATAACATTGGATAATAAAATTATTTCAATCCTTTCAACTTTTTTCACAAATGTTTCCAGTGAATGAAAAACAAATCATGATGAGCGGGAAGTCAAAATCTATAAGTATACAGATAAAACAGTTGAATCCACGAGCTCGCTGAGCTCCTTCGTGTTTTGTAACGTGACCCTTTATTGTTGGAAGAATAGGAAACTTTATTGTAAGTGTAGTTGTGACCAAAAGGTCAAAACTCAAAATATTACTCTTTCCTGTGTTCAAAATGTGCTGTCAAAATGTATTTTGTTCAATTTCCAATCCATTCCATCCATCCGTCTATGTTTTTTTTTGCTTCCATCCGCTTTTTTGAATAAGCAAATTGTGGTGTCTTTGTTGTGTTGTGTCAGCCGGAAGAACCACCGAAAAAAAAAACATATCCTAACCACTTACTCGGCCTATTGTTCGCTGATTTGCTCTCAAAAAACGAACCAATTTTGATTCTTTTTCTCCTTTTCTTTTTTTTTGAGACATTTAGTATTCTCTCACGATTATATGTTATTATGGCACTCCTATTTTTTTTTTCTGAATACGATTCTTTTTTGAAGGTCTAATAGTATATCTAGACATATGAACTATTATTGCTATTTTAATGTTGTAGATCTCAAATTTCGAAAAAAAAAGAATCCTTCCAAGTTTTTTTGTCACTAATTACCCATAAGAAGGACATCCTTCAAATAAGAAAATCTAGCACTTTTTCATCCTTTTTGTCATTTCTTTTTTTTTTCGAAAAAAAAGAAAAAGAGAAATATTTACACTCAACAACATTCCATATTTGTTTTCTTTCAAATTTATTTCGTTTTTTTTTTTGCAGAAGATTGAATGCGTGATCGGTGACGAGAATTGATGATAAAATATGGTGAGTTCGAAAATGTTTCAGTGAATAATACGATTGTGATAGTTGAAAACAGTTGTTCATTGTTCAAAAAAAAATCTAAAAATGTTCGATTTTCAAATATTTGCCTTGTATCCTGAAGTAAAAAATCTATATATTGTCAACTCGATTCGATTTTCTCCAAAGTGGCCAAAGTTTTGCTTTCAACGTGGCCAAAGTTTTGCTTTCAAAAATGTTTTTCTAATGGGGTGATTGAGTCGAATTAATCGACGTGATTTTGTCAATTAATTGACAAAAAATCCGAGTCTTTTAGGTAGATTAATGGCACGTTTTTGTCATGCATTTCTTGCCAAAAATTTGATTAATCGCATAAAAAATAATATTTCATTTTTTTGCATGCGATCAATTGCAAAAAAAAAAAACATGGAATTAATTGACAAAAAAGTGAAAAAATCTTCCAAAAATGACTCAGATTTTCTGTCAATTAATCGTAAAAAATTTAAATTGAATCACGCCCCTAATTTTTCTTAATTTTTCTATTATCCATCGAGTCTGATTTTGTTTTATAATTTTAGGTCCACTTTAAGTGAATCTGAAATTCTATTCTGGAAAATTAGCGCCGGATTACTGTAGTTTCAATTTTCCCGCTGACACAATTTAAAAAAGAATGGACCTTTCAAACTTTTTTCATGAAATCAAGCTGTTTTCTGGTTCCAATTTCGAATCCTACGTACTCTTACGTAGAGTTAATTCATATTCTCTGAATCAGACTCGACCTAAACCCAGATAACAACGATAAAAAATAAAGGCATTTTCGGGTTCCAGAACTTAGTTCAGAAAAATAGATACATTTGTACTTTTGAATTTGGTTTTATTCTGAGAAGTATTTTTTTTCTAACTATCATCATCCACTTTTTAAAGATATCTGACGAGAATGTGTTGATCATCGAAGATCTTTCAAACGGCGCTGAAAGATTCGCAATTCCTGTGGTGTGTACAATCCCAAAAATGAGTAAATCCATATTCCGCTCATTCAAATACGCTCCACGGATAATCGATGTCTCTGGTCATTTGAAAAATCGAATAGAGGCTTCGACTTTCTCTTGTCAGTGTATTGGGTCATGTGATAAGAATTGCCAATGCGCATCTGGAATATATACAAGAGGTTATTCAATATATCATATATTTAGAAACCATATTTGTTTTTCCAGCGGGTACTGTAAATGATATGGATCAATTAATGTGTGAAATAGTTCAAGAATGTAATGATTATTGTGAATGTGCTCTTTGGTGTGGCAATCGAGTGGCACAAAAAGGGGCAAATGTAGGAATTGAGATATTTGCAAGAGATTTGGAATGTGGATGGGGAGTGAAAACAACAAAAAGTATTCAAAAAGGTGTGTATATTGGTGAATATACGGGTGAATTAATTGATGACGATGAAGCGACGATGAGGACGGATACAACGTTTCTGTTCGAGACAAGGATTGTGAGTTTATTTGGGCTTATTGGCATTGTGGAAATTACTAAGAGAGTAGATTTAAAAAAAAAACAATAAAAATCATAGAAAAATTGTTGGCTGCTAGAAATCATTCCAGTCAGAATAGTATTTACAAGATTTTTTTTTCAAATTTTGCCATGAACTTTGGTTCTAAAAAATTGTTTTAATCGATTTTGTACCTCCCAAACCACATTACAACCCTTGTTAAAAATAAAACATCATACTTTATTTTTAGAATGGATGCCAAACACCTAATAATTCCCTTCAACCGGTCTTCAAAACAGAAAGAGAAAACTATCTGATTTTGTTCAAGTTGTGTGAATTGAGTCCCCAAACGTTTTTTTTAATGTTTTGTCAAGTCCGATTTCATGGAACCTGGTGTAAATCTAGAAAGTCTAGTCTGGGGTTTTTATATGTTGAAATCAGAAGCGAGTAACCTGAAAAACCAAGAAACTCATTTAGAATAATCATCATCGGCAAACCAACAACCATGGCTTTTTGAACGTGAATCACATCAATTCCATTTTTTCCACCTCTGGGTAGAACTGTGCTGGACCGAATATCGTAGAAATATACAGAAAAATTTAATTTATCTTCACTGGCCCATTTTTTGTCTTTTCGGTAAATCTCTCCAAAGTTTTAATTTCAGGGCGAACAAACATACACAATAGATGCAAAATATTGTGGCAACTACACTCGTTTCATAAATCATAGCTGTGATCCAAATGTCAAAGTAGCCAATGTCAGCTGGGATCAATCAGAAGATCAACTAATTCATATGTGTTTCTACACTGATCGAAAAATCGAACAAGGAGAAGAGATAACAATCGATTATGGTGATTCTTGGTGGGCTGCAAAGGTAACTTTCGCCACTTCGAATTTATTTTCATACCATATAGTTATTTTTTCAGAAGTTCTCTTGTCTTTGTGGATCAGCAAAATGTAAATATCAAATTCCAATTCAGTACCGGTTTTAATTTTTTTTTTTTTTGTTTTGAAATTTGTTTGAAAGAAGCAATGAAATTTGAAATGCTCATATCTCTGCGTCTCTTCATTTTTAGTGTTATTTTGTGATTTTACACATTTTTTCATCTTATCCGCCTTCGTTCTTTTTGTCTTTTTCTTGTTTGGTTTTTCAAAAAGTGCATAATGAAGCGGCAAAATGTTCGAACATTGTCATTGATTGTATGTACAATGACCTATTTATTAGTTGGAGCTGCAGTTTTTGATGCTCTCGAATCGGACAATGAAATACAACAGGTAAGTTCCTTTTTTGCAACTTAAGTTTGATACTGCAAGACCGTTTCAACATAAAACATTCTCCCTAAACTTTTTCCACGTAACCGGCATATTAAATAGGTCGACAATTTTCAACTTCTCATTTTCCATTTTTTGTTTGAAACAGAGCTTTCCGTACAACACGTATAGTGTAAGTCATCCCCAATTATCCTGTTTTTGAAAATTGATCGAGACTCCGTGGCCTAGAAGCACATCCCTGAATTTTGTACAAGATTCGATAACACTAAAACTATGTAAAGATGATCATGATGTTATGCTAACAAATATTTGTTTGAAAAAATAATTAAAATTGGATTAGATATATTGCGTAGTTTTGAGCCAAATGATGAAACCCTTTTTTGGAAGTGTAGAAAACAAAGATGATCATTTAGTGATTCTTGATGAACAATGAATAGTCTAGAAATTTCGAAAGTTTGTCTTATGGTTAGATAACTGTGTTTGAACTGTACTAAAAACAGAATCAAGATGAAACTGTCTGGTTGGAAAAAAAACACTCGACCTTTTCTTCATATAGTTTCAATGGTGGAAAATAAGCCTGAAGTAAAATCCTAATCTTTAAGAAAAATTTTCAAAAATTCGGAAGCTATGAAAAAAGTTCGCGCCTAACTACTTTTTATCTTATATAGTTGGATTATCGGATTTGGAAGTTTTATTTTTTACCGTTTCAAGCATGTCATGTTTGGTTGATATTCATTGAGATGTTGTTCAATACAAGTAAATAATTATTGCAAACTCACGAATTCAATTTTTCATAAAATTTGTACACTCGTTGAGTTCGACCTCTTCATTATCATGATATACTTTTTAAACACCGTCAGTTATTGCGAAAACAGTTTTGAAGTTGCAGAACATTACCAATACATTTTACAAATCGAATAAATCTCGCAGGCCTTTTTTGTTTACAGTACCAGAGGAATATTACTGTAAGATGTGTTTGTTTTCATACTTTAATACTTTAAAGTTAGATCCCTACCCTTAAAATCATTGCTTCTCACGCCAACCTTTAGAGCAACAACTCACGCATTAGGGATTACGATTTGCAAAAACAAAAAGCGGGGGGTTAATCAGATTCAAAAAAAAATTCCACATTATTTCCAAAATGATGTTTGGTCTTTTCTACGCTACCACTTGATTGTTCCTGTCACTTTCCCATTTCGAAAGCGGATCAGACAAATCTTTTTTCCACGTTTCCATTATTTCGGCATTCAACATTTTTGACTTTGGAATGCGTAACGTAGAAAGTTTTGCTTCTGAATTATCAACAGCAATCGAAGTCTGAAAATAGACAAAAAGTATTATTCCATTCGAAACGCGAGAATTTGTAATATTTCGAATCTTTTCTCACATCGAATCATGAATCACAGCAGTTTTTCATATATTCTGAACTAAATGTTTAATTTTTCTTTCAAAGCTCAAAGTATACGTGGGTGGTTGATTTTAAATTTGTTAATGAAATTAAAATACATTGAATAATTTTTTAACCATTTTCATCGCTTCGTCAAATCGAATTATCATTTTACTTATTTTCAGATAATGAAAAATCACTTTAAAAAAACACCATAAATTGCATCTTATCTATATTGGAAGATCGGTTGCTCGTATTTTTTAACATCCTAATTTTCGACGTGGAAAAAGACAGACTAGGACCGAGATATGAGATTTTGTAACCAACACATTCAATATAAGCATCCCAACATGTGAAATTAATGTTTACAGGGAATTGATTTTCAGCAGTTTGAATTACCTTTTCAGGTGATTCAGTACAAGTTTCAAAAGTATGAATTTTTAAAAATTTTCTACGCGATCTTTTTTTTGGATTAGAGAATTGAATATTGTATAGAGACCGAGAGATAAAGAAACATTCACTTAAAAAAATTCATATTTTTGAAACGTTTGCTGATATTGCTGATGAGAGAATTCGATAATAATGTTCCATGATTTTAAATTTGTTGAAACTCATTTCACTATTGTTATTTACAAGGGAGGTTCGCGAGCTGTTACTTTCAACTTTTTCTTAAAATTTGTACACTTATAGAGTTTAACCTCCTGATCATCGTGGTATAGTTTTTATCCACCGGAAATTTTTGTGTAAAAAGTTATGAATTTTTAGACATTTTCCCATTACAATTCATAACTGTTATAAAATAAGGGCAGCACAGTAAATAAATGAATTTGTATTCACGTGCTCATTTTTCAAAGGTAAATGACTCATTTTTTCTTCAGAAAATGGTCATGAAATAACTTTAATCTTTCATAACTTTATTCACAAAAAATTCCGGCGAATAAAAAATGTACCACGATGATCAGGAGGTCGAACTACATAAGTGTACAAATTTTGAGAAAAAGTTGAAAGTAACAGCTCACGAACCTCCCTTGTTAGTATTTTAGAAGTAAAAAATGAAATGAATAATAGTTTTGGCAGTGTCGGCTTCAGTTTCCTATAGGTTTTGTCAATTTTTATTGGTTACCCTGCTTCAAATTAATTAGCATTCTCGAATTACAATCAGTAGATTTTTGTGAAAATTTTGACATGTACATCGAAATTGTTTAATTTTAGCGTCGTTTGGTGGATCGTATTCGCGAGAAACTAATCTCAAAATACAACATGTCTGATGCCGATTATGAAGTTCTCGAATCAACAATAGTCAAAGGAGTTCCACACAAAGCCGGGTATCAATGGAAATTCAGTGGTGCTCTATATTTTGCAACTACAGTAATCACTACCATCGGCTATGGCCATAGTACTCCACTGACTCATGGTGGAAAAATCTTTTGTATGTTTTATGCATTAGCCGGGATTCCTCTTGGTCTCGTAATGTTTCAAAGTATTGGTGAGAGAATGAATACTTTTGCTGCCAAGTTGATTCGATTTGTGAGACGAGCAACTGGAAAACAACCAATTGTCACACCAATGGATCTAATTTGGGTGTGTACTGGATGGGGAGCATTTCTTATTGCTGGAGGTGAGTATATATTCTGTCGCGAAAAGAGATGAAATCCATATTTCAGGAGCGTTTGCTTTTTCAAAATACGAAAATTGGTCATATTTTGATGCTGTTTATTACTGTTTCACAACTCTTACAACTATCGGTGAGATCAACATTGCTGTAATGAATGATTGATTTGTCGTTTAGGTTTCGGTGATTATGTGGCTCTTCAAAAGCACCGAGCACTTCAAGAGAAACCGAGATATGTCGTATTTTCGCTGGTTTTCATTCTTTTTGGATTGACAGTTATTTCGGCGGCAATGAATCTATTGGTTCTACGTTTTCTGACTCTCAATACTGAAGATGAAAAAAGAGATGAACAGTGAGTTTGAAATAGTATTTCTCAAGTTTTAGGTGTCCTTTTCGTCACAAAAATACTATTTTATGCCTCAGTCGAATGACCACCTCTGGTTGAAAATTGAATGGTTTTTTTTTTTAAATCAAATTAGAAAAATTCTGTTTCGTTGGATTTTAATTGAGCACGATGTACATTATACATGTATTTTATGTAATTGAGTGTTCCGAAAATGGGTGGTAGTTTAATCTGGAAACAATTCAATGAAAAATGGACAAATTTGATAATTTGCTAGAGTCGCTCGGACTAGACTAGAAAGAAGTTTGTTTTTATTGATTAGACCTTCATGCATCGAAAGTTTTTATTCAATTAGTTAACAAAGTTAAAAAGTCAGATAAATTTGACAGATTTCTTGTGAAAATACTTTTTTTTTTCAAAGTTATGAATCCACAATTGTTTTTTTTGATAGCTTTGTTGTGTGTATGTTTTTTTTTTGAAGAATCTGCATAACTTTTTTGATAGTTTGTCAAAGCAAAAAAACAACAACAAAAACAAAAAGACATCAAAAAATCTGCAAAAAACATATTTTTCTTTAAAAAATATTAAAATAAAAATGCGTAAACTAGTGTCCCATGGATTGGATCCTGTATGAAATCATTATGAAAGTTTTAAGAATCAGACGTTCAGACATGAGAAAACTTTGAAAGAAAATAATACATCCAGGTTAACACAATACTAAAATGGGGTTAGATGCACCAGAACATCCGGAGTACTTTTCGTACAAAAACATTTTTATCTCAAAATGTAAACTTTTTTTTTTCAGAGAAGCGATTCTGGCAGCACAAGGATTGGTCCGAGTTGGTGATCCTACTGATGATTTAGATAATAGTCGACTTCCTCTTTCGGACAACATATCGGTAATCAAATAGTTCCAATTTTCCTCCTCTTCATCTTTCCATATTCCAGATAGCATCCTGTTCGTGTTATCAATTACCATATGAAAATGTTCGACAACGTCATCGAAAAGTGTCACAACGAGCTGCTCAACTTCAATCAACAAACAATCCAAAGTTCTAAATCCGGGTTAATAAATATTTTTATGTATTATAAAATCACAAAAATATAAAAAAAATAAAACTGTTTCAAAAATTGTCATTTATTTCACTGGATGTTATAATTTTCTCTCTCTCTTTTGTTCTAATATTTGTATTGTTTTTCATTGAAGTGATCGTCGTCTTCTCAAAAGACAGCTCATTGGCGAGAATTCGCAATCATTCCATCCGTATCCATCGGCTCTTTTATTGAAAAGTTCGTATTGGACAGCTGGTTCGAACTGGTAGGATGCCTGGAAAATTGAGTTGTAAGAGATTTTGGATTATTTTTTAAGTCTGGACAATTTCGCTTCATCCAAACAGATTTTAAAATGAGAATCTGAAAATAAAAATTTCCCACTCAATGTAAATAATGATTCTAATCAAGTTCGCAGCTCGAATTTCAAACTTTCAAATGAAGTAACTTATTTTAATGGAATTCTTTTTTTGAACCTCGTGATTCTTTTTACTTACACAAATACAAACAAACTTTTTTGTTAAGAACCGCTCAGAAATATACATAACTGAACCACGATGAATGAATCTCACCAGTAAAAATTATAATTCATAAACAGTCCAAAAAACTTAACGGTAATCTTTTTTTGAAATTGACCTGGCCGTTTTCAGAAATGTAGTCTATGAACCTATTTCTATCCTATTCAGAAGTACTTTCAGAAAATACTGCGCTCTCTTGTTCTCTAGTTCTTTAGTTCTAAAACTGAACTTTTCAGTAACATAACATGACAAAACTTGCCCTAACAAGTAAGCATAATTTTGAGCTTCACTGATCATTTTTTGTTGTCACCCCTATTGTGTGTTAGTTAATTCTAGTTTGTGTTTCGAATCGTCATTCAAAAGATCTTTTGTCGTATTTTAAATTGAGTTGAACGCGCGCGTAAAAACATGAAAACAAACAAAATTTAATAAAATTCACGTCTGTTTTTGTTTGTGCGACAAAAATTTCGTATCTGAAATCATTGTTGTTTTCTCGAAACAATTGAAAGATTGAAATCATATGTCAAACTAATCCGATTCCAGATTTATTGCCAACAGGTGTTCGAGTTAAAAATAGAACCAGAAACTAACCAAAACACAAAAGTTGCGAAAAGCGCTAATCAAATTCGTAAAGTTCAGAACAAATTGGTCGACACCAAAAACCTTGATTAAATTGTAGTCGTTTTATTAGAACAACAAATTACGACACTAACTATTTGCAATTGGTGAGCAAAAACAATTAGCAGCATCTAAACATCAAAGATTCCAATTTTGTTCCGTTCTTTTTCTCACATCCATCCGCCCGCATTTTTGTTTTTATTAATAATAATATTTATTTATTTATCCAAAAATAGACAAAAACACATAACACAACTACTTAATCAAGTCGTATAAAGTATAATAAGTAGCTATCGAGATTAGACACATTTTTCACCCACACAATTTATGATAGTACTACTGGAAGAAAAAAAACCACATTCTGGATATCGACAAAAAATGAATATATTCTACAAGGATGACTCTAACCTATTAAAAAACTATTGAATACCCCCGATGGAATTTGTTTCTTTGATCGAGGCATATTCCCGGTCGATCTCGTGGAATTATTTAATATTAAATGAGTCAGGAGAGCAATTTGTCAAAGATTATTTATATGTTGAAGGTGTTTACATATAATATACTTTTGACAACTTTCTTATTTATGTTTGCTATAAAAAGAAAGAAAGAAATTAGAGCGGAACATAAAATAAAACGATAATGAACTTTTGCGACAATCATGGAAGCTGGTGTCAATGTATCGTGATGAGCTGATCATGGGTTCCAGCAAGTCCACATTAAAAATAAAACTGATTTAATCACTGTTTATCGTGAGGTTATGGCGTTCAGTTTTCGGCTATTGTTCAGCTTCAGAAAGCATAAATTGAAAAACCGGAAGGTAGTGTTTCAAATGATAAGACTGATACTACAAAACTCGTTTCACTATCTATACCTCAAACAAATCATGTTTTTACTCTTTCGAACTTTATGGATACAGTCATTAGTTTTTCTGAATTTTTGTTTGAAACTAAATAAAATCTTGTCTAGTTTTAAACTTCATTAAAAGTGAATTAGCAAAGAAAAAAGGAGCACCTCGAAGAAAAGGTATATTGAGGTCTAGATTTAACACGGATGGTCAGGTAACACATCTCGAATGATCAACATGAGCAGTCTTATCATTACTTATTGAACCTGAACCACGTTGAGGCTAGTTTGCTCAACATTGGTTTCTTAGAACAATACCTTGACAAAACCACATCAACTTGAAAAAAAACCCTTCAAGACCAGAACAAGTAAACACTTTGAAACTATGCTAGTTTCTTTATAACCTCGATCAACGCTTATATTATAGTATTCAAAGAATCGAACAGATTGGCAGAATTGAACAACCAGATCCATTCGAACAATTACAAGTCCCCTTTGTCCCTTCAAACCAACCTGATGTGGCACGACTGCTGCTGTTGTTTGTTGTCCGAACAAGCTCAATGCCAAAATGCTCAAAACTACCGATAAAATCATACTTCTCATCATTTTTGTGTCTGTGTGTGCGGTTGTGCGAGGTAAACGCAAAAATAGTGAGGGGTCAACATTTCTCCTCGCTCCGCCCATCTTTCTGAATTCCCTTTTTTTCTTTTTGGAAAGAAGGGGTGGAGCAAAGGAGTTTATATGAGAAAGAGACCAAAGAAAAATGAAACAATGAAGATGGAGATGGAGGTTGATAATTTGACGACGAGCATGATCGGGAACCAATATCGACGTGGAGCATTATTTTTCCAGTTCTGGATTCATTTTCCAAAGATATTATGGAGTTTGGTGTTTTTTGTTCTCAAGACAAAATATTTTCAATTTATGGTCAAGTAATGAAATGAATATCAAAATACGAAAAACAAGCTGAAATTTTAGACATTTTCCATTTTCTCAATTGTTTTCTGGTAATGAGTAATTTGAATAATATATGATAATCCTCTTTGTATAGCATGTCAATTCTCGATTTCCTCCTCTGAAATACTCGCGAACAAAAAATCTACAATTTATATATTTATTATAATATTCAAGCTCAAAAGTATGTGTGTTCAAGTAATTTTCCACTGGCTAACATTTGAAAAATTCGAAAATGTTTTGATTTTTTGGTTTGGGAAAGGACTAAATAAAACACAACCGGGGAAATTTCGGAAAATTGAAATTTCGAAATGGAAAAAAATGTAGAAACAAAAAAGAAAAAGAAGAAGAATGAAATGGATAATAAACTACCAAACACGACATTTTTCAACTGGATTCATCGGAGTTCCAATAGCACAATCGTACGCTTTCGCAAAGTCAAGACTATTCGATAATGGACCTTTGACACTGAAAAATTATAATGTTTAAAAATAGTTAAGTATTAGAGTACGATGTTAAGTATTAGAGTACGATTTGACATAGTTAAGTATTAGAGTACGATTCTGCGGGTCAGTAAACCCATTCGTTTTTTTATTTAAATTATTTTTTTAAAAATTGTTTTCTTTTAATTTTTACGTCACTTTTTCTCTAAGTCTCCATACAAAATGCATTCTAAAAAAGTTCACGTCAAAAATAAAAATCTTCATAATTTTTTAAAGTAGTTTTGAATCAGGCTGTGAAAAAACTATCTTACTCCACTATTGGAAGGTGTCGTTTTTTTTTGTAACAGAGTGGGGAAAGTGAGCTATTGAAAATGGTCTCGCAACGAGCCAGTGTGTTTTCTTACTGTACATTGGCTGACTTTCTGCTCTTACCTTTTCGCTGTTTTTTTTTATTTTCAAATTTCGTACTTTCAAATTCTTGAAATAATTATACACCTGTTTCAAATTTGTCTACTATAGTTAAATTGAGTTTGTGATGTGGGCGACGTAGCAATTAAAAATGTATGCATATGTATGTATTTTTAGATTGCTCTTTTTTTTTTTTTAATTTTCTCGATTCAATTACCCAATTCTAAGGGTATCAAAGAATCAAGTAAATATGTAAATACATCGAAAGATCTTTCAATGATTTATTCATTAAATACCCTATCGTGTTTAGATGGAATTCCATCCTTTCCATGTTTGCGTGGGCCTCGATTGAGTTCTCGAATGTTTTCTACTTTAGTTCATCATTATACATCAATGATTTCAATTTTTAAATAATCAAACACCATGTTCTTCTATTTATGAAACTAACCGAATTGGACCTGGTGAATGTTCAGATGTTCTCAACTTTCGAATCGCCTCTTTATCATTCATTGTTCCACACCAGATTTGGGCATAATTCAAGAAGAAAAGTTGATCATGTGTTAGATTGACACCGGGAAGACGAGGAGGAGTCTTGTGCACTTTTTCGTATTTTTTGTAAGCTCTGGAATAGAAAAAGAAGATCTAGATTGTTTTAGTTTTGAAGACATCAAGAATCATGTACTGAATTTGTTATTGTCTACCTACAATTATCAAGAATTTTGAACTTTTAAAAAGTTGTTTGCCGCCGATTATTGGGAAAATGTTATTTTAGAACATTTGATTATAATAATTGATATATAATAAAGGGATTTTGGGAGGTAAAAAAATTGTCCGAAAGAACAATATAAAAACTTTCCAAAAAAAGTGGTTTTTTTTCACAAAAACAAATTTCAAAAAATTGAAAAGTTCGCCATTGTGTGCGTGTCAACACGTTCACGCAAAAATGCACACATTATGAACAATATTATTTTTTTGTTTTCCAAAAGTTTGCAGAAATGTTCATAAATTTTGTGAAGTTTTCAGAAGTCAACATCATTTTTACTTACTTGTATGCTTGTTTCAATCCTCCATTATCCGCAATATTTTCTCCTTTTGTCGATTTTCCATTGATTTGCATATTAATCTGTTCCAAAACATAACTCGAATACTGTTTCTCAATACATTGCGCTTTTGTTTCAAACTTCAAGATCGTTGCATTATCCCACCATTGTCTAATATTTCCCAAATTGTCATAAAGTCGACCTGAAACACATTTCGCGTCATTTTCCCATACATATCTTATTTCCAGCAAATGTTTACCTCGATCATCGAAACCATGTGTGATCTCATGCCCAATAACAACACCAATTCCTCCGAAATTCATTGAACTAGGGAAGTCTTTGCTGTAGAAGACGGGTTGAAGAATTCCAGCCGGAAAGATGATCTCATTTGTGTTTGGACTATAAAATGCATTCACCAAAGCAGCACCAGCAACCCATCTGAAAATATGTACATATATAAAAAAAGAGAGAAGATGTGTTGTTTGTTTTCAAAAATCAGGTGTCAATTGAGTTTGTGGCTCATTACTCAGATATTTCTTTGTGTACTGATCAGGGTGATGAACCTAATTTCAATAAAAACAAAATACATGACATCACATTCTCGGTGACTAAATCGAACTAAAACATGATATAACATGTTTTGATGAAATATATAAAACTTTGACACGTATTTGAGAAATGTACTTTCAGGGATCTGATAATGACTTTCGATAAAATAATAATTCAAATAATATTCTATGTCACTATGAGTCATCTCTATCGTATCCACAGTACTCTCTCATCTCATTTCCATTAAAAATCGGAGAAAAAAAATGCAAAATACATTAATTATTAGCCTTGTTAAAACCCAAATTACACATGTGGAACGAAGCCAATTTTATTGGTGTTTCGTCTGTTTTCGTCAATTCAGAATGCTTCTCATTTTTTGTTTTGAGAGAAAAAATAATGATAGCGAAAAAATCTGATGAAAAGGGGTCATTTGAACTTCTCAATTATGTATCACCCAAAAAAAAAGAACATGAATTTTAAATATTTTGTTTCTAGGAAAAGTCCACTCAAGAGTACAAACTTCATCCCACACATAACATATGATTTCTGTTAAATTATTCATCAAAAATATAGGTGATATATGTGTTCGAGAAACTTCAAATTGGGTGAGACCAATGAAAAAATGAGAGAGAATAGGATGAAGAGGTAGTTCGAACAAGTAACCGACAATTCACGGGTTTTGCAGCTAGATACACTTCATGTGTTGGGAAACGTATGATAACTCACAGCAACATAATGACTAGCTGGTCGTATCTTTCGAGATTTGTTAGAGATACTTGAAAACTGAAAAGATGGCAGAACACACTAGTTTGGTGCAAGAACTTTCTCAATAGAGCAAACTGTTACACTATTTAAAGGGGGGGGGGGTACTATATGGGTATTACCCCCTCCCCTTTAAAGTAATAAAATGTACCGGGGTCTTTTCTCTGCGCCCACCCCTTGACCTGACAAACCTTTCTCTATCAACTGATTCGGTAATCCGCTCAAGAACATCTCTCTGATATTGCTCGTAGAAGCTGAACTTTGTTTTGTAATAGTTCGTTGGGTAAACCTGAAAAACTACATTTCAATAAACTGTCGATAAACAAAACTGGAACCTTGAATGTTTCGTATTCTTTATTCACAGATGCTGGTTCGTTGAGATAATCTGGATATCCAATTTTTCTTTTCATCTCATTCACTTTTTGTTTGGCAAAGTTTTTGGTTTCTGGAGTGAGCCAATCTTCATCAACGAGCAAATCAACGAATGATTCCATAATCAATGAAATCATCTCTTCAACTTGTTGCTTTGCTTCATGATCAAAATGGTTTTTGACATAGATAGCTGATGTTGCCATTGGCATTAAACTATTGATTCGAGTCACACAACCATGCCAACGAACTTTTTGCACATTCATCACTGGAAAATATTTTGCTGGGATTTTGAAATTAAAAAATTACTTACAATTGAGGGATTTATAAAACTTGAAAATAGTAGAAGCAAAAGGATCGGGCAAATCTCTCAACATAGTCTTGAAGAACCAACACCATTGAAGATAGTTGACTATTTTTCTTTTTTCATATCTTGGTAGAAGAGTGTCCAATCTTCGCAAGAACTCGAATCCATAAACAACAACTTCAGTCGAATCATTGAATACAATTCGTTGTCCTTGTTTATTATGTAAATCTTTGAACATGTGATTGAAGAAAAGGAACCAATCGAAATTTGGAAGTTGTCGACGCATTTCACCGAGAGTTACTTTGGTGTATAGTTCAGCAATGTCATGTCGTTGTTCATCAGCCATTGTGATCTGAAAATTCGTGGTTTTTTTCGAAATGTGGGGTAGACATTTTTTCATCGAAAAATCCAGTATTCGAGAAAAAAACTTTAAATTTTATTTTTTGAATAATTCCGCTTGTAGCAACTGGAATTCCAAATTTTGAATGAAGGTAGCGGTGAAAAATACCTATAGGGTTCACAGTTTGTGACTTGTTAGTTGATTTTTCATTCAACCTGCCCAGTTTCTTTACTTATATATATTCAAATTACTACAGCAAATTTATTGGCTGAAAAACTTTTTTGTCATTCTCAAAGAAAACCTGAAACAGTAAATCGCTCCCTGAATGTTTACGTCTGGATTTAAACAATTATAGCTTTGATCCCATTTTTATGCAGATTTGGTTAACTTTCTTAGGAGGTTCAAAAAGTTAGTATGCCCAAAATGTGCACTTCAGTATGGGTTTTTTTTCCTTTTTCAAAACAACCATTGACATTTCGAAAACGCAGTGACGCAGAATTTTTTGAATGCAAACGTGAACTTGTTTTTCTTTAGTGTTTTTTTTTTTTTTTTTTTGTTTTTTGAAAAAAAGGATCCTTGCAAACTTGTATATACACAAATTTTTCGATGACTCACATTTGCTAACGCAGTTTCAAATTCGATAATCTCTACTGCATCATGCATTGCTGGATCCTTTGCTTGACCCAAAATCATAAGAACATTCTGAATGAGTTGAAGATAAGCCATTCGCTCTTCATTTTCCGCTGCAACATAGAAATCTCGAGCAAATAAGTTGAGTTGAGGTTGATCGATCTGGAAAAAACATCACTTTTGAAAAAGTATTATAAAAACTTCTCATTTATGTACTCATAAAGTGGTCTCATACATTTTTGAGTTCTGATCGGTTTGTTGTGGTATTTGAGAAAAAAAGACAAAATTGTTTTGAGAGGGAACTAAACTAGAAAACTAGTAAAAAGAGCCATTAAAAAAGCAAAAAGAAGAGCTACGAAAAAATAGAACAAAAACATGAAATACGGGGAATGAACAACTTACCAAAAGAACATGTTTCTGTGAATTCTTGTCATCCGGTTGAACTGTTGCTTTGAAAAGTGAATCGGCTTTGAATTTCGCAACCATATCAGCATATAACTTCTCAATACTTGCATCTGGTTTCAATTGTTGGTTCAAACTAGGCCAACCACCAAAACTCTCGATTACTTCTTCGAATGTTCTTCTCCAATTTTCCAAGATTTCCGATTCATTCAGGCATAAATTATAGAAGTATTTTGCTTTTCCAACTGCACTTATTTGATATTCTGATAAATCTGTTTCTTCTTCCAAAAGTTCTAAAAAAAACCAAGAAGGATAAATTATGAAGTTGGTTTCTGGGGTACCTTTCAAAGCGAATTCTAGATCTTGCCCAAGATTTTCGAAGTTGGAAACACTTGGTGCGTCATCTGGTATCGGATGCCCTTTGATCCATTGTCCACATGCAAATTCATAAAAATCAACACATGGGTCTATAGATGCATTCATAGATGATAATATCACAGATGCTGTAAAAAATTTTATTTATGTTGGTACAAGGTTTTGGAATCGACCAGGCTTGAAAAAATGAAATAAAAAATATTTCGACTACAAAGAAAACTAGTTTCAAAACAGGAACCTCAATTTCAGAAAGAAGAAAAAACTAGGTTGATTCTTAACTAAGGAGGAAGGTTCTCGAGATGTTTTACATAAGTGTACAAATTTTAAGAAAAAGTAGAAAGTAACAGTTCATGAACCTCACTTGTAAGTCGATGAGATTTTATTCTGAACCTGATATCGAGGTGGCTCACCTTCGAATAAGTTAAAATTGGCCACATCATGATGATTATTTATTAAATCTGGCGAACATTTTGATATAAACGTGTACCTTGGTAAAACTCCTTTGAATTCAAATTTTTTTTGAAAGTAAAATTTGTTCTAAAATATTACCACGTTAGAATTTTCTTGAATATAAACGTGATTTTCTAATTTTTTTGAAATGAACACTATTTACATAGTTTCCAAGTTGGTTTCCTGAAAGATTTTAGGAAGTTCACATTCCTGTAATCTCGGATCGAATTGATTACCACAATTATGAATATACAATTTTCAAATTATGGGGTGAGCCTGGAAAACAGTAGACACCAATCTTGCGATTGGACTACCATTTTTTATCTTCGGGATTATAAGGGTGTACCATTAAGGCACGGGGTCTTGATAATCAGCGCTCGGAAGAGCATAAAAACAACTGATTGAGTCTTATATCAGGCATGTTTGCAAGTTATTGTTCCTGCCCGCAAAATCATTGGTTAATAATGATTGCAAGTCAGCAGGTAACAAAATTAAACCTAGAGTAATGTAGCTGAGACAACTGAATATCCACTGGAATAAATTTGGGCATTCTTTTTATATTGATATTCTCAACCTAATAAACATAATGACTAGAGGAATTTTCAAAATAAATGCAGCGAAAAATATTTATTTGTATCCAAAACACGTGTATATTTTCTTCTGTTTCACCATTGGAATAAAGAAACTTTCTGTTTTTCAGGTGTATTGACACTACGTTTCAGGTTATGATTTTTTTTACCTCTGATCAATCGAGTTACTTAAAGGCACTATTTTATCTTGATTTTTTGAATAAAGCGCAACTTTTTTTAAGCACTACTTCGAAAAGCCAAAAAAAAGAGGGGCTGGAATATTTTTTCAGAGCGTGGTTTTTGTAACATCAACACATTTGGGTTACAATAAACACATAAACTAACCTGTATTTATACATCCCGGAGTCAGACATACATCTGAACTTTCTTTATAATGAACATAAAAATAAATAGCAGCACATAAAAAAGTGAGGAACAAAATAAAAAATAGTAGTGCAAGAAGTGCTAGTAGTGTTGTTTTTTTGGATGACGAAGACGGTTTTTCGTCTTCATCTGTTTGGTCGGGCCTCATATCAGGCCGACCGTTTTGTTCCAGTTTCGAAATTTTGAACAAATGATTATCGATTTGATGCAAACAAACACTTTCAGTCGATCACAAAACGATTCCTGTAAAAAACTAATCAATAACACATTTTCGAGAGGGAGAAAAAAGAGGAGAATTGGATGAAAGATATGTTGGGTGATTAATTCCAGTGTCACATATCTTGAGGATCAATTTCCGGACAATGTATAGCATCGATAAACCAAATGCTTCATTTATTATCACAACTAATTGGAGTGAGAAAGAGAAAAAGAGAAAAAGCACATGATAACTTGGCTGGAAATAGAACAACCTGCATCTACTGAACATGGGGATTTCTTCTCAAAAAGAATTTTACGGGGAAAAACATTTTGAACTTTACACTTTTTATATGACGTCAAATTGTTTCACCAATCAATTTATAAACGTGACTTGAGACAACTATGTAATTGATGAACGTAGTTTGTGCAAATCGAAAAAAAATGTTGCTGTTTCGACAAACTTCGAAAAAATCAGAGTAGTTCCAATTTTCGAGTTTATTATTAAATTCGGGAATATTTTTGATGATTCCATTTAAGATCTTGATATTACACAGTTCGATTTAGGAACCACATTAGGAAGCTTTCAAAAATCTTCAATTATTTCTGAGAACATGATCTGAGTTTGACATCCCGCAGTTTCCTTGCTTGAAAAAGGTCGTCTATTGGACTCTTGAACATTTGTAGTCACATAATTGTTTTGTGAAAATGTAACATCTGTTGGTGTGAATCACGGTTCACATTGGAGTGACAAAGCATGAGAAATATACAACAAATATGCTTTACCTTCATATTAGATCAGTAGATATCAACCGTTTGAAAATTATTTTTTGTCTGTCTCTGATTGAAACACAACTTCGAAGAAATGAGTGTTCCCGATTCGGACAACTTATAGTTATGGGTAAATGTTTAGTTTTCAACTTCATCCGTACTATCTCGATCCATATGAAATGATTCACTCAAGGAACCACAGTGGAACTAATGGATAAAAAACAAGCATATTTTGAAAATCTCAAAAAATGATACTTTTATTTTCATTTTTTTTCTGTTCATAAAATGAAACTCGCAAAAAACTGAGTGAAAAAAGTGACGCAAAACTAATTTTGGTATTTCAATGATCTGAGTGTGAAAAAAGTTACGTATCAATTAAACGCCAAATTTCATATTGATTATCTTATTATGTCGAGAAAATTTCACTTCTTGGTAACCAGTATTTATCTCGGTAATTTTAGTCAACGACAATACAATACCTAACTGTAATATACTTTAACCCATTTTATACGAATTATCCAATAAAAATAAGTATTATGTCTACCAATAACAAGAAAAAATAAGAAAAATGAAGTGAAGAGATAAAAGGTCCAATTGAGAAGAAAAAAGATATGATGAGTTTTGAAAACGACAAGACAGAGGTTGGAAGAAATAAGAAGAAAACGGAAAGAAGAAGCAAAACATATGTCATTTTGGCCCCTTCCAATCTTGTGATGAATTCTGAGACGAAAAAAACGAACTTTTTTGTGGTGGAAATGATAAGACCAACAATTGGCTTTCGGAAAAACGAAACTAATTAATATTTTTTGGTGAGAAAAATGACAGCAAAAAATGAAGATATGAGAAGAGTTGGTTTCGAAAAATGAAGAGAAAATATTTTGTGTTGATGTTCTATTTTTGAAAATTGAGAAGTTCAGACAACTTGTGGTCAGAGAAGAGAACTACTTGTTGTTAAAACAAGTGTTGATCCAACAAAAGGGGTGTCGTTTCGAGTTTCCAAGAACTTTCATAGGTCGGGAATTGAGCTTCTGTTCAATTAAGCTTCTGTTAAACAAAGATAGAAAATAGAGCAATTTTATTAATATTTTATGTATTAAAGTGGATAAAACTTCAGAAGCAAAACGTTACTGGATCGTTCCTCATGGGAAGTCCTTTCGGAGTATTATGATCCTTTAAAAATAGTTCATTTCCTAAACTTGAAATCAAATCTTGTGTTCCTTCAGTCAAAAGAAACTAATTTTTCCTAAGAATTGTGGGTCTAAACAAGAAACTCTCCCGTTTACGGTTGTAAAACGGGTGCGACGGGTGACCCGTCCTCCTCTTTCTGTTTGACACCCGCCACACCCGGCACCCGCCATACACGCCCGTACACGCCCGGACACGNCACACCCGGCACCCGCCATACACGCCTGTACACGCCCGGCACCCGCCACACCCGGCACCCGCCATACACGCCCGTACACGCCCGCACCCGTACACGCCCGCCTGAAAATACACACAAACAGCCGGGTGTCGCGTGTATGAAACCACACACAGACGGGTGTGGCGGGTGTCAAACAAACAAACAGGCGGGTGTGGCGGGTGTCTAACGAACGAACAGACGGGTGTGGCGTGTATCACGGGTCACCCGTCGCACCCGTTTCGCAACCCTACTCCCGTTTCAAAAAAAAAATAAAAATACTAAGTTCGCGCTCACCAAGATTGGAACCTATGGCGACAGAAAGCTTTACGTCCTTCACGGCGCCTTAGACCACTGCGCTACTCTAAATTTTGACCACTGCGCTTCTGTAATATTTTCTTATAATGGCTAACACATAGCGAATGATTTCCGGAAAGTTTGGGCCAATAAAAAAATACCTACACCCTTCCTCCCATTATAGTACATTGAAAGATAAGGAAATGGTGCAAAAACAAATGGAAGTAAAGGATTTTCTCGTCTTTAAATAGCTGAAAACACTTGAGAACTCATAGAAATTCAGCAAATCAACAACAATCTCAATTTGAAGGGGGAAAAAGACGAAAAAAAATGAAAAGAATAAAAATTAGTCGCTAGGATATTTATATAAACTTTCTATATTAAACATCTCGCAAAAATCCATTTGTCTTCGATTTCTACAGAAATAGAAAAAAGGGAACAAATTGAGACCAATCAACAATTAGGCCCAAAATGGGGGGAGGTCCCCCAATTAGGGAGAATGTCTTCTCTGTGTCTCAAATAGAATGACACTTGAGAGTTTTTAGCATTCGAGACAAAAAAAAATATGAGGAAGAAAGGATGAAAGACAAAAAAACCATGGAAAAATAATAATAAACATACTTCGTATACATTTTTGTCAGCTGTTACTTTTTTTGGTGTATGATGGTGTGAATAAAAAAATAAACAAGAAGATTTGTGTATGTGTTTTTTTTTTTGGAAAAAAAAAACATAAAAGAAAAGAATAATAAAGCTGAAACACATTGTTAGTTAAATGGAAGAATATGTACATGTGTTTATGTTGAATTTTTATGTCATGACCCAGGTGTTCGAAGTTATGTATAACACCTGGGAGGAAAAACGAGAAAACCACTTTGGAATAGTTTTTACAATGAAAACACACGGTATTGTAGTCAGAAATATCGGTGAAATTAGGCTGAACACACCTGAAGGTTACCTAAATGAACATGCATTTTCTAAGTTCTTAAAAATAATGCACAGATATTCCTATATGATCATGAGCTCAACGTTTTCCATTTGTCAACATAGATTTTAACCTCCTGATCATGTTACATTTTAATTGAAAAGTTTTGAGGCAATTTATGAAAGAACAGACGTACCACCATCAAACTTACAAAAGTTGAAAAATAAGATCGACACACTAAAAAGTTGATCTTTACGTGATCTTATTTCGTTAAGATAAATTGACTTTTATGTGATGAACATGATCGAGAAATATATTGGATTTCTTTTTCACACAAAATCCCGGCGGTTGAAAAATAAATATATCATGATAATTAAAAAGTCGAACTCTATGAGTACATTAATATCAAGAAAACGTTGAGCTTAGGAGCTGGCAAACCTCCCTTGTTGAAAAATATTACCTAAACTCAAAAAAAATAGGTCAACGTTTATCCAGAAAACTGACTTTTAAAGATTTGAACATTACTAGTAGTTTATATGAAAAAGAAATATAGGATGATCATCAATCTTTTTTTTTTTTTTTAAACCTTAGTTTTTGTTCGTTTAACACAAAAGTAAAACTACAGTAACCCGACTCGAATCATATCCTTTTTGGCATATATTAGGCAGCAACTCAAAAGCTTTAATAATAGACATATTCAATATAAATAAGCTGATTTCAGTTATTTTCCACTATCCAATATTACATCATCTGTTGTACTCAGAGTTCATTCAGTTTCTCGAGTCTTAGTTACTTACGGGGTTTCAGCGTATGTTTTGTAAAATTCAGGGAAAGTTATATCTTCACATATACTGTAGTATTACAAATTTAGCTGATACCACGCCTTCTGTTGATAATTGGAATTTGTTCGACCCGAAAGAAATGTTGAGAAATGTTTGGTATAAGATTATACGGGACAAAGAACACTAATGATATTTTTTTTCCGATTCTTTAATATTTAATCATATAAATGGAAAGTAAAGTAACAGCATATTTCAGCTGGGTTGTAAAAATAAACATTTAAATTTTCGCTCTGATCTATGTTATTTTTTGTTTTTTCTCTAAATTTCAATCAATACGGCGCAAATCGAGAAATTATATTTTTCACAGTTTAAAATTTTTCAAACATGGAATAAATCACGATGCAAAGAACCTCGAAATAATTCTTAGATTATCGAATTTTAAAAGTTGGGAAAACAAAAAGTTTATGTCTCAAAAAATAAAATTAAATACAGTACTCTTTAAACGATCCGTGATATTTATATGAGAAAAATGTGATTTCTCAATTATCTCGGATATCTGACACTTTCATATTAGAAAGAGATGTTCAGCAAAAAATGAATATCTCAAAACGAACGAAAAAATTCGATTTTCCTACAAAACACATTCAAATAATCCCAACATTATTATTTATACCTTTTCGGAATATATATATACTTAATTAAAGTGAATGCGATTCGATGTTTTCTTGCCCGACCGACTCTCAAACATTTCCTCCGCCCAATTCACTTTAATTTCACAAAATCTTCTTTCTTTCTTTTGCTGAAATAAAACAAAACAAAAAATGGACAAACGAAAGTTTTGTGCTAGTGAGTGTGTCGAATTCGAAATCAAATTTTTAACAGCAGGAAAAGGATGCGGCAAAAAATCCGTTTTATTTTCCTTTTTTGGAACGAAAATCTGTTTTTTTCTCACACACATATTTAAATTTTGAGATAATTTTTTTCAAAGAAAAATAATGAACAAGTAAACAACAAAGGGACGACGAGATAAGTGGACCGTTTTTTTGTTGAGAAAAATCAGAAACAATTGAATACTGTATAATGTAAAAGCTTTTGTCATTTCAGCTTCATTGAAATTTGCCGAGAATAGAATACACAAAATTATGGGCATCGAAATTGTGCTATCTCTACTGCTGTTGGAATGGAAAACCCGCTTTTTTGTCACCTTTGAAATTCAGCCACGATTTAGACCAAAACTTCAGAACTGACGACTTAGATTTTGAAACACAATCAACTTCAGGGTATTTTCAGACAACTAAATCAGGCTTGCTAGTTTGAATTTTCGTCGAACTTCGAGTAAAGTATATATTGATATTAAAAATTTATAAATTTATGAAGTTTGACCTTCTGAACATCATGATTGATTTTTTGTTCACTGAAAATGTTTGTGAAAAAATGATGAAGTTACAGAAGTCTTAACTAATAAATTTTTCATTTGTTATGAAATGAGGACAACACACCTGAAAATGAAATTTACCTACATGTTCATGAATTTATTTGTGATTAGGAACTAATTTGATTCTTCATTAATTTAAAAAAAAAAACTTCTGGAGGATAAAAATATATCATGATGATCAAGAGGTTGAACTCAATAAGTGCCAAAATTTCAAGAAAATATTGAAATCAGCGAACTCCCCTAGTCAACAATTAACAAGTGAGGTCATGTTTTTCTTCTTTTCTACTCAGTTAGATTCTTTTGCATAGCATCATTCACAAAAAAAAATAACTGGTCAGCTTTTTTGGAACCTGAGAAATTATTCCATCGATTTGAAGCATCCAATAGATCTTTATATCTTACGGTCTCTGTGTTTGGTCCTATTTTTATTTGTGGATTTTTCCTGGGAAAAAATTTTCCAAGTTTCCTTCATATTATTAAAAAAATGATACAGTTATTTTTGGGTTTCGTTGATACCAAGAGATAATTGAAGTACCTAAAACTGTAAAACTGTTTTCGAAAACTCCACCATAAGTACATTTCAAAAGTATCTGAAAAATTAAATTCTCATATTTTTCCACAAAAAATGCCAGTTTTATAATAAAAATACAAACATACAATAATAATAATGATTGGGATAAAAAACACGATAATACTTGTCCCGTTGTCCTGAATTCCTCTTTGATTTTTCTGTTTTTTTTCTTTTTTTATATAAGAGCATGTGTATGTGTTTGTGACCACATATCCGATGGATTCTTCGTCTTATTCTCTCCATATAAAATCTGCAAAAAACCTTTTATGTGAATATAATATGATATGACAAACCTTTTTCAATGTGATTCTGAATCCAGTTCCAAATATCAAATAACAAAAAAAGTTGGCAGTTCCATTGACAACAACCAATAAATTAGACAAATCAACAAAATAAACAAGGATTGCCTGAAAGTAAAAGAGGATATCTCTGTAAGGTACTGAACAGTGGAATCTTACTGGATTTTTAAGAATTAATTCCATAAAATTGACAAGAAGAGCAGTGAAATTACAGAAAATGAAAAAGAAAACGACGAGAATTAGAGATGTGATATCTTCGCCTTCCGCTGAAAATTATCAAGTGTTTTTAGATACATCTTGAATTACGTCTCAAGTATTTTTGAAAATATCAATTTATACCTACCATCATCTTCTCCAGTGTTAGTTTTAGTAAATACTGTATAAACAACACAAATATTCAATAAAATAAGAAGGGCTAAAGGACCAATTGCGAGGAATGTTGTATACATATAAGTATAATATATAGTATAATATGCCTCGTTTTGTCGAATCGTAGTTGGACAGATTTGATTTCCGATCATTCCATCATCATTCATACATGTCACATTTTCGAGTTCAAGAAAATGTGGAAGATTGTATACAATACAGAAAACCATCAAAATCCAACATGTCACTTTAGCTCGTCTGAAATTAAAGATATACCAGTCACTTACTTAATCTCTACTCACTTTGTAGTACAATATAGAAGTCGAACACTTTCTGGTAGAACTACAATAATGAAACAATCAACAGCAGCAGCAACACAAAAATAAACGGAACTTGTTTGAAAAACTGAAGCGATTGGGAAAACCAATGGAGCAGCGGTCACATATAAATAGGCCATCACTGAAAACAGAAAAATATGTATGATCTTAGAAAATATATCGATTACATGTGTGATCATGATGTCTCCAGGCTTCGAAGCAGAACAAGAAAATTGCAGTTAAAATGAGAAAAAAGTCTGAAAATGCCAATGCAGCTAGGTATATTGAAGTGGAGTGAATCTGCAAAAAACACTTCGTTGCGTTGGAACTATTTCTACAGTTTTTCTCACATTTTGATCAGGATGTAGATAGGTTTTGACAACAAGAACATTGCCCACTAGCCCTACCAGACCAACAATTGGGAGAAGAATCCCAGAAACTGCCAAATTATACGATAGATACTCTGGATCTGTTGAGCCAAGACATAAATTGCAAGATTGCAGCGTTGTGTTCAATGTATCCATCTGTTATGTGGTAGTTCTGGAATTTTTCGATATATTTTTTCGTTCTCCATATCGGGAAATGCATTTAAGGATACGGTATTCGGTTTTTGATCTGTTTTTACATAGATAAAGCTTTGCGCAAAGGCTGAGAACACTGACGCATCTTGTGTGTTTGTTGACGCAAACATTATTTTTTTGTTTTTTTTCAACAAGTTTTTTGGTTTTTTTGCGTTGAATGCGTCAAAGTGAATGTCTGAAGACACGAAATTGAGCAAAAATCAAGAGAAGGTAATTAACTTATATGATTAAAAAATCAAAATATGTGTTTCAGAAAAAACGGCGAGCTGAAGAACGGGAAAAAGAGCCAAAAGCTAAAAAACAACGAAAAGAAGCCGATGCTCACGACGACTTGCCAATGAATGTGCCATTCAAAATTATAGATGGTAAGCAATATTTTAATTTCAGTTTTTCAAGTTAAAAACTGTTGGAAATGAATGCAAATTACAGGAGTTCGCCACTTGAGCCCATATTGGGCAGTTTATCGAACTCGGACTAAAGGAAGGTGGATTGATCGAAAAATGGTTGAAGTTTTCGCACAGGAGTTTTTATCGACAAATAAAAATTACGCGGTTAGTTGAATTTTCGAAAAATATTTATAAGAAAAACATAAAATATATGTTAGATGTTACAATTGACAAATTGTGTTAAAATACATACTCTATAATTATTCCTACTCTATCATAAAAAAAGGAGAAGGGCAGAACACAAAAAAATGAAATATATATTCAAATGAGAAACGAAATTTCAACGTCTGATCACTATTTTGTTTACCTAATGGGTTGATGGGAAAGAATAAAATATAAGCATGAGATGAAAAAAAAATGTCATTGAGACTAATAAGAAAATTTTTTTTTGGAAATATCATCTGAATATCAAAATATTCCAGCTGGAGTGTTCAACAAAAACTCATATACTCAGAAAAGTTATCAATAACATGCTGAAATTCGCCTTTTCAGCCATTTTTCTTAAAGTCTGCACTTTTGCCAAGTCTGCAATATAGTCTGCAATATGAATGGATCGGAACAAAAAACAAAAAACCACGCCCCTACCAAAGCGTAGGAAGGATGTGTTCTTCATATTCATTCGCCATTTTTTTACGTTAAGTAGCTTGATCCCCTACGGCTATAGAGTATAATTGAATAGCGAAAAAGAAAATGTTGATGAGAAAAAAAGTGACTTTTTTGTGATGCTCACCGAGTTTCTGTAAGAAAAGAATGGATAAATTGAAAAAATGAGACGAAATTGGTTTTTTTTCTGGGGGCGATGAAGAGGTGGTCGATGATAAAAGTTGTGAAGAGGGATGAACGAATTGGTGTATTACAATCCAGTTTGAATTTGTTCAATGTTTCAAAAATCACAGAAATAGGTCTTCTGGGATGATTTTAATTTATGGTTGAATTTTGAGGGACGTAAATTGATTAAAAAATATATAATACACGTAACCAATAGTGGTCGTATTTAGTGTTTTCAATATCAGCTCGTCTCGAAGAAGTTTGTGTCAAATGTTATGAATCGGATTCCGGTTATATTCAGAAACTATTTTCTCAGACCCGATGAAAATCAAGTCCGATCTTTATAAAGTTTTACAACGAAATGCATTAATTGTATCAAAATGAATTTTTTTTTTCATGATTACATATATCTTCAACTAGACGAAACAATTACAAAGTAACTAGAAAGGAAGAAAGGGACATTTTTATTTGTACTTTTTAAGGCTGTTCTAGTCAAAAAACGAAATTTGCCAAGATATACATTTTTTAACGTTCAAAATTTTTTAAATGTTATTTTCCGAACTTTTTCAAGCAGAATAGTGACAAACATTCACGCGGTTGTTCCGTTGCTAACATTTTTCTCCGAAAAAACGAACTTCATCTATCAAAATGTGACGAGAAATGAAAGTTAAAAGACACCGATAATTCACTCCAACAATTCATCAATATTTGTCAGATCTGACAACTGATTCAAAAATAATTGAATTTTTTCTCCAAAAAAGCAAGGACCAAAAAACGATCCTCTTCATATTATATACACTATTTCAATGTTATTGTCTGGAGCACATAAATAATCTTTCGAATTGAAAAATAAAACGAAATAAATAAAAATTATGGCACATTTTCTTGTCCAACTGGTTTTTTTGCTTTTGTTAAATATGAAATTTCCGGATGGGAAGTAGGTAATTTGAAACTTTCAACCAGATGATCAGTTACGAGTACGACACAGTGTTTTTTTTTTTTAAAAAAAAACCAAATATTTTTTCTACAAATGTGAAAAATTGATCCTATTTTTAGGAAAAATCCCTGTTTTTGCTTCGTTATTTTCAAAAAAAAAAAAAAGGCTTGTCGGTTGCTGAAAAAAACGGATTAATTTTTCCTATTACCCGGTCATATTTTTGAGCTGTTTCTCGGCGGTCAAAAGAGTCCGAATCTGTCGAGTTTTCAATTTGGTTACTAACGTTTTCAATAACTACTATTTTTTCTTGATAATTAATTTGAACTCACATGAAAACGAGCCGTTGGCGATTTATAGCAATGTGTATTTTATTCTGATCAAACTACTAACCAAACATTTTCTAGATTGGGTTTAAATTGGAAACATATCGTTTCTTAAATGCACTTTTCGGACCAAGTTCCTATATTATTCGTCATTTCGACCATCGATCATACTCAATTTTAAAACATTTTTTCTCAACAATTTAAAAGTGATAAAAGCTATAAATATCCTCATAAAATATCAATAAACACGAGTTGTTATGCTTTCTAATTCAAAATCTCAAACTGATTCCAGCTATTCAAAATCTCAAGGAACTTAAATGATTCTAGAGATAGGTAGACACACAAAAACACTGAGGGGGAAGGTACTACGCAAGCAAGGAACAATAGACATCATGAAAGTTTCCTGCTTAGGAAGTAAAGAAAACAGAATAACAAGGTATACAAAAGAAGTATTGTGTTTTTGCTCCTGTTTCCAAAAAATAGACACTTTTCGATGTCAAAAAAAGTTGTGTAAAATAGATGAAAAAGCATTTCAAGCTGAACAAATTGTATTTATCCAACGAGAAACTGGTTGAATTTGAAAAAAAGGTGAGAGCAATTGAAAAAAAGACCATTTTGAAACATTTATGAGAAAAACAACAAGTGTAAAATTTAAAATGACATTTTCAAATGTGTGTTTGATCTTGAGATTTTGAAAAGAAGAAGGATCTAAACATGACAAGTAGGTCTTTGATAGATTATGCAAAGGTGGGAAAATGATTCCGAAAATATACATTAGTGACGACTTCTGGAAAAGTGTGCATATTTTCGGATGTAATTGACAACAAGAATGTAAACAACACAACACTAAGGTTGTTTTCAGAAAGATTATACTCGAAAAAAAACACCCCCACCATAATTGTTATACCAATATTTCTAGTTGAAATTTATACATATATTAGTCAAAATCCCTGAAGAAAAAACAATAAATTCGTTCAAAAGCTTTGAATTTCGATGATTTCAGAAGTGTGTGAATATCAAAGAGTTTCTCAGCACACAAAACTTAGAATTTCATGCTTAAATATTTCAGAAATTTTTTTTTCGGACTTCTATAACTTCGAACGTTAAAAACAAAGAAAAAAAGCACATAATATCCGCATAAATTTGTTTCAGTTTTTCGAATTCTCATAGACTGTGGTGTGCTGAATGGAGTGAATCGCGTTCATGAAGTAAATAGACAAAATCATATTAGTGTTTTAAAGTAATTTACCTGGCAAATTTGTAAACCTAATTTCAGTTTTCCCCTCTCTTTCAGACAAAACTTGGAAGTTTGTCTGTGTCTGTTGCAAATGATTAATAAAACAAATGGAACGAGAACACTACTAATTAATGTGAATCATTGTGTTTCTGAAAATAATTTATTGTTTTGTGATTTTCTCACAGCGCTGAAAAATCTCGCGTAGAGTATGTCTCTAATTTATTTTGTCAAAAAAAAAATCTACGCGAAATTGAGATTCGATTTCCATTCTTTCTCGTTTTAAGTTTGTTGTGCAATTCCAAAATTCAGTAAAAACGAGTATGAAACGTTCGTGTCGTTTAATATTACCGAAACATCACATTTTACTGACCAACCACCGAATAAAACATTATTTTATATCACACGTCATCTCGGTATTTTTAGAACATGAATAAACTTTGTGAGCATAAAAGTCTTATACCAAAAAAAAATAATTTATGCTGTTGTTTTCGTGTTTCGGACAATTCAACCGAGCAGATTTTTAATCCAAGTAATGAAAAAAAACAAATCCAGGACCTATCAAGGAGCAAAACTTGAACAATTCTGTAATTGAAAAGAAAAATGGCAGTCAGTGGGAAATTAAGAATAGTGAACAACGGGCTAGTCAATGAGAAAATATTGAATAAAAATTACTAGCTCGAAAATAATTTAAACAAATGTTGCGATTTCTTTTAAAAAAGATGAAAAATTCTAGATAAAAAGTTGAGAAAATGATAAATTTGTGTAACGTTATGTGAAAAAAAAGAACCTCGAAGATGAAACAATTTTGAAATCATGAGTGTGATACATTATCCAGAATCTTGAAAAATGACACTTTCTGTTCCATTCCAGAGAAAGAAAAAAAGAAGTGAAAAATGTTTGTTCTCTAAAAATTGCAAACATGTCTGACCTCTTGAATCTAGAATATGGAGCGAGCAATAAAAAAGAAATACATCTGTTACGAAAATCTCATAATATAATTACAGTAATTTTTGATCGCAACTTTGCTTGAAAGTTCCGCAAACTTGTGTCAATAGATAATTGACACAGCCTTTTTTGAGACGATGAGTAAGGTTTTCAATTCAAAACATCAAAACATCCTTTGATTTTTGCACAATTAAGGAAATGAGTTTGTTTTCGTTCTACGTAAATGTATCTCTGTCGAAAATCTGAACAAAAAGAGACTAAATTGTGTAATTGTTGACCTAGAACACTTTTCTTTTAACGTAAAAAACAGAAAAAGTAGAGAAGAATGCGGAAATATAATCAAATCAAAACTTGAGCATATTTTGACCTATCTCAACATACCTAAAAATAAAATATGAGATGCCAAAATTGGATTTTGCAGCTATCCTTTCCGTTTTTCTTCTTTCCTCATCTTATTTTATTCAAGTTCTTCGACCGCCCCCAAACTTTGGATTCAATTTTTTTCATTCTGTCATCCCAAGGGATACACTTATCATAAGACTAAATCTACACCTGCTCAAAAAATGACAAATGTTGAATCAAATATTTTTTGAGTTTTTTTTTCGTGTAAAAACCCTATTATTTTCACTTCGAAACTTATGAGCCATGAGTGAGTCAAATCACTTTTTCATGCTGAAGTGTTCCACTTTTGTTTTGCTGAAATTTTCCAGACAAAAACACTTGAAACTTTACACGAGAATTGATAGGAATAGAAAATGGTCAATAATTGAAAAATGGACAAATATCACGCTCAAAAGACTAAAAGTATGTATAGATTTCAACTTTCAAAATTCTGATAAGCAACAACCATAAATTGTGAAATAACGAATTCTAAACAAATACGAAAATTATTTTTTGACACCTTTACTTCAGCAATTATAGAGTTTTAATCCTATAATTACTTTTTACTTGTTCAAACAAACTGTGTCGTCAGGAAAATCAGAAATTAATTTTTTAAAATAATATGTTCTCAACATCGAACATGTAAAGTATTTTCTACTTCCTCAAAACGACTGCTTAGTACTACGATGCTCTTCAAAATTAGATTTCGAACAATTCTTTGATCTGATACGTATTTCCGTCGAATGATGTGTCTATCTATTTCGCCTCGGGACATTTTTAGACATGTCCTTTCATAGTGTTACTTATGAATCAAACAAAATCAGAAAAAAAAGATGTAGGAGAGCTTTTCGAAAACAATAGAAAAAAAATAAATAAATGATAAGACTAGCTGTTTTTTGCAGAAAGTTGCTTGTAAGCTGGGACGAATATATGTAAATGGCGAACAAATGACAAATCCGGATTATATTATGAAGAATGGCGATTCGGTTGAACATTGGGCACATCGACATGAACATCCAGTTGGTGAATTGAAAAAAAAAAGTTTTTTTGTGATCAATTCGGATATTTAGGTGCGAGATCTTCCGATTCGAATAATAAGTGATACTCCCGATTTGTTGGTTGTTGACAAGCCGCCCTCGCTTCCGGTTCATGCTTGTGGACAATATGCGATTCATACAGTACTAGGTCAATTACGGGTCACTTACGGAAGAACAGGTTTAAGAGGTGAGAAAAATTAAGATTCACTTCAAAAAACAAGCGTGATATGTATATCAACAAAATATTTTTTCAGTACTTCATAGATTGGACCGAACAACTTCCGGCATCTTATTGTTTGCGAAAAACTACGAAACTGATTTAGAATTCAAAAGTACTCTCAAACAAGGTCACTGGACGAAAGAATATGTTTGTAGACTTGAAGGAGAATTTCCTGAGTACGTTTCCTTCTCACATTTATCTATTCTCAAGTATAATTTCAGCGAGGAAATGGAATGTCGACAACCGATTGGACCATTGGTCATTTCAATGGGAATTCAATGTGTTCGAGAAGATGGAAAAGAAGCACATTCTGTATTCACAAAACTATGGTCAGATGGAAAAGAATCGGTTGTGAAAGTGAAAATAACAACGGGGCGAACACATCAGATTCGAGTTCATGCACAATATTTAGGATATCCGATTGTAGGTGATCAAGTTTATAATTCAACAGTTTGGGGTGAAGGAAAAGGAAAAGATGCGAAATATGGAAAACCTTATGAAGAATTAGGCAAAGATGTTCAATCTGCACATAAATCTGAAAATTGGCACGAAGAACCGAACGAGGAATATGAGAATAGGATGGAGAATTTGGCCAACGATCCAGATGTTCAGCCAGAAAATTCGAATCTCAAAAAAGAAGACAGGCCGGATAAGGATGATATTTGTTTGAAATGCAATGTTGCAACCAAAAAAGTGCCACCTGGTCACTATCAGTTGTTTTTGCATTGTTTACGATATGAAACTGAGAAATGGAGTTTCAAAACAGAACTACCTGATTGGGCGGTGAAACCTGAGTAGATAAGTAGTAGTATCTTGTTGTTATTGTTAATGAATAAGTTATTGTTGTACTACTATGAATGTCTATAAGCTAGTGAGAAAAAGTATCAAAAAAGCCTGGCGATATGCAAAATGTCAAGGAAACATGTGCAGAAACTCACATGAGGGACATCATAAACTTCGTTTTCAATGTGTGATTTTCAGGTTTTTTTGAATATCTGAACTTTATAACGAAGAGGTCAAAAAGAGAAAACATGTCATGAGTCATATTCAAGTTGGAAACAATTTTCGGAATAAACTCATCTGGTAAGCTTTGATTTTTCGAGAAAAAAAGAAAAAATATTTTCAAAAACCTATTTCACAAATTACATCCTTGAGTAAATTAGAAATTTGAGCCTGAGAAAAAAATGAGGTTGTCTTTTTAGTCGCCTGATCCAATATATCGTCGTGAAAAATCAAGCCGGTTACGGACAATTTTTCGAAATGATTAGACCGATATAACATGAATTAAAAAAAAATAAAAACGTGATCGAAATTTTTTCAAACTTCTTCTGAAAAAAAAAAAAATTTTATATGAAAAAAAATTCCGCAAAAAAACCAATTCCGACCTGGCACGGCCCGGTAAAGACGGGTCGGGCTATAATTTCACCTCTGATTACATCAAGTTATTCAGATGCCATGTTCTACAGATTTAACGAAAATTTCAGAATTTTACAATGTTTCTACGTTTCAAAAAAAAAGTTTCAGATATTCCGCATGACCTACCTCTTCAGGTTTGCCAATTTTTGATTAAATTATCAATAATATCATGAGAATGTTTTTTTTTTCGGGAACTAACCCAGTGTGTATTTTAGATTGCGCGGTCTGATTCAGGAACTATCATTGATACGTTTGATACGCCCGAGATACGTTTCTCACAATATAGAAGTTTGATTCTAGAACATAATTCTGTTTCTGAACTTAGGACGAAGTTATTTTCAGTACAGCGCTTTTCTGATCTCTACAGTTTTTTTCCTGCGCGACAATGACGTTTCATTTTCGAGAACAGTTTACCCAGACACAAACTGATTCAACATTTCAAGTTGAACATAAATAGAACATCAATGAGTCACTTACTCGTTTAACTATTTACATTGTAATCCAATCTGAACTAAAATTATCCGTTGACACCCCTGCCAAGTGGTTTTTGCCGAAAAGTACAAAGACGAGAGAACTTGTGTATGTTTACTCACCGTCTGGTAGAGACTGATAATCTGTTAGGTCGCAACATGATAATCATGATCATGATACCAGTTTATTTACTACATTCGCAAACATGTAGATTGGAATTTTGAGCTGAGAGAAGTGTGGGAAAATGGTGCGCAAGAGGGAGGCTTGTTTTCCGGGTAAACAATGTGTTGATTTGTGAACATGTTGAAAAGGAGAAAAAAAAAGAAATAACAAACAATTACAATAATGTTACTTTTCCCGGGAAAAAAATTGGAATGAACTGAAAAGAAGCTGAAAATGGAAAACAAGTAAGACTATAATTAAAGAATCGAGTGACTGATAGCAAAGTGTATAAACATAACATTTCAAATACTATAATTATGTATAAAAGCTTGACTCAGAAAACAGCAAAAAATTGGCTTCTACGAAAATGGGGTTCTGGAGACTTACGGGCGATTTCGCACACTTTGTGACCTAAATCAGAGACTCGTGCAACAATCCTTTGTACTCAATCGGGATCAGAGTTGTTCAACATAAATCAATTTTGAATCAGAATCTGTTGGACCAGAAAATATGCTACTCTGATGACTTCGCAAATGGAAATTCAGTATATTTTCTACTATTTGTGTTTATTCTTCTGTCTGGAAAATATTTGTGTCTCAGGAAAAAACATGGTCAAAAGGGACCTAAAATAAATAAAAAGACCATGTTCCATTCACAGAGAAAAGTGGTCAACCAAAAATTAGAATTCTGGTTTGCATAGAACGGGCCGATCGCATCAGAACCTTGCTTTATGAACTAATTCCTGGATCTATTTTTTTCCAGGTTCTGACTTTTATGGTCCTTCATCTGACACTGAAATTCATCGTGTCTCCGTCTCTTTTTTAGAACCTGATCGGCCTTTTCAGCTCTAGAATTTATTATCTAGGTGTTCCAAAACACTTCCCATCATTTTCCCGTTTGTTTACTCATCTCATCTTCTCCAAACTTTTTCCAAATGCAAAAAACACTGACGTGTTAGCAGTATATCATATAAATTTCGTCTCAAAAAAACTCTGACTAAGCCCTTAACACAACTCTAAAAAAGTTATTTGCGTGTGACAATTATTAACACACACACATATACACAAGAAGAAGAAGAAGAAACCGGAATATTTCGGGAGGAGCATGCACACACTTTACTGCTTCAGAGGATAGATATAAGAGGAGCGGCAAGAGCAGCTGAAACACATTACATCACATACATACATCATTATGTGGAAATTGACTGTATTCGCCATTTTGGTGATTTCGACTGGCGTTTTCGCCAATGAACAAATGGTGAGTGAATGAAAATGCGAAGAACAAATATTTTTAGGAGTATCACATTTCAATTGTTTTTTTTTCTTTCTTGAAATTTCGTTCCAGGAATGTGTGAAAAATTTCGATCTTAGTTCGAAAATTGTCTCGTTTTGGAGATCAGAGTCTGATTCTCGGACCTGAATCGCATTTTTGGGTGGCCCAAGAAGCCGGGTGACACTTTAACTGATAATAGGAACCTGAGTTTGGTTTTCTCAAAAAAAAATATCCCTAACAATTTCTACCTCATATCGAGTCTCAGATATTTTTCCTCTTCAAGTAAAAATGAGCTCATTTCAGAAAAAATATTTACCTCAGGGCAATATCTCTTGAAGCTTTATCTCACTTCAATATGTTCCAGGTTCTTCGTGCTCGTCGTCAATCCTCTTGTGGATGTGCTGTTCCAGCCACCACATCCTGTAATTGTCAATCTAGCTCTCAATCTCAATCGTGCTCGTGCTCTCAACCAACTCAATCATCATCATGTGGATGTGCTCAACAATACCAACAACAACAATGCACACCAGCATGTCAATCTTCATGCGCCGCTTCGTGCTCCTCCTCGCAATCCACCCAACAATGCGCCTCGTCTTGCGCCAATACTTGCCAATCTGCTTGTTCGTCAGCCACTACCACCCAACAAACCGCTCAACAACAATGCCAACAATCGTGTCAATCATCATGCCAAAATAATCAAGCGATGACTACTACTCAAGCAAGTGTTAGCTGCAATCAACAATGTGCTACAAGCTGTCTTTCTGATGATCAATATGCTCAACAATTGATCCAACAACAAACATATTCTCAACCAGGATCTATTCCAGCTTATTCTTACACTGCTTCATCAACCTATGCTCCAGTTACTTCTCAATGCAACACTTGCCAGAACTCGTGTCAAAACTCCTGCCAACAAACTCAACCAGCTCAACAATGTCAAAGCTCATGCAACACATCGTGCCAATCATCATGCAACCAACAAACTAACAACTACCAAACCCCAGGAGCTATTCCATCATATCAAACTGCCACAACCCAAGTCTATCGTGATACCGGATGCAACACCAATACCAACACCAACTGCAACCAGAATCAATATCAGACCAACACAAATACCTACAATCCATATCAAGATGATAACAGTAACAGCGCTACAAATCAATGCAACACTTGCCAAAACGATTGCAATCAATCATGCTTGTCAAATAACAACCAAGCTCTTCAATGCTCTCAACAATGTGACGCACAATGTCAACCAATTTGTGAACAATCTCAACAACAACAGACCAATAACCAATACCAACAAAACACGTATCAAACATCGAGCCAACAACCAAATTATGCACAAGAGATCCAATTGACAATTACAGTTCCAGTATCACAACAATCTAATCAATGTCAACCAGCTTGCGAACAATCATGTAATACTCAATGCACACAACAAAATCAGGTAAGCCATCATCATCATAATTCAAATGAAAAATATCCCAATTTTTGATATTTCAGTCAGTTTCCCAATGTCAACCAGCCTGTCAACAATCATGCACAAACTCGTGCTCTTCGCAATCCGCTGCTACTATTTCATGTCAATACAGTAGCGGAAACCAACAACAATGCGGATGTCCGAGTAACTATTCACAATGTGGAGGACAGTGCTGTAGAAAATAATTGATCATCGACCAATGTTTTTTCTGTATATTTTCGACCTAATATGAAGGTTTAATATTTTCTGATTTTTGTTTTTTTTTAATGACTTAAAGGGAAGGGAGGGCATTCAACAATTTTTTTTTTCATTGTTCATCGAAAAGTCTAGTCTTCGAGAAATATTTATTCGAAATTTTCGAAAATTGAAAATTAGTAACTGTTTTGATTTAAAAAATTTAAACTTTTCGGAAAAAAAATCCCTTTCGGGTTCTAACTAAAAATGTGATCTTCAATTTAAGAGAAAATTTTCGAGTGCGTATACCCCAATTTAAATACACACATGCACGGATATTTTTTAATCTTTCGAATTTCTATCAGCGAAATCTTGATTTGGTCTGATATTTTGTAGAAAATAATTTATAGACCGTAAGTAACACATGTTCAAAATACTGTATTATCTAAAACTCAATCGTTTCCATCGAATTCGAATAGAATTATTCGTGTTAAAATTTAATTTTGATTCATAATCACATCAAATAGTCACCGCCATTTTTTGTTTCATATTTTTTAGTTATCAGTGATTTCTGAAATATGGACTCTCAAAGAAAATGTAGTAAAAAACCGAGTTTTCAATTCATAGTCAAAAAAACCAAAACCTTGACAAAAACCTATTAATCTAGGATTTTAGTTCATTTAAGATCAACTATACTTCTGGTTTATGTCCTTTCAAAATATAATATCAACATGTGTTAAGCACATACATGTCACTCTTTTTGAACCTGCGCACAAAATCTTTTCAGCTGTTTAGTCCAATTTTTTTTTTCTATTTTGGCATTTGCGGTAATAGAATAACATTTGGTTATTACGTTTTTGAATGCCTTGAGTTGATCTTTGATTCATCTTCTTTCGAATAATTTTTTTTATTTCTTCAATTTTAAATTTCAAAAGATTTTTTTCAGAATGTTTGTTTTACTGTATTATATTCACCTCAATGACTGGAATAATCTCCAATATTTTATGTGTTTATATAACTTGTCGTGTTAAAGTAACCGCACTTCGACCATATTTATTTTTTATCAAATCATATTCAATTTCAAATATTTTCGAGTGTATATCTAGATTAGCAGCATGTCCTGCAGTTTATCGAATTGATCAAACACTTTTCACATATTCACAAAGATCTTGGAATCATAATGAGTTTAGCAAATTAGCACTTATTATGGCAAACTATTTTCATTGTCAAATAATCATAATTTCATTGCTTTTTTATACATTTCGAGCATATATAATGTGTCGAAAAAACTACAAGAAACACAAAATGACTAAATATTGGGCAAAAATTTTGATAGTTATCATGTCGATTGTTCTACCTTGTGCATTTGTGATACCCTATTATTTGACAGTTTGGAATAATCCAGGAGTCAAACAAGAAGAAATACATTTTCTGGAAAATACGATAGGACGGAGAAATATTGCATTTTTCGTAGTCAATGTGAGATACATTCGAGTATCTCTGTTGAAATTAAAATTTTATTTTTCAGTCTGCAGTTTCCGAAGGACAAATATTCAACATATTTCTATTTTGTTCTTCATCATTTTTCCTATCTTCGGTGAATATTTTTCGGCTCCCAACTTTCAAATAGTGTTCCATATTTCAGATTATATTCATAATAATTTCATGGATAATTATAGTCCATAAAATGTATAGTACACAACGTCTTCAAATGAGAATATTCATTATTTTGGCTCTTCAAACATTTGTTTGTTATTTTTGCACAAATTTTACTACTTTGATCTACACAATGAGTGCATATTTCAAAATTACACTTCATCCGAATGTTAATCTAGTGACAAGTTGGTTCTCTACAATCGATGCTTTGATTATTCTCACCCTTTCAAAAGATCATCGGTATTTATATTGAGATATCATTTCAAAAAGGAAAGATATTAAAACTTCTAGGAACGCTGCTCGAAAAATTGTGCACAATATTTTTGTGTGAATTCAACAATTTGTTTTGTGTCGTCTGTCGCTCAATTCTCAATGTAATACATAATAACCGGTCTAGAGGTCAATTTATATGAATTGGAAATGCGCACTTATTATATACAAATAGAAGCCATTAAAGCACATTTCGTATTTTTGCCAAAATGTTAACCACTTCTGAAGCTGAATTTGTCAATGATTGGGTTGAATGTACAACGAGAACTGAAGATGGAAAACAAATGGATACTTTGGTATGTTATTCATTATATTTTTGGGATTATATTGATTTTTACAGGTATCACAATATGGATATGCTTTGGTTGGATTAGATGATATCAAAACGATTGATCGAAAAAAAGAGAAGAAAAAAAAGAAAAAGGTGAGTTCCATTTGGGGTATTGTATTCCTTTTGAAGAACATCATGATGAAACCTTTTCTCACTTTTGTTGCTTTTTTTTCTTATTTCAACTAATGTTCAATTCTTGCGAGAAAAGAGAGACTTTTCCTTCGTCCAACATTTCCTTCGTTTTCCCTCCGAACACATCCGATTAAACACAAAACAAATAGGTGGTTAACAACAACAACAGCCTCTTTTCTCATCCATTGTCTAAACTTATTTAACTCGTGCTCATCGTGCTCATCAATTAGTAGTTGACTGACTGCTAATGGTAGACGACGGTTCGATTTCGCCGCCGTCCACTTCTGAGATCCCTTTGACTACAACAGCTACTACTCCGTCAGCAAAACGAAGAGAATTATTGAAAACGAATCATGTTGTAGTTAAGTCACCGAGTAGCAGTAGCAATGCTACAACGAATATTTCTTCCGCTGTTTCTACTCCTATGATAACTAAAAAGAATGTTGTTGTTAACGAAAAAAAGGTGAGCAATGTTTGTGGTTCCGGTTTGTTGTAATTTGTGATCATTTTTTCATATGGATAAATTTAACTTTCTCACTGACCATATTCCTAAAAAGAGAACTCAAAAATTTTGACTGCACCCGACTTGATATTGTAGGAACCTTCATAAATACTCGCGCATTGTGCTTGACTTTTTCTTATTTTCTCGGATTCTTTAATTTTTAATTCTCTTTGATTCAAAGTCAAAGTGTCATCATTTCCAAACGTTTTGATTCATTTTTTGGATAATAAAAGCCTAGATTCAGAAATTTCACAAAAGATTTTGAATTTGTCATGCTAACTCCGTTTTGGTACATTTCATCATAGAATCCATAGTCACGTTCAAAAATCATGAATAAATTCAGATTTCACGTGAACTTTATAAATGTAGAGATATCTGTATGGAGAGCGAGAGAAAAATATTCACGTAAAAAAATAAAAATAATTCGTAGTGTTTTTTGAACGTGACCATAAAGTGGAAATTCAAATCAACGTTTCAGATAATTTTCAAACGAACGAAGCTAGGCTTTCTGAAAATAATGTGTTCATATTCTGAATGCTTTTTAAAACAGTGTTAACTTCAATTTCTTATAGATTTTGTCGATTTTAGCTCAGCGAGTTGCTTTAAAAAACAAAACTGTTATAGACAAAGCTTGTGAAATTTCATGCTAAATTTCTGAATGAATCTCTGTAAGAAGACATCACTTAGTGCACTCTTTAATATCTCACTTCATATGTCCTTATTATTTTCTACATTTCTAGCAGTTTACTTCAAAAGTTAGGAAATTTACTAGAAAAAAATACAGTTTCAGTTTTATTTCAAATCTTGATCTTGCTCAATTTCTCAATTTGGTAATTCGTTGTCTGGATTTATCTATTTATTTTCGCAATGTTTTGAAAAGTTTCCATTTTCTGAGCAAATATGTTTTTTTCGACGAATCACTTACCAAATACTGATTTCTTAATTGCATTTCACAAGTTTTTTTTTAAAAGTGATTTCACCGAGTTTATTATAATCGATATAAAGGAACTAGGAAATTAGTCACATGAGATTAGAAAACAGATAACTATCACACGTTCTCGGGGAAAAATCGGCAAGCTTGCGAAATTCGGCTGTCGCAAGGCTTGCGGTGTTCTTGCGCCAATAGTCGCAAGCTTTGCGACATCTAACAGCAAAACTACTGCACGGCTTGCGACACCCTTGCCGTTTTTTCCCTGAGTTGATGTATTTATTCTTTATTTATTTCAGTACATTATTTGATTTCATTAATCCGCCCGTAAGAACTCTGCAAGTCATCACAATTCATTTCTGTTTCAAAGGTTCAATTTTGAAATAATTTCATTCGGATTATCCAGTTTGATCCACGTTCTCATTAAACATAACAAAACAATCCTATAAATCATCACCAACTTTTTCCGAAAATAAAAACAAATAAAAGGTATTTATATATGTAACAAGAAGAAGAAAAAGAAGAAGCTTATGCTCATGTTGTGTTGTTTCATTGGCATCCTTTTCATCAATTCACACATGCTTTCATCATGTCAAACAAACATTCTCCGAAAGGGTCAAAAAAGACCGAAGGTGTCAAAATTGTGCGTTCCCGTGCACGATTTGACAGCACTTTTATTTCATTTTTCTGCTTTTTCTTTTATTTTTGGTCTGGCCTTTTTGTGTTTGTTTCGATTTAGAATTAGAAATAAAGAAACTAGATATTGGAGAAAGGTCTTAAAGGTTAGTTAACGGGGTTTTCGAAGTTTTTTTGGTTGGTATTCTGGAAGTGAGAGTCAGAAAAATTATCAAACGCATCAAAAATGTATCCATATTTAGAAGCTTCAGTTTTCATAGTCAAAGAGATAAAAAATTACATTTTCAGACCGACACTGATCGAACGATGGATCGTCGAGATCGCGACGACACGAATTCACATATCTACGTGGCAGAAGGGTTAGTTATACAAAAATAATGATTTTCATTTTTTTGTGCTATAGGGTGAAAGATTTAATCTACATTGAAGCTTGTTAGGTTTGAGATAAATTTGAGCGTATTTTTGGGTCTGAATTGGATTCTACGGTTCAGAGAATCTTATCAACATTTTTATTTTCATATAAAAAATCTGGTTTTGAAAAATTAAAATTATATTAACACTTTCGGAAGAAATCAAAACTGCACTGTACAAATACATTTTTTCTGTCTATAGAAAAATCTTTTTTGATTCTGAATTTGTCTGGTACTGTATGTTCACTGCTTTCCTAGTACTGTAGTTTCAGTTTTTCAGTTTCTGGAATAATCATCTGAAAAAGTTTTGAAAAAAAATTTTCAAGAGTAATAAGACTCGTAAAATATTAATTTGACATAAGAAATTTGAAATCTAACTTATACGTGCAGGTTTCCGCTTTCAGAATGACTTTCAAAAACTGACACGTTCAGCTCTTGAAGAATTCACTTGTAAATTTCATAAGATAAAAACATGAAAATCGATGCAATGAAGTTTTGTTGAGCCGAGAAACGAAGGAGAGAACCATGTTGAGGTCAGACCAGGTCGCATACCTCTTTGCTCATTCCTTGTATTTGAAACTTTGTAACCTCTGTTCTATTAATAATTACTTCAGTTCTAAAAATATAAGAGCAATTCTTCAATTTATGGGACTTAAAAACAATTTTTTTGTAATTATATTCAATTAAACAGTTCGCATTGTGAAACTTCATATATCTTACATGAAACAGTATTTTATTTTCATCGGATCATATTGTGAATACGAAAAAATTAGAGAGTGGCCTAGAAAACGCAAGAACCTTATTTTCTTTGATATTTTACAAAAATTACTGTATTATTTGGATTTCTAGGCCATATTGGTAGCTCTTCCAATGATCTACAATAAAAAGTTTTGCTTTGGAGAAGTTAGACAGCAGGTAATTAGAAAACAGAACGTTTTCGTGACAAATCACGAAAAGTTCAAAATGACCGAGTTTGAGTCAAATAACGAAAAAAGGCGAAAATCGTTTTAAAATTCTACTCAGCACAATCAGCACAAAGTGTGTCAACACTCTGTGCTGATTACATTTTACTTGACGACTTTTATTTGAAAATGTGGAGAGAAACCCCGTGGACAACGAGAAATAAGTTCTCGTAAAAAATAAAATATTTCATCTTTTTAAAACGTGTGTTGAAAAGGTAATTCAAATCTGATTTCCCATGTGAAATTCGAATGGCTGAAACTCACTTCGCTTATATTATTGTGATTCCATATTTTGGGATCCTAATTTTAACAGTGTTAACTTCAATTTCCAATAGGTTTTGTAGATTTTTTTGGTATCGATTTTTAGCTTCAGGTGTTGCTTTAACTCAAAACAGAGTATATCAGTTTTAAAATGACTAAAATCAAGAAGTTTTATTGTTCAGTTCAACTCCACCAATTTACTTATTACAGTACTTCCTCATTGTTTCTTTCTCACCCCACAAGTAATACGTACGTATTTCCCTATTCATATCAATTTCATTTTCCTTATTGTTATTATTATTATTGTGGTCTGATTGATCGAAACAAGCTTCTTTTCTTCCTTCTTCCAAGTTTTTTTTCGGGCCTTATGAATAGAGGAAGAAGAAGAGAAGAAATGCTGCTTTTCCGTCCAATATTTATTTACTCAATAGATTAGGAAATTGCGACCAGATTCACACATTCTGCCATTACGTAACAAATATATCATAATGAATGAATGAATATTTTTGGTTTGATCGATGCTTCCTGGAGTGGACAAAAAAATGGGAAAGTGACTTGAGCTAATTGAAATATGAGACACAAGATTCTAATCAAATCTTCAAATTCGAATAGATCAGAATTCCGTGCCATGTGTACCTTGTGTATCCAGTGCTTTTTGATTTATTTTCTTCCACGATGACGAGGTCTTTTTTGGGTTGTCTCAAGTGTGTGCTACCTGTTTATTTGTAACATGATACTGTCTATTTCGTGACTGACCATTGGTTCATAATCGCGGTTTTTGATGTTTGTTTCAATATTTCTACATTGATATGTTGTCGGAAAAAGAAAACTATGCTTGGAATAGTAAAAATCAGACAGCAAGGTTAGTTTTGAGGTTGATTGGGGTGAGATTGCAATCGTCACATTGATTTTTGTTAAACTGAATAATAACACCGAGTTTGTTCTCTGACGTGACATTTTTCCAGCTTTGTCACGTCTTCATAATATACGAATAAAATAAACTTCGAAAGTCCTCAGGAAAATTTAAGAAAAATTATCTACAACGTATAGTACGTCCGGTATATTTTCAAATTTTGGGTGAAAAATCTCTGAAAATTGCTCCCATTTAATATTGTAATTTTAACAGTTCTTTTGAATAATTCTAAAATGATCTCATGAAATACCTGAAAGAAAAATTCTTGAGATAATCGAGTCTGTTCATAAGTCGACGAAACCTAGTTTTGAAAAAAGTTACTGTCATCAGAGCTCATCATATCGGTTATATGTTGCCTATGAAAAACCAGTTGAGATTATAAATCTGATTTTTTCTTCTCGAGCATTGTAGAAACCACACACATTGCTAGGTCTCCAAAAACCTTCTTTGTTGTAATTTTCTAGACTCATATTACTCTATTGAAAAAATTTCTATTCACAGAATAGAGTCTATTCTGTAAATAGAAATTTTTTTAATTGTTCATAATATAAGAATATCTGCAATTTTCAATGTAGTTCATGAGATCGATCAGAGTGCTGCTTGAAAAAAAACTCGATTTTGTTCCCAGTCTGGGTTACACGTGGATGTATATTCTAACACGTTGAAAATCTGTTTTTGCCCTCCGTTGCTGGTCAGAAAAAACTTTCGTCCATTCTCTGAAACGTTACTAAAAGTGGAAATAGGAGAAAACAATACATCATAATCTTTTTGCTCAATTACTCTTTCATGTGTTTCAGAAGAAAGACTCTTTTCTGAAATTCAACACCTAGATACTTGCTTATTGTTTGCTACCTCGAAACCTTCAGAATGTTCCCAATTATTGTTTCCACTTCGATTCTTGAACATTTCGTCCATGTTTTTGTCGCGTGCTGCTTAATCTCTAAGCTCTTTTTGTACACAAACATTAGAACACATACACGATTGCCAATATACTACATCATATTCTCCTTTATTATTATTGTTGTTGTTATATTTACAAATGTTGTTCTCATCTTCATTTTGTTCGTCTTTTTCGTATTTCACTCCTCCTATTCCTCCCACCCTTCCGCTTCTTCTTCTTCTACCGCGCGGTTGGGCTCTCTTTCCCTCGCGCACAAAACTAGCGCAAACACACTTTTCTGATACTTTCAAGTGCTTCTTCTCGTTCTTCTCGTTCTTCTTCTTCAGTCCATCTACTATCCATATTTTGTCTGACCTGTCCATTATCCAATGAAATGAATACATTGGATAATCGTGCTGTTCAACAGCAATATCATGATGATTCGGAAGCTTCGACTTCATCAACATCGATGCCAAAATCAGCGTATTATTATGAAGGAGGAAGTGCGACAATGGATGCGACACCGCAGAAGCCGAAAATAAACAATGATTCGATTACAAATGGGGATATGACTATGGATGCGAAAGTATTAAATAGGCAACCTGTTAAAATGAGAGAAGTTCAAAATGACTTTTCGTAAGTTTCAATGTGCTTTACTTTGAGACTTTTGTAGTTTCTCCAATTTTTTTTTCTGTTGTGAATACTTTTCTGAATGCCAATGAGTACGTAGTTGAGCCAGACAAGAAGTGAAGTTTTGACTGTTTCGAGCCGGTTTATGTCGGCCCAGACCTAGTTCGACGTTTTTTTTGAGAATCCGATTTAGTCTTGCGCTTTTCCACGGTTCCAGGAATTGAGAATATTTGGCTAAGACCTCGGGCTCTTTCAATCTATAATCTTCTCATCCATGAAATTTTTGTTCATTTTAAAGTTCGTGATCAAAGTTCGTTTAGAATCAATTTTTAAATCGTCTTCTTCACATATTTAAGATTGTTATTGCTAATTTTTTAGTCTTTTTCCTTTTTCATGATTTTTTTTATGCCAAGTATCCTTGCTTTTTTTAAATTTTATCAGCATTCTGACTAAATGATAGGATGTAGTTTGAAGTATGATAAGTTCGATGAGATCTGTTATATTTTTCAATTTTTAATATATTCACCATAGTTAAATTTTTTAAATATGAATCGAAGATCAACCTTGATTCAATCCTTTCCAATTGTAGTTTCAGTTTTTCACAAGGACAGTTTGTATTAAAGCATAAACCGAGGACAGTTCTCATTTCAATCTACACTCACTTTCTTCATCAAAAAATATTGAATTTTATAAGTAACTTCCGATTTTCTGTCGTAAGATCACGTTTTACCTACTTATAGGTACCAACATCGAACAAAATTACTCTGAACTTGTTTCTACGATTTTTCTGTAACGCTTTGAAGCTGAAATTTTTCACATGTTCTCATTCATTTTATTTCACATCCTGTCGGTCTCGAGTATCATGGCATTTCCACATTTTTTTCTCATCTGAAAAAAAGTTGCATTGTTATTGTTTCTTTTGACCGTTTAACCGGCTTTGTTTGCTCGTCCGCCAAAATGTGTCTTTTTATTGTTATTTGAAGTGCTTGACACTTTTTTTCTGCTGACCGATTCAAAAGGCAAATCAGGTTATATACAGGATTAGGATCCGATTTGACACAGACAATATGTTTCAAACAGAAGGGAGCAGGGTTTAAAGGATTGGAAAGGGAAGATTTTGAAAGGTGTTCTAGTTTTCTCTCAACATGTATTTTTTTGTGAAATTAACAAGCCGAATTTCAATCAATAAAAAAATCAAGTTATCTAATCTTTTTCTAATAAGATTCTTTGCAAATTTTAATATCACAACTAAAATTTATAAATTGAAAACCCTTAATATACACATCGATTTTCATTTTCCAAATATATCAATGTCCGTTTTCGAAAAACGTAAAGTGGGTCATGTTATTTTGAAACCGGTTCTAAAAATTCGGACATCTCTCTAGGAAATAGAGATCCGTTCAAGACTAATTTACCACTATTAATTTTTAACTGTTGTGGTATATTTTTTTTGTATTCCACACGTTGTCCCCAACGTATTTCAATAAAAAAAATACCAAAAATAAAAAAATACACGATATTCATTACCATTATTACGAGTGATGTATATATAAACAACTGTGTTTTTATTGAGCCCTTACTGAGCTCAACAAGAAAAATTCATATCACCCAGTCTGATAATTTATAAACAACTCATTTGTGTTTGCTATTTTTCAATCGCAAAAAGAGCTGACCGAGCTCGTTGATAATACTATTTTTCATTTCTCAATATTTTAAAAAATTTGAAAAGAGAAAAATCTTTTTTTTTTCACAAAAAAGTGGACCAGAAATGTTGTGAACGCCTTCTGAAAAAAAAACCTTGAAAACATACATCATTAACTCTTTATTGGCTAGGTCAGTATCCTAATATTTCTCAGAATACTTGCAGATTAAATTGTTCATTTTTTTGTTTCTGAAGTTGGCCAGTCGAAATGGCAAACTTTTTGAATTTTTCCCCGTTTCATAGAATCTATAATGGAAATGTGGAAATGAATTGATCATTAAGCTTCTTGTATTTCTCAGAAAAACATTGAACTTCGGCGTTTTTTCCGTTCCGCGTAATTTTTCTAATAAAAAACCTGATAGCACAAAGATCATTTTCTTTTCACTCGATAACCCATATCTTTTTTCAGCACAGTTGCAGAAAACAAAGGATGGGATATATTTCGTCTTCTGCCACCAAAACCCGATAAAATAGGACATGGTAAGTGCTTCTTCGAACTCTCTTTTTTTTTGTTGTGCTCAGTGAGAATGTGTCAATCGTTTTTGTATACTATTTTTGGCTTTCCGCCACTGCGCAACTCCACTCATTATTTGCACACAAATGAGCTGAGCATCACCGTGATGTTAGCTAATTGACCCATCTCACGACACAACAAAATGATAGTTTGTTAGGGAAACAACAAAACATGAGAATTATGTATATGTTATTACAGGATTTTGGCATGATCTTAGTCTACAAATCCTCAAATTGGCAACGTTTATAGTATTATTTATATTGACATTGGGCTCATCGGTTGTCGCAAAAAGCACATTTATATTGATGACATCAGCGATTGGATGGGGAGGTCAAACTGTCACAATTTGTAATCAAGTTATATCGGAAGCCACATTGAATACTGTCAAATTGAAAAATGCACATGTTGTTAAATGGGTTTGGGCTACATTGTTATCATTATCAGCACCAGAAGCACTATGTTTTGTTAGGTAAGATAACAGAAGATGGTGTGAAAAAATATGGAGGTTCTCGACGAGAAATAGGTTAATCGATAGATTATTTGGGCGCTGATCAACATCTCGTATTCAGTTTTTGTCAAACGAAATCTTTAATACATCATGTATATAAGCTATAGTCTAACTTATCCTACTCAATTTCTCTAGAATTTTAACTTCATATGAAAATGAAAAATGATAGAATTTTCAAAAATGTACACAACTTTTTGAAAATGCGCAAAAATGTTGAACAATTCACGTGGAAAATTGGAAAAAATGTCACGTGAACTTAATTTTTTCCATTAGTTTAAGTTTTTTCTAATGGCTTTAAAAGTTGCAATTTACAGCCTTATTTCAAAAGTTCCAATGAGAAATAATGTTCCAAGTTTATATTCATACCTGACTACCCTATAGTTAAGCTCTAGCCTCGATATCACATTCAAGCAGGGTTCTCACTTTGGAGCTGAAGTTGATCAGTGTTCAGAAATCTATTGAATAGAATTTATTTTCCATCGAGAATTTCCTTTTTTTGAAATCATCCATTTTCAGCCAAAGTATAATTTTTCAGATCAATGCATCGTACAATGTTCCGCAACGTAAAACGCCCAACATTTATTCAATTTTGTTTTGTTTTAGTCGTTGAATCGCTTCATAGTATTGGTGTTGGAATTCTAGTATTTCGAATTTTCCCAGATCTTGATGCTGTTACAGGTCCTCATCTCCTTCACTTTCAGAAACAACTAAATCCTTTTTTTTCAGCTGTTCAACTGACGAATGCAATGTGTTTTGTCCCAGCAATCCTCTCTCTTATCAGTCGAAGACCATCTAAAATTGCTCTCATTCTAGTCATCATTGATATTTTTGCAATCGCTGTTCAAAGTTCAGGCTTTTGGGCTTTTCCAATGTTCATGCCAAATCTACAAAAACACTCTGTTGCTATTCCAGTTTCATTGACATTGATATCCCTCGCCTGGTGGCAAAACTTTGTCCATCGTGATTCGGTTTTTCCCCCAGTTCGAACATTGGCCAAATTTGCTCAGCGATTATCTGAAAGAAGATCAAAAACATACGCATTTGTATCACTTTGGAAGATTTGTATCTATTTTGTTTGCTGTTTTGTGTTCATCTCAAGTCGAATGAAAATGGACGATCTACTGCAACGAGATCCATTCGGAGAGAAGTTACTGTCAGTCGTTGGACATGATATGAATGCGACACAAATTGAGAAATTCCAAACAAGAATCAATCAAATGATCGAACAAGCTAATCGAGAATATTATCCACCCGCACCAAAAGCAAAACCAAAGAAACAACCAACAGCAGATGAAGCAGAAGAGGTTGATACAGGAGAATATAGCAGATTCAAGAGATTCCTTCCAAATCAAGAAGAACAAGAACAAGAAGAGGAAGAGTTCAGCAGTTATAATGTTAGTCATCTCTTTCAGTTTTCGCTAAAATTGTTTGTGATTTTTTCAGATCTACTCCAATTATGTGGAACGTAATCAACTGACCATGGCTTATGATGCTCTTTGGCTTGTAATGCTCCAAGTCGGCTCTGTCTTTGTCTGTTATCATAGTTCCAAATTTGCTTGCAAAGTCATGATGCAACGAATGGGATTCGCCCTCCCAATGACTTTATCCGTCCCGGTTACTGTACTTTTGCTTTCAACGACTTGTGGAATGAGAACAAAAAATCCTTGTCATTTGACAAATGTTTTAACAGTCGAGTTGTTCTGGCAATGTGATGGTGCTTATTCTTCGTTCGCTGATTTTCTTCTCAGTCCTCAGACGTGGATTTGGTTGTGTTGGTTGGGTTCGCAAATTTGGATTAATATTCATTTATGGAATCCGAAACATGAGAGATTGGCGAAAAGTGAAAAGTAAGTTTTTAATTTGAAAAGAAATTTGATGGAACGGAATTACATAGGTAGTGCAAAACCCTACTTAGGTTATTGAACTATCGTACTCAGAATGAATTATCGATATCGATATATATCTACCTATTTCCTAAATCGAGAATACATTAGAAAGTCAATTTTTAAACGAGATAAGAAACAGTGAAAAAATCTAAAAAGAAACATTATTGAAAGGACAAACTCGCTTGAAATAATGAGCCCGGGAAAGTTCAGTTAAGACTATTTCGAAAAGGTTTTTCTTTTAAGATCAGCTTACTGTTTCATTATATTGTTTTAAATTTGTAAACTGGAATATGAAATGTTTCATGTGTATTTTTTGTGTGAATGAAAGTGGCTTTTTTGAGCTCTGAAAATCAATCCTAATATTTGCAAAAAAAATTAGCTTAGTAGTTTTAATTTTGACATGAAAATAACACTGAACACATTCATTTTTCTCAAGTTTTTTTCACAATTCTAAATAGCTTACATCAACTCTTACAGATTGTTCATTCTTCCCTACTACATCGGTGCATTTGTTGATCAATCGCTTGCTTTCAATCGTCGTCGAGATGACAAAGCCAAAATCAAAGCAGAAGACCTTGAATTCGACATGGAAGACTCTTCTCTAACATATGAAACCATTCCCGGACTTGCTTCAAAGACCCCTCCAAGTGTATGTTCAGTCAGTTCAAGCAAACTCGAAAATGGTCTGATCCGCGATGCGGCTTCATCCGCTGATGCTATTACAAAGATCTATGCATGTGCCACAATGTGGCATGAAACTGGACATGAAATGACATGTATGTTGAAGAGTGTATTCCGAATGGATGAAGATCAATGTGCTCGAAGAAATGCGCAGAAATATTTGAAGGTTATTGATCCAGATTATTATGAATTCGAAGCTCATATATTCTTCGATGATGCATATGATATTAACGAATATGGAGAACCAGAAATCAACAAGTTCGTCAAACAATTTGTCAGTGTTATTGATCAAGCAGCCAGTGCAGTACATCAAACACAATTGAGACTAAAGAGTCCAAAAAAGGCAAAACTGCCCTACGGAGGAAGACTGACATATATCATGCCGGGAAAGAATAAACTATTCATTCATTTGAAGGATAAACACAAGATTCGACATAAGAAAAGATGGAGTCAAGTAATGTATTTGTATTATTTATTGGGATATAGACTGATGATGAAAGTAGATGATCCATCGAGAAAAGAACTGATATCAGAGAATACATTTATATTAACATTGGATGGAGATGTCGATTTCACACCTCAAAGTGTTTATTTATTAGTTGATTTGATGAAGAAAAATCGGAGATTGGGTGCTGCTTGTGGAAGAATTCATCCGAGAGGAGATGGAGCAATGGTATGGTATCAGAAGTTCGAATATGCAGTGGGACATTGGCTACAAAAAGCGACGGAACATATGATTGGATGTGTTATGTGCTCTCCTGGATGTTTTTCATTGTTTAGAGCATATGCATTGATGGATGATAACGTTACAAGAAAGTAAGTCGGGTACATAATAGATAATACGGCTATAGAGAAATGGGAGTGACCTTCAAGAAAACATTTTAGAATAAAAATTATCTCTATCGTGTCAAGACCAAGCTGAACATATCCGGTCTGTTTCAACAAGTTCTTAATATTTTTTGTTAAGAAGATGCCTGACTCCTAATAAGACGTCTAAACCCCAAAAATTTATGAAAAACAGTGAAAAAAATTCCTTCCTTTACAAACTACTGTATTAGTTTAAAGGAACACGTCGGTTTCGCTTGAAAAAAATTTGCAGGTCTGTTCCGTTCTTTTTTAAAGTTTTGTTCTCATTTTACAATGTCACAAAGAAAAAAGACAGAAGTGTCAACTGGTAGATTAAAAAAATATTTTTTCGCATTTTTCAAAAAATCTACCTACTTCATAACGTTTCAAATGAAATATCTCTTTATTTTGTTTTGATTAATGAGAAATATTTGTAGGGGTGGTTCAATCTTGTTCTGTTGATAATCATCTCGAAGTATCCCCCCACTTTTTTCCAATTAGCCTTGCTAAAACCTAAAATTTTCTAAAATCTCAAAAAGTATATTCATTTTGCAGATATGCATTGAAATCTGAAGATCCAAAACATTTCATTCAATATGACCAAGGAGAAGATCGTTGGTTATGCACTCTTCTTCTTCAACGTGGATATCGTGTCGAATATTGCGCCGCTTCCGATGCCGAAACATTCGCCCCCGAAGGATTCAACGAATTCTTCAATCAACGTCGTCGTTGGATTCCATCCACTATTTTCAACATTATGGATCTTCTCAAAGACTACAAAAATGTTGTAAGTGTCAATGAATCGATCTCAATCTGGTATATTATCTATCAACTTGTCATGCTTATCTCATCAATTCTTGGACCTGGAACTATATTTGTTATGATTGTCGGAGCTATTAGTATTTCATTCACAATTGATACAATGATTTCATTGATTATTGTGTCAGTTCCAGTCATCATTTTCATTGTTGTTTGTCTAACAGCAACACCGGATAAACAGTTGATCTTCGCCCAAACAATCGGAGCTATATTCGCCATGTTGATGACTGCTGTTATTGTCGGAACAAGTCTCCAACTTCAAAAGGACGGTCTGCTATCTCCGCATTCTATGTTCATGGTTGCCGTTGTCACCAGTTTCCTCACTGCAGCAATATTACATCCCTTAGAGTTCACCTGTATCCTTCCTGGAACAATCTATTTCTTAGCTATTCCTTGTATGTACATGTTATTACCTATTTATAGTGTATGTAATATGCATACAGTATCATGGGGAACTCGTGAAGATCCGATAGCCAGTGAAAAGAATGATATGAATAAGAAGCCTCGTGGTGGATTGGATTCGATCGAGGCTCCGAAAGAGAACAGTTTCTCGAAATGGTTATGTTGTCCAAGAGATCGAATTGATCCAATGAGTGTTGTTATCAATGAGAAATTGAATGACCTTACCAAGAAAATCGATAGAATCGAAAGAAAATCGGCGCCAACATTAGGAAGAAGAGCAAGTATACTATCGAGTACCGGAGGAACACTTCAAGTCGACAAATGTTCGGAAGCGGATGAAGATGAGCAAGCAGAGATCGAGGATGCGTTGGAAATGTCAAATCAATCACATGCGGCAAGAAAGAATCAAAAATGGAAACAAGCACAAAGTGAAGCATGGCTAGGAGATAAATGTTTGAAAAGAGCGGAAAGAGAATATATTGAACCGGAAGAAGAATCATTTTGGACTGAAGTTATTGATCGATATTTATCTCCTTTGACGATGGATGGAAAGGAAATGGATAGATTGAGAGCTGGACTCATATCAATCCGAAATTCCGTAAGTTGAAAAAATAGAGCTTTTGAAAAACACTGAAGTTTCAAAATCCTGTGTTAAAATATCTTATGACCATACTCCAAATATTTTTTGAACAAACTGTCAAGATGTATATGAATATTCTGAAACAGTAAGCTATGCCTAAAAAAATGTGGTCTTATTTTTGAGAGCAACTTACCAACTCCCCGTACTCTACCTTCAAATATGATAATTTTCAAGAACCTTTAAAGAAATCTAGAAGTGGCCTTATCATAATTATCCCTTTCTTTCAGTATACTGTCTATTTCTTGATGATCAACGTCGTCTTCATTATCTCCGTTCTCGTCCTTCAAATCCACAAAGATTGTCTCAATATCGAATGGCCAATCGGACCCAAATTCAACCACACAATCCGTCCATGTTATGCAAATCATGATGATCCAAAAGAAGAGATTTGGGTAATGACGAGACTACAATTGGAACCTATTGGATTAGTCTTCCTAGTTTTCTTTGTTAGTATTCTAATTATCCAATTCTTGGCAATGTTATGCCATCGTTTCGGAACATTGGCACATATTATCGCGTCAACTGAATTCTTCTGTTTCCGGAAAACAATCGATCGATTAAGTGAGGATGAAATGGTTGTACAGAATGCGGTTGGAATTGCGAAAGAGCTGCAGACATTGAGAGGAATCGATGAGAATGCACATCCTATTGATATGGTAAGTGATTAAAAGGGATTCCAAATCCTAAGAGTTTGAGGTTGAAACCAAGAATTTCCATTTTCAGACTTGTGATGATCGTGGAATATCTCGTCGTCGTGTAGTTCAGAATCTTGAATCATCCCGTCGATCAATGATGAAACGCAAAACCGAAACTCTTGATGCCGCATTCAAAAAACGATTCTTCGCTTTATCATCCGAACAAGCACCAGAACAAGGATTCGGAGCAGGTAGAGGAAATTCGAAAAGATTGACACTGAAAAAAGGAACAATTCGCGCACTTGAACATCGAAGGGACTCTATGTTTGGTACCCTGGATAATCGAAGAGTAAGTGATCCATTTTATATCTCGTCTTAGTTCTCTTTATTTCAGGATGCTGAAGATGTGCACGATCCCTCTAATATGCGCGGTCCTGCTCAAAGACGATTAGAAAGACTGTTCACTGCACAACAGGATCCGAGTTCAGATCCGATGTCGGCGCGAAGAAAAACAAATCAACAACAACAACCCGAACCAGAACCTAGGAGGTTTTAATTAATATTTTTGCAAATTATGTTTTCAGATTATTTATTTTCTCATCTTGCTACAATGTTTTGTGCGTGTATAAAAATTTATTGATCAAACGAAAAATCTGTTTCATTAGGAATTTAAAAAAAAATTAAACCTTCAAAGTAGAATTTGGACGCCTTTTTCTCAATTTTTATTTTTTGCTCCTTGATTTTGGTTCACGATGAGTCGTGGTTAGAAAGTGTGCGAGACTCATGAATTTAAAAAGGCAGCGTGGCGCTGAAGAGGATTGGTCGATAACACACACGAAACATAGCAGGCAACCAAGCGCTACAAATGTCGGCTGCTCATTTGAATTAAATACCAGAAAACGCAACTTGAGAAGAATACAAATTGGTTGTCCAGTCTCCATGGCCTACTGGTTAGCATGCGAGTCTTTTAATCCTACGACGAGCTCAGGTTCGATTCCCCGCCGTATCGAAGCTTTTTCTCCAACTTCTCTAACTTTTCAGCCCAGAAAATGTGTAATATTTTTTCAAACCTCTTGATATGTTGAGAAAGTTTATATGGAAAAATAGTAAAAAGAGGTTTTTTCAGTTCAAATGAGAAAGACTAGGCTAATTCTGAAACTTCTCGGGTATAATACATTTTTTTCTCAAATATTTTCTGTTTCGAAATTAATTTTTGAGATTACTCAGAAATTCGGCAATAATTATGAAAAGGAAATCAGAAAAAAAATTCTACGTTGGTTTTTCTGAAATTCCGAAAATAAGTCTTGGGAGCCCTTTTCAAGTATCTTCTTCCAGGATGTTCTACAATTTATTTCAAGAAAAGAACTAAGCTCAGTGGGTCAAATTCGCTCTATAGGCAAACCGTCACCATCTTCAAAAGCACGCTCGATACGTTTTAATTTCATTTAAAACAGAAGACATAAAAAATCAAGTGATTTTATTCAGTACAAGTGAGGTAACATAAAATACATTCAATATACAAAGTATAACCTGTTTGTCATGGTTCAAAAAAAGCATAGAAGACCCCAAAATGGATAGATATTCAACAGAAAAAGACGAAAGAAAGAAAGAATTGAAATGATTCCTGAAGTATTACAATAACCCGAGAAACAATAAATAACAAAAAAAAAAGAAAAAGAAAACAGTATTCAAGAACTGCTACTAGCAAATGAGCTATTACTCGATCGATCCTTATTTGTTCTTGTCATTGCTGAGACTACGGTATGTGTTGGTTTCATAACTGTGCATGCGAGATATTTAAGACTTGATGTCATATCATATGAAAAACCAGAACCAGTTGAACATGTTGAGGTGAAATGTTGACAATTGGAACGACGAATATCATAGACGAAGAGAGTTTGTTGAAGTCGTTCAGCATCTTTGATTATCTGTAAGAAACATGAACTATAGTGGCTGAAAATGATAAAAACTGAAAATACCTGATCTTCTGATCGACAAACCAATGGATGTGATGCTCGGAATATTCTCGGAGCACTGAAACCTGGCTCAATAAGAGCATAGATGAACTCATTCCAAGAATCAAAGCAGACATGCGCTTGCACACCGCTGAACACTGCTAATGCCTCGGCAAGTGTTTCATTCTCTTCTGAAATATACACAAAACCTTATTTTGAATCTACAATCGTATTGTTACTTACGTGGATCGCATACGAAATGATATACTTCTCCATTTCCAGCATATATTCCAGTGTGAAAAAACTTGACACCAGTCACATTGATTTCACAAAATATTTCATCGCCTCGTTTCAAATATTTATCTGGATTATCATGTACTTCTTCGGGAACCTCGTCTAATTGTAAAAACTCTTTCCCAACAGGAATCTGACATCCAACTGGTTGATTATTGAACCCAAACATTCCTACTCGACCCAACTCTTGAATCATTCGCTCAATAAACATTCGTGATTCATCGAGATTTTGAATTCCAGATATTTTGAATGGTGCGGAGATGAACGGTCGATTCCTCATGTTTGCAGTGATCATGTAAGTCTGAAAACATTCATGTTCACAAAATCACAAAAAGTTTAAAAAAAAAGAAAAACAATTCTTGGAGGTATGGGGAATTGAACCCCAGCCCTCTCCCATGCTAAGGGAGCGCTCTACCACTGAGCTATACCCCCACACACCCCTTTTCTTCCCAATTCTCTTTACCTGATAGCCGCTGAGAAAACGTTTTTTGACCAAAAGTACATAGTGTTGACCGAGAGAGGTTTGTGCGAGGCGCGAAAAAACACATGAATCTCCAAATTCATTGCGAACCGATGCCATTAATAGGATCCTAATGTTCTCTGTCGCTGTTCCATTTCCACTTATTGAAGAGGATGAAGCGACAGAATTCATGATCGCTGAAAAATATATTTATAACATGGGAAAAAATAGGAAAAATCAGGAGCCATGACGAAAATCGTAAAATAATAATAAAATCATATTAAAAGCGAAACGAAACGATTCGATGTGAAAGAAGAGCAGAAAAAAAAATAATAAAACGTCGATACAGTTTGAAAAAATGAAAAAGAAGACAGGGGCACAAACTTTTATCAACAAAAAATAGAAAACTTTCGAAAAATGTTAATGGAAAAAACATTATGAGAAGCATATTGTTTTGATTTGATCAATTGACAGAAACAATACAAAGAAGCCATATTTCATTGGGAGAACCACGTTCTATGGATACATAGTCAAAGTTCCACTTGCTCTGAAGTTAGGAAAATAAAGATTGATGTTAAAAAGTCGCATAGTTTTAGTTCTACTTCTTGAAAATAAGCTTTTTATAGTATCAAAATCAAGAATCAAAATGTCTCTTGGTGTAATTTTACACAACAACCACAAAAACTGCTTAATTCGAGATTATCAATAGAGCGTGTATTACTCCTTGTTGAATGGCTTATAGAGATACCAATGGGTTATTGTAGTTCACAAAGCAATACGTATTTGCCCAAACAACTATCTGACATTTTTATAAACCTGATTGAATTTGGTATAAGCCAAAATTCAACCGGTTAAACTCGCTCCGTTGATAATCATGTTTTTTTTTAACGCAAGATGGAATTTATTCAAATTAGCGATATCAGAATTTCAGACAATAGTGCTAATGTTACCTCATATTATTTCTACACATTCTCCAATGTCTGTCTATAAAACAAATTTACACATTTTGTGAGTCAGCACGAGAAAATATTTTTAGGAAGAAGACAAAGAAGGAGTGTGGTATGTTCCTTTATTCACTAAATCAACAAAAGTGCCCAAAATGGTGATAAGAATAATGATAAACATCGAATAAACAGAACAGAAAGGAAATATGAATATCAAAAAATGAGGAAAAGACAAATGAGCACAAAAAGTTTCGAGTTTCAAATGAACCAAAATATGCATGCAAATAAGAAAAGCATCTAAAAAAGTGTGTGGGAAGAAAAGAGAAAGAAGAAGAAAAATATTATGCATATATATATATATTTTTGTACGTTTTTTTATTGTACACTGTGTACACTTCTTCTCGTCGTCTTTTTATGATTCATAACCGGAATGAATATCGTTATATGTATCGTTATTAGTATTCAGTTTGGAAGTTGCAATTTTGAACGAATTTCGCTTTCAGAAAAAAAGGGAAAAAAAGTATCGAGAGAAGAAAGGGTTGGGTACAGTATTGGGTATTAGGTACAGCCAGAAAAAAACTCACTGAATCGAAAAGGGTCAAATCTCGCTCAAAACTGTAATTTCGGAAACGGACATGAATGCTGAAAAGGTTTTCCTGAATCAAAATCAAAATCTAGACAATGTTAAAATCAGACAGATCAGACAATTTGTAAGAATTGAGACCAAATTCGATGAAAATATCTGAAAAATTCGAACTTTGAAAATTCGACCATTTAAATGCTCCTAGTACATGGACAAACTCAAAAAAAAAAAAAAAAAACTTTTCCAACTTTTATCTCGGTCTATTTCAGAATATGTTTCATTTAAAGCGTTCTGCCTCTACCGGCCTAATCGGGTCCGATTTTGGTACCATATCATTGAGATTTTTAATTGAAAAAAAATGGTCATAAATTAGTTGATATGTTTTGCCAAAATCCACGTGGATCCTCTGATTTTGAAGCCTGAGGCTACAAATTTTCAGAACTTTTAAAAAGACTGAAACTCTGCTTTTGGGCAAGAAAACAAAAAAGTAAGAATGAACAGGCAAACATAAACAACAAAAATAATATCAAGCACAATTCGGAGAAAGCTCATAAAAACGTTTGAGGTTCATAAAAAAAGGGAAAGGCCTGATAAGAAAAAAAAAGCCAATTCTAAAATGACCGCCAATCATTCTGACTTTTATATCAAAAACTTGGACTCGTATTAGTCTTCTTCTTTTTTTTCTTTTAAAAAGTTCAAAAAATGCCACCTGACACTAATTTTGCACTTGAAATGAAATGAGATCATCTCGTCCGTTTTTTTTTTCCGAAACAGCTGAAATGTCTCGGAAAAAACTGCAAAGTATACAAAAAAAAAGGAAGAAGAATGTTTGCTCAAAATTTCTGAATCACATAGACAAAAAATACCTTTTTCCTGTGTCATCATATATTTGAAATAATACATTTTACTAGTTTTTTTTTGTTTCGAAAAACGGATGTCGCTTGCTTCGCTTTGGACTAGTTATCGGATTGACAAAATCGAAAGTTTTATATATTTATTCATATATATATAAATGGTTGATCCATATTTTAACCTAAAAAGTGTATATATTTTCAGAAGTGGAAAAAGAGAAGAAAAAATCAATTTCGTTGTTTCCTCCAATTCTAATTACCTTGTCGAAACTTTGTGTTTTGACCTTGAAAATCTTGTTAAAAAACATTTTTATTCGAGTAACAAAAAAACTTGTCAGGTGTTTTGTCTTTCGCAGAGTTCGGGTTTTAAACGTAGATTTATCAGGCGATTGAAAAAAGAAACTCTGACAAGATTGATATCAAGTTTAAACTAGAGCTGTTTTTGCTATAAGCAATTTTTGAAACAGTAATTTCCAATATTCCTAAAAAAAATGTATGTTATTTCTATTAGTCAACATTCAATAAGCATTTTGCTCTTCATTTTCAATTTTGGAACCGAATTTTACGGAATACCTTAAAAAGTTAGGGTAAGGTTTTAGAAATTAACAAAAAAAACATAGGTGTAGGGAAATTGGTATAGTACCCAGCTATTAAAAGTTGTATGCTCAAATATTTCTGAAAAGAGTTTATAAAATTGTTGGTGATAGAGTAACTTCAAAAACTCGAACAAATCATCAGAAATCTGGGTATATTTACTCGTATAACTTATGTAGTTTAGCACACAATAGACCGCAAACAACAAGTAAATCGTACAAAAAACATATACAAAATTGCAAACCGATTAACACAATGAACTATGAACCTGTACAAAATCGACCGAAAAACAATCGGTTTTCGATGAAATGAACGATCGAAGTTAATCCTCAAAAATGTTTCAATTGACACTCAAGAAAAAGTACAAATTTATTCATGAAGTATGTTGATAGCCAAGAGTAATTCTGGAAACTTTAGAAAAACGTGAATGAACCGAATGAAAAAAGTTGAACTTTAAAACTGTTAATTGCAGCGAGTTATAGTCAGAGTTTGATATGAATTGTTATTCCGAAAATAGTTTGCAACAATTGCATTTCAAAATTAAAGGGTCAATGATTCTTCCTCTAGTGTTTTTTCTCTAATGTACTTCGTTCCGATTATGATTCTTCCCAGTTATGATTCTTCCTCTAGATTTCTCTTAATGTTTTTCGTTTGGATATCAATTTCTTAAGACTTTTTTTTTAGGATTTAGTTAAGGTTCCATTTTTAAGGTGCATATTCTGTGACAATTTTGATGAAGCAAATCGATTTTCTGAATCGGCTAAAAGGTACCATGTTTTGTAAAACATGATGTATTCCATAAAGTAATTGAAATTGTGTAATAGATTCTCATGAATGCTAATCAAAAAAAATTTCAGTTTTTCGAATGTTGATGCTGATTTTTACTGCCGTAGCCTACATTAGAGCCATGTAAAGTTAATAATCGAAATTCATACAAATATGCCAACGATTCATGAAAACTAAGCCTAAGCTTGAAAAATAGCAATGTTTTTAACTCAAAACTATTCTGAAAAAATTCTGAAAATACAACGTTCTTTCAGTACACTATACAAATCTAAGACGTTATCAAAAGCTTCCCATTTTTCACCTAGGCTTTCTCAACGAAGTGAGAAAATATTAATCTGATCCTTTTTTCTAACTTGACTTCTTTCAGCAGATACTTTCTTACCACTGGCTTCATAAGAATTAAATGTCACAAACTTACCTTAAAACTTAGAGTCTCAACTGAAATCCGAAAAAAAATCTTATGAAAATTGATATCCAAACGAAAAACATTAAGAGAAATCTAGAGGAAGAATCATAACTGGGAAGAATCATAATCGGAACGAAGTACATTAGAGGAAAAACACTAGAGGAAGAATCATTGACCAATTAAAGATAAGGATCAGAAAAAAATTGTCAAAAATTTCACTGTTTCAAAAATTGTTTTTATAGAGAAGAGTCCATCTAAGAGTGTTACTGATATTCCTTTTTTCGTCATATTTTTCTCACGTTTACAGAACAACATTTCAGACAACAATAGGATATAAAACAAAAAAACCTTACAAAAATCAAAACTTTTTTGACAATATAAAAATGCGACAACAAACGGAACCTTTTGCATCGCATTATTCGTTGTGTCTCTCCGTTCGTTCGACCTTTTTCGTCTTTTTCTTTTTCCCTTCAAATAGTATATTCGATCTGCCTAATATGGTCAAACAATAAAAACAACAAAATACTATGGAAACTATGGAGAATTAGAGAAAACTGTGGGTGGCAACATTGGCGAAAATAAAGAGGTAAATATTATACGGAAAAAGAGAAGAGTGCGCGAAGATGACATATACGCGAGTTTTGGATGGAAATCTATGGACCGAGAAATCTTCGGAATAAGGAGAAGATGAAAAAGAAGAATAAAAAGAATATTATCTGATTGAAATATGAGAATTTTGATGAATACCTACAGTAAGATTTTATCGAAAATAGTGAATAAAAGTGCTTATGTTGAAAAAACAACGAAAATCTGGTATTTCATCGGCGGTTTTCTATTACAATTGTTTTGTTGTTTACGGGTACTTTGCGCAGACAAAAAATGAATAGACAAGTTCTAGAATTTCAATAAAATATTTTCGGTTTGGGTGAAAAAATATATAGTCATTATTGGAATAAATAATTACAATGAAGTGGTCTCTAAACTGAAACGGATGGGGGACACATCGGGGCAAAAAGTGTGAACACAAATTTGAAATTCAGATCAGAAAAAACTGTTGATTTCCGGAATTGAACCGATATAACTATTTAGAGCTCTAATTTTAATTATTTGAAAAAAAAGGCTTCAAAAAAGTAAACGTCTGACCTAGAGACTGGCTCTAACAGAGCTGAGCTCACAATTCTGGTTTTCAAAAAAGACAAAAAATTTAAACGACCATGAGTCTGTTCTCTATTTTTTCAAATTGTGACCTCAAAGTTTTATACACAAAAGGACTGAAAATGAAAACAGAATCTAAGCTGCTTAAGAATTGTCAGTTTTTGTTACTCTAGCTGACACAAGGTTTTTTATGTATATTACTAGAACTGGAAATTTAGATTGTGATTGATTCAGGAAAACTTCTAAATATTGTCTAGCAAGAAGCTCAATCATAGAAAATCTGGGCCTGAATCAGGAAGGATTTTGGAAGTTCGAGTTAGTTTCCCTTTCCCTATAAAAATATTCACATCAATTTTTCAAATACTTTGTCCAGCTCAAAACGTTTAATTTTATGTTTTTCGATTGCGGGTAAATATATCCGACGTTGGTGCAGAAAAAATAATCTTGTTTGATCTCCGGTTTACAGAATATATGAATTTTTAAAAAACAAAAGACAACTTATTTTAAACTTGTTTGAAACGTATACCTTCATGGGATATTTAAACCGATAATTTTTTGAAAAAAAAAGTGGGATACCCTTTGTTATGGCTCTTATCTCAGATCTTGAGCTCAATCAGAAAAAACCCAAATTATGCGCCCTTAAATACAGATCAAATCAATAAATCAATGTTGTCTACTAACATTTATTCCAAACAAAAATAATAGAGATCTATAAAATGAATGATTGCGGCAAACGAAAAAGACAACAAAAACATTGACGAACGAAAGAATAAAAAACTAGAGGAGGACTGATTGGATAGCTGGATGGGAGAACGAAAAACGACCGAAACACTCTTAATTGTTTGTGTTTATTTAGGCGGACGAAAATTAATTTGATAACAACAATAATAATGAGAAGAGGAAAATGAATATAATATATCGAAAAAAATGAGGACAGGAAACATGTGAGAAAAAATCACCTGCTGGGGTCGCTTCTTCTTTTTCGTATTCTTATCGCGAAAAAAAGTGAAAATATGTATAGTAACACTGGTTCGTGGAAAAGGTTTTATTACCGGAGAGTTCAGGTTGACCAGTTCAAAAAACAAATGCTCAAACAACTAAAGTCAGAACCAAATATTTGAGGTCAAATTAAAAAGAATTCATAGTCTAGGTTTTAACAAAGTTTGATATGAACTTTGGGATTTTTAAAAAATTCAGTCATCTGATTTTACTTCAGTGCTCTGACCACCTTTATATACAAAAAACGGTTATTTAAGAGGGACTTTTTGTAAAAACGTGAATTTTTCTTCCCCCAGGGGGGTGAAAAGTTTTTTCGCCAAAAAACATGTGTGGTGTGCTGTACACATATAAAACTTTCAATTAAAAAAATTTCAGCCAAATCGATTTTTCCAATGGTCGTTCACTTTTTGGCTTTTACAAAAAGTCTCTCTTAAATTCTAAAACAAACTTTTCAAAATTACGTCTCTCACATAAAAAACATTGAACATTTCGCGACCATCCTAAATAAAAAACAAGGACATCGATTAAACAACTAACTACTACTCAATGTATAATAGTACCAAAAAAAAAAAGGAGGAAGTAGTAATAAATAGTGTCTGTCATGCGCGACATTTTTTTGTTTTCTTTTCCTGTCCGCGCATGCGCGAAATAATTAGACCAAACAAATACAACGCGACTTCGTGGACTAATTAGTAGTTGTGATTTGGGTCCGGATACTGCTCTTTATAATTATAGGAATAGTTCGGCTCTCTTTGATATGAGCAGGTGGAAAAAGTCGGAAAGGGAGCAAAAAGGGGAGATTAACATCTTGTGTTCCAATTAAGTCATTGCGCAAACTTCTAAAACATACCTTTCGAGCAGAATCATGTTGAACAAAACAGAAATGAAAAAATGCGGTTTGTTACGTTCGGAATTATTCTGACCTATCTGAACTTCAATCTGAACTTCTCCTCTGCCAGATAAATCCGTTTAGTTTCTTTCCAGAACATTTGAGATATTGTCATCCATTGTGATGTGGAGTTGTATGACTGATCGTCCTATTCTGTTAAAATCCCGTACACTAACAACTGTACAAGTCTGAGACGTTTTCATGTGACAAGGGAAAATGAACTAAAAGACAACTGCTAGAAGCTGGTGGTTGTGCGTAAACTCCACTCTTGTTACTGATTGACCATAATTTCACGGAGTTTCTTGTTCGGAAGTTTTGGTCCCCTGGTTGTGGACAATGTCTCCGAGTTCCATTTAATGTGTATCAATCTCATTACCACAGGCTTCTGAACTTTTTTTCGTATTATCTGAACTTCATGTGAGTAATGAAATGAGAAAAGAACTGTATTAAAAAATGTGCTATAATAAATTGTCGTTCTCTCTTGCGGGAGATCGACTCTCAACAATCAATTGATGAAAACAATTTCAAGTATAAATCTTTTTTTGATTTTGGATTTTCTTTCTCAATAAATGATTCAATATAAATTAGTAGTTGTGATTTGGTCCGGATACTGCTCTTTATAATTATAGGAATAGTTCGGCTCTCTTTGATATGAGCAGGTGGAAAATATCGGAAAGGGAGCAAAAAGGGGAGATTAACATCTTGTGTTCCAATTAAGTCATTGCGCAAACTTCTAAAACATATCTTTTGAGCAGAATCATGTTGAACAAAACAGAAATGAAAAAATGCGGTTTGTTACGTTCGGAATTTTTTGTACAGAATTTGTTTTTAATCTCTAAAATCTTCCGTATCGTTCTGGAAATTACAGTGTTGACTCCAAATTTTACTTGGCCGACCTCAATTGACTAAAACCTGCGATGATTGTTTTTTGACAAAGAGATTATTGAACATTTATCAACACCATATATTCAGTGTTCGCCAATCTTGATCCCAAATTCACAAATCTCTCACAATCGAAGGTTAGGAAGATGTCGTCGAAAACTTCCAGATTCTTTACGTCATTCCTTGTTAGACTATGTATGTTCAAGAGAATAAAAGGGGAAAACGTCTGTATTTTTTCATGAAAAATTTTGTTTAAATCCATTGAGCTCACAACCATGTTAGCAGGTTAAATTTGAAGAAGTTTAAATAGAATAGAAAATTTTTCACAATATCTGTCACCTTTTTAATGAGACATCCCTTCTTATTTGTTTGTATTTATAACATTTTAGAAACTTTCAACAAAGAATAAATAAAAACGGTTCATTAACTGTGCGACCTCATTTTTTTTTCTTCGGATCAAGCATATGAACAAACTTGTCTTCCCTTGTTTTTCTTCGCGTTTTCCTCTGAAAACAAAAACAAATTTCATTTACACTTCTGACTATACTCCAAACCTTATAGAAAAGTACAATTGTAGGTGGATCAATGATCTTGACTTTTTTATTCGTATCTTTTCTTTTCTTTGTTTTTTTAATTGACTGCATCAAATTATTGGTATTTATAATTGATCGAACAGTATTACTAAATATAACATCATTGGAGAAGAATACAGAGTCTCGACCTTTTAAAATATCCAAATCAACAAATGGATCCATACCGATACTGTAAGAACAATACAAATTGAAAGAATAAAAGAGATTGGAAACTTACGGAAGTGCAGAGACAGTTTTGATGGTTTTTTTGCCTTCTGACACTTCAATGAGAGATTGAGCAGTGATCTCGGGTGATTCGAATATCCCTTTCTGAAATACATTGATTATGGAACTGATTAATAGAATGTTTTATTACCAATTCCTCATCTGTTGGTGCATCACTTGGAACAAACCAAAAAGGTCGTCGTCCTATGAATATTTGTTGATTATTATCTGGATTACTTGTCACTTTTGCCAATTCCGAAGTAGATGACATAATATCCGATCCATCTGCATCGACTTCTTCTAATACAACTGGAACAGGCGATGGAACAACTTCACTCGATTGTCGTCGATTTCTCATTGTCACAAATACATCTTCTCCAAAGTCGACTGTTTTTCGAGTTATTGTAGTGCTTCGATTTTTGACTTTTGAGACGAGTGATTTGAGAGATTCATCATTGAGAGGGCGACTGATGAATTGTTTGAAATTTCGACCAAATTGGAGAAATCCAGACTTTTCTTCGGGTTCTCGTTTTCTGCGAAATTTCAAGGTATATTTTGCGGGAAAATTAGAGGTCTATTATCTGAAATTTTTTCCATGTCCGATTTCAAAAAAAAAATTCTGAATTTGATTCTAAAGATACCTAACAATATTAAAGAAACCTAGACAGTTAGAAATAATTTTTCTAAATAGTTAAAACGACTCTATTCATTATTCCATCAGTTTTAAATGTGTTATACTTTTTTTTTAAATCGCTCAACCTCAGGAAATTTTCCCCATTTTCCTATGTTTCCACAGAAAACACACGACTTGACGAGAATGTGCACAAACCGTAGTCTGAACAATGTGCAATTTGGAAATAGAGCGAACAAATATTGTTTGTTTGATTTTGAATTTTTTAGAGGAAAGTTATTTTTCTACTTGGCTAGGTCTCTCCAAGTCTTGAACTTGATGACTTTTTATAAAATAAAAGAACATTGATGGAAAATCCTGAATTTGTCTGATATTGTTGTGTGGGCCTACGTAGAATGTTAACTCGGAACGACATAACTCACACTTTAATCGTTTTCTGTGTCACCGCCGCACTTTTCTCGCACTCATTCGCTCTCGCTGATTGTTTTGTTCGAACTGCCTGTGATCGTACCGCTTGCGACTTTTCTGGTTGTGTTCGAGGAGCCAATGACCTCTCTGGATTTGTTCGCACAGCTTGTGATCTTTCCGGTTTCGCCCTATCTGCTCGAGATTGTTCTGGCCTTGTTCTAACTGCTTGTGATCTTTCGGGTCGAGCTGATTTTGGTTTTTCGACACCTTGTTTTGTTGACTTTCTTGATTTATGTGTTTTTTGAGATTTTTCTTGATTTGATATATTTGTTGAATTTTCCTGGAGAAAAAAAGATGGGAGAGCAGGGGATAATGTAACTTACAATAACATTTTTCTGTTCGACAGGTGGCATTTTATATGTATACACTGACTATTAAATACATTAACAATCGACTTGATTGAAGATTGTATCAATTAGGAAATAAAGATTAAACTCAATAGTAGGGAAAATGAAAAATGGAGCACGCATAAAATAATAAAATAATTAATGCTTGATTGATTGAAATTACTAACAAGGGAGGTTCAACTAGTCGCCGATTCTCGTCCTGTATTTGTAATACAGTATTTCTTTTCCACTAGAGATTCCTGTGTGAGGAGTTGTGCACTTTTTAAGTCTTATAAACATTGAAAGCCCCAATTAACATGAGCTGAAAAATATTAATGGTAAATAAGTTCAATAGACACAGTTGTAATATTAATGTTTTCACAGAAGTCTCCAGTAAAAAGAAATCCATGATTTTGACCAAGAAATTCTATGAATGTGAAAAACTTGAGAAAACCCTGAATTGGCGACAAGTTGAGCCTCTCTTGTAAGCCGGGCATCGACATGGTTTTCAGTTTTTGTTGGCCATTCTGGCTCATCAGTCCATCAATGATCTGGCCAAATTTGTTTTTCTTTGTCTTCTTAGAGATGTAAAAAACTTTAATGACCAACACCTTGACATGGCCAACTTTGGCTCTTTTGAACGTAAGCCACCTTGAGACTAACATGCCCAAATCAAACTGCTCAAAATAATGTTAACAACAAGTTCAAAAGTGATATAAGTAGAGAAATGCGAAAAATACTGTTTGTTGCAATACACTGTAATTATTTTTGATTTACTGTGACAAAACTTTCAAGTCTTATAGTTTTCAATGAATTTTTTCAATTTTTTTATTATGAACAAATCGTTTTTGGTGAAAACTTAATAATAGTAAAAACAAAAAATCTAAATGTTCCAATATTGTAATTTTTGCAACCAAACGTCAAACAACATACAAATGGGACATGGCTGATATAAGTTCTCTTCATTTTCCGATCATTCGATATCAATCTTTACACTTCCTTGTTCAATCTTATTTTTCTTTTTATCATTGCAAGAACGTCTATATAAACCGATACAAACATGATATTCTGGGTGTTTTGAAATGAAGTCTTTTCTATTTCTGTTGTCTTTTATCACAGCAGTTGATGCTTTTGCTGCAGTTCATCTTTCATGGGTGAGTTGGTAGTTCCCCGATATTATAAAATAAAATATACATTCAGGTTGGCCAGAAAGATGTGACTCTCACATTATCTGATGTTCCTATCAAAAGTGTTACACGTACTCTTTTAAATGGAAAAACTCAAACATTTGATTTTGATGGACCGAATAAAGGTGTCTGGATCCAGGTAAATAAAACTTCGCCAAACTTTTACAATGAATATTTTTTGAAGAATGGAAAGAAATTGGAATCTAAAAATTATGCAATCAAAACTCCAGGAACATTGATTATCAAAAGTGTGACGAAAGACGATGCTGCAGAATATGACTTTGTCGAGTTGAAAGTAAGTTCAAAACAGCAGCGAAACTTTTCTTATCATTTTATTCTCAGAAAGTGGTATTCGATCTTCCTCCCGGAGTACATATCGATCCAAGTATTCGAGGTATAAAATTGGACGTTTTCCCACAAAAACCATTTTTCTAATTATATTTTTGCTTTCCTTTTTTGTTGTTTTGCTAGAGAAACGAATAAATGAGTATTTTTCTTCATGGCTGACAATTCGACTTCCTCTGAATTCGAGGGTCCCGATCTGATTTTGAGAGTTTCGGCGGGTATAATAACACTTGTGGTGAGATTTAATTTTCAATGAGTTGTTATGGCAAATTTAGTTATTCATCAAAATACGTTGCTCCTATGGAATTTGTTCTTTTTTCAACAAGCATATTGGCTGTTTCATTTCTATTTCACAAACGTCAAACACATATTTTTGATTAATCGTTTCACGGGTTTTTCGGCAGACTAGCATTTGTTTTCAATATTTTATTATTTCTGACACAAAAATTTACAATGCCCTTTTTTTACCCATCAAACCAGGAATTGATGACAAAACTGATTGAAAGTTTCTTCATTCTCATAAAATTATGTGGTTCATCTCAAGTTCTAGATTATTCTTGAGACTGACAAATTAGACCAACAAATTACGAATAAATGTTTGTCTCAACACTTTGGATTTTGCATCAAACGTTCAGATTCTCAAATTGGTCCAGTACAAACGAATTTGAATGCGAATTTTTCTATTAAAGGGGTTGTCCGGGTTCACTATAAGCTGTTGCCAATTCGGTTTACTACCTTTTTTTCATGTATAATCAGTAAAAAATAAAAATTTAGAGTTGCTTCGAGTAGAACGACAATTTGCAAACTTCTTTTTAGTGAACCCAAATACCCCTTTTAAATAACCGTTTCAGAACCTTTATTGGAGTTATAGAACTTTCCCAAGAACAAAGTTTTGGCTTCGATTTTCTCATATCAGGAACGGAGCGGCGGGAATCGTGTTGTGAATACTGAAGGCGGAGTAAAAGCACTCGACAAGTTGTTTTTGATTGAAAGAGAACATAACTCTGGAAGGCTTATTCATCAAAAAGTTGAGAAAATTTTAAACTGTTATCTTTCATTACCTTTGCCCTAACAAATGTTTTCCCATTAATAATTTTTACAAGCGAAGTCAAAAATTTTTGGATTTTCAATTAGTTTGTGTTTCAATTGTCATCAGTATTCGGTGATAACATCGACATAAAGAGCAAGCGAAACATTTGATTGAGTCATATGAGAATAACAATTATTCTCACGCAAGAAATTAAAAGTTGTCTAGTCGACTGAATTGAGGTAATCAAAAAGTCCAGCAAGTCCAAGTCCAATAGCTGAAAGATTTATGATCGTAGCCAAGAAAAAACAGTGTAAACCGTAATTGGGTAGGTAACATGGGCTTCAGAAGTTCATTTAGGAATATTTTAAAACTGAAACTACAGTAACCCCATCGCAGCAAAAATTCTGAATAATACGAATTTGCTACTGTTGCCGTACATACGGTATTACTGTTAATATTTTTCCAGATGTCATCCTATGGATTGTTTGTCAACTTATACGTTTTCAAAAGCTTCGTCTCGTCAACCCGTTTCCGTTCTGACTTTCATATTTTATGTACATCTCGAACAATCTCAAACTCTATAACTTGTTTTGTATATTTAATCTGGTCATCACCATGCACAATTATGTGAGTTATATTTTGGAAAATCGATTTGAGATCGTGAAACCGGGAACCTGTGCACAAACTTTCATATTAAACCTATTTTCAAATTTCACTCATAAATTCATTGTGGTTTGCAACTTTTAGAGTATTTATGGCAATTGGTTTAGAAAATCATTGGAAGCTTTAATTTTCACAGAACTCAAAAAATTAAATCTTTGAAAAGGGGAAAATAACTTCGTTTTTTAAAGACATAAGTATTGTGCATAAAATTTTCTGTGATTTGGTTTCCGATTCGACTTATTTTCAGTGGTTTTCTCTTCCTTCCTGATTATTTCAATGTTATTTTCGGACAAACTGCCGGTTGGGGTGGTTATACTTCTGGTTTATTTGTTCAGAGTATAATTTCCATAAATCGATTTCAAGTCAGTTATTGGCCATTTGGAGGTGGATATTGGAGAAAACGGGGCACACCTGTAAGTGACCAAATTTTTTGGAATTCAGTGAATTTATTATAATAAATGGATCGCTTTGAAGATAAGTCTCTGCCTTGTTTGGTTGACCGCAGCAATTTATATGTCAATCGGTTTCCCAACTGGTTGCGCATTTATCTATGTCATCGAAGAGCTCTCTTGGGCTCCCGAGAATGATCCTTGTGCATATGCTCGAGCCGATTTTCTTTTCTATACAATCATTGTAATTGCTACAATTTCGAATACTCTCAATTGCTTCACTTTCAGCAAATTACTTTATGATACGGTAGGTAGAAATCATTCCTATTTGAGACGAAACAAAAAGAACATTTTTAGAAGAAAAACTCGAGCGGGCTTTCATCAAAACAGAGCAAAGAGCGTCAACGAAGAAGTCGAATAATGTTCGCGCAAAGTTGTGTACAAGATCTTCTTCATGTTATAGATATAACTTCGAGCATTTACATATCCCAATTGAGTAGCGCTGTGTGGTTTCTTTTTATAACTATGAGTGTTTCATGGCTAGGAGTTCATGTTATCGATGGGTAAGTAATGTTCGAAGAAAAAATGAATGCCCAAAATTTCTCGATATAGAACAGTAATGCTGATTTTCAACAAGGATATCCATCCGAAATTCTGCAAAGGGAAACGGAAAGCAACGACCGCCACAATGTCGGGTGTTTCGGAGAATAAATCAAGAACAATAACATTAGTGAATTAAAATAGTTTACAAGTAAAAAGAGAACATGTGGAAAACAATAAATTTTTTTGACAGGAACAAAAAATTCAATTTTTACACACAAAAGAACACAGAAATTTGTTGTATAATAACAGGGTGAATAAAATTTACCCGTGGGCTTTAAATTTCCTCTACAAACACTTGTTCGCGAATCGGCCATTTGACATCTTCAAACGATTTGCTCAAATCGAAATGGCCGGTGATCTGAAAATATTTTCATCTTTTGGTTCATCACCGAATGAAACGAACCTCTTTCTTTGGGAAATCTGAATTGAAGAATTTGAAAAGTTCGGGGTTAAATCCTTTTGACGACAAGAAATTAACCAAAACTTGAATATGTTCTGATTTTCGGAAACGGCGCATATCCTAAAAACAAAATTGTATTTTCTCTGAACTTTGGATGTGTAAGATACCTGTGCTCCTTCAGGGAGTCGGAATTTTACATGAACAATATCAGTGTCGGTTGGTGCTGGTTCATCTGGGAGCATTGAAGCGATAGTTTGTCGACGAAGCGCTTCGTCTTCTTCGGCTTTCAAACGACGTTCCTCTTCTAATCGTTGTTCTTCGATTTCGCGTTGTTTTGCTTCCATGCGAGAACGATCAGCAGCAAGAGATGCTTGATATCTGAAAAAAAAAACAAAATATAATCGTTTTCAAATGTTCAGCATTATCGTACTCTGCTTCTTGTTGATTTCTAATTGCTTCTCTTTCTTCTCTTTCCTTTCGCTCATTCACTTCGGTTGAACGAATTCCTTCGTATTCTTCCACTCCCATCATGAGTTTCTGGATAACTTGATCGACTGTTTCAATTCCTAGAATTACATTTATAATTTCTGAAATTCATGAATATTTCAGCTCTTACCTCGACAGGTTTCAACTAATTTGAAAGACGACTTGTGTCTAACAATAATTAAAATCATTGGAAATGCTTCCGTTCTCAATGCAATTCGTTGAATCAAATTTCGAACTTCTCCCATGTTCAGTTCTTGCAACCATCCCAACAATTTGATGAGATTCGAATCCGCGGTAATGTCCCATGGCCAGAAAACATATTGATGACGTAGGAGATTAGAGATCGATTCAGTGCAAAGAACTTGGGATGCAAAGATGTTCGATGCAATACTTTTCTCGTGATGAATATAGAGAGCTAATGGACGACGTTCCGAACTGAAAACAAAACAAAAATTATTTTTTTTCTTTTGGATTTGACTGTTTACCTAATTGGTCTGTCGAAAGCCTCTTTAGTCGCGTTCGACAAAGTTTCTGTAGAGAAATGAGGCATGAAAGCCGATGTCGCAAAATTGTTACAGAAACGACTTTCGAAAACAGTAACAAAATTACGAAGAGCCTCTGAAACGTCTCCACAGTTCTCTGGGACAAGTGGCACTGATCCTCCATTACGACGAGACGTCTAAAAAATACAACAATTAGATATTTGTAGAGAATAAATGAGACGGCTTACGGGCATCGGATATTCAATTGCTGGTGGGTTGTTCCATGGGACAAGGTACTCAATGAATGATCGGAACATTCCAAACATGTCTTACTTGACTTAGTTTAATAATTGTGTTATATGAAATAACTAAAAATTACAAAAATTTTTGAATAACAGAAAGACACGTCACTCACGCGAAAAATATTATATAAGAAACTAATAATGACCTCGAAAATTTGTCAATTTTATTTCAGATCTTTCAGATTGTTGCTGCGAAAATTATATATAATTATTTTTGCCTCTTGGTTTCTTATCAAGCGACATAGATTTTTTTTTAGAGAAATAATTCGCGATAAAAACGAACGAACAGAAAACGGTTAAGAATGTTTGCCTCACTTTGAAGCTATTTTTGTTTTTTTTTTTTTGAAATGATGCATTTTCAACAAAATTTTCACTGAAACGATTACATAAGTCATCAGATAGGGTTTCTTCATAAATGAAGGGGAAACTTAAAACCCATGAAGTGTCAACCAAACATCAATTTTTTCCAATTTATTTAACACCCGATTAGTTTTTGAATATCGAATTCCGTGTTTCCCTAATTTAACATACGCGAACTTCAACTTGAACATCTCGATAATCCTCTTCATCATCTTCATATCCAACTACCATATCATCATCATCCTCACTTGGAGCATTATTGAAAACTCTTTGAGCAGCAGCAACAGTGCGATTTCCAGCTTGTGGTCCCATTGGTGCGATAAAATTCCGCGAAGACGAGGCTGACGGGATAACCGGTTCATAAGACATATTCCCTGTGAACAAAGAAATATATTTTTTCGTGAGCTTCTATGAACTTACTAGCACTGGATCTAGTCACTCTTTGAGATGTAGAATTGTTATCAATTTGAACCACATCGTCATCAATCTGAAAATATTTAAATATTACTACAGATAGTATTTAAAACGGGGTTAGAAAAAACTGAAAACGTTAAAGGAGTGTTATAGAATCGATTGGGCCCCAAAAATCCAATGTACTACAAACCCTGAGTTTTTTCACCTGGTTACCCACATCTTCTTCTGGGAGGCGGCGGCGGCCGCGTTCTGACGATCTGAAACTGATAAAATTTATCTTCTCCGAGTTAGCAAATAAAACTCACGCATTAGTATTTCTTTCGAAAGATGGATGTCTGAATGGTGGTTGAGCTAAGGTTGGGTCTGGATTTCTAGATGTTGCAGCTGGTACTTCGGCGATGATTTCAGGTTCATCGTGATCTGGCACCAGGAATGCTTCGATGGCTCGTTCGACATTCCAGTTGAGTGATTCCAGCGTGCAAATGGCCATATCCATGTCATCTATAGCAACAACCTCCTGAAATTCACAACAGTCAGAGCCGTTTTTCATCATGACAACTAACCAAATACTGCCGAAGTTTTTCGAGTTTATCTGCAGGCAAATCGAGAGAATCCATTCTGATAAAGTTGTTATTTCTGTCTGGAAAAAAATACGCAAAATTATTTAAAATTGGACACACAAAACCAGGAGAAATGTCATCAAAACAACGCCTCTCTGTCTCTACACCTTCCTCTATTTCTCTTGCACACAAATGTATGCGTCTCTTCATAAACTATCACTATCTCAACACATCGATTACTATGCACTCTTTTCAGATAGACTGATCCGCTTGTGGGGTCCCAAAGGGCACTAATTAATAGTTATCAGGAACAATGTATAAACTTTTAGGGTTACCGATACGACAGACATCCACATCAGTATAAAAAACTGTAAACTGCTCTTCTGAGGAATTTATGTTGAAATCAGATTTTTTTTTTGGGGTATAAACTATGAACAAACTTTTCTAACCTCAAAAACGCGATTCTGTCTGGTCAAGTTTCAAAAATGATTTGTCATTCACATCAAAAAGCAGCTGTCTATGTAAAGGTCACGAGAAATTTCGAAATTTTATCGAAAGTCCCCATATACCTCTATGAAAATTTATTTTAAAAGTGTGGGACTCAAATAACCTACAGCAACATTCAACTGGAAACCAATTGCAAAAAAGTAGATGAAATGAAACGAACAAAGCTCTCTTCACAAAAAGAATCTTTTCAAATTCAAAAAATGTTTGCGCGCCGATTAAAGGTACATGTGTGGTGGCTGTTTGGTCTCAACACGATTCTATAAATTAAAAAAAACGAACTTTTCGGGAAACCAAACATCATTTCTTCAACAAAATAACAAATCCAGAGTGAGCAAGTAAAAATCCCGGTATCCAAAAATAATAGTTTCAAAACAAAAAGTGTAAAAATCAATTACATTTTTAAACAACTTATATAAAATGTATTATTCTTCTTTCGGTCTCTGAACTCGAAATTGTGACGGGATTTGTGAACAATACGGACAGTACCACGAATCGGATGGAGTCTCGAAAAGACCAACACATTCAAAATGATACCATTCGATTTTGCACTGAAAAATACAACATTTGATATACAAAAATTGACGAATTAATACTCACGTTTGCATTATCGCATTGGACCATCATTTCTGAGTTGATGTTCTGAAAAGAAATAATTTTTTTTAGAACAATACTATTCATAAAATATAAGACCAATCAGGTTATTTCTTCGTGAACCAGTCTAGTTTGAAGACCTGGACCAGGTCACCTGGTGAAGGCAATTTGATCTTTGCTGAGTTTAAAACCGAGAAATTTGAAAAGAAAAAACCTTTCGGATCCTCCAGTTTTATAAGATCTCGTTCTGATTAATAATTAACTATTTATTTTCTATAAGTTAATTAAAAGGCATAGTTAAATGATTTCATACAATTTAACGTGTGAAAAAACCAGGCCCAGAACTTCTATTATTCTGACTCGCATGAAAAAATTGAACATTTCTCATAATATTGTACATTTATTTTCAAATTATTTTAGTTCAATAGATATTCACTTACTCCGTCACAAACACACCACTCATCGGTTTCTTTTTTTCGATTTCTTTTTTCTTCGCGTTCTCGACTATTTTGCATCATTTCTGAAACTCGATCCGTCAATCTGTAAAACAATCAGTTTTTATCAAACAACCTAGCACTATTAACCAGACTGAAACTTTGACAAATAACATTTTTGTACACTTAAGACTGAAACGTTTTAGTTTTTTTTTTGTCTCTGGTAAATTGAACAACATGGTATGAGAACAACACAAACATTCAAAATAGTATTATTGAAATTGATATTAATTTTTAAAACCTGATATCACATGCGAAACACAATATAAAACAATAATCATCTCACTAACTTTCTTGGTCGTCCACTGAAACTTGTATCAGCTATGGAGCCAAATAGAAGATTCCTTTTTCGTTTCTCAGCCAGTTCGAAAGGAGATGATGATGCCTAATACAATAGAAAATTAAAATAGGGTAAAACAGGGAGGAGATATGAATATTATTGATTAAAAATATATTACATTTCTGACATAAATGTCAATATTCAAAAAATGAACATGGTTTCTGGGAAGGATTTTTGAGAAAAATGGTCGCTTAACATACATTTGGTCGTTTCAAGTTTGTGGCTGTGTTCATTGGTTGAGAAGATATTACTGGCTTTACTTCTACTTGATTCGACCAATCCATCGAAAACATTCCAGAATCCTGAAATAAAATCCAGAATCAGCAAATAATATAGAAGTTAGTTCAACTCACTGTCGCTTCAAGAGATTCCATAATATCTCTCGGTGGCGACGGCAATCTTCCATCATTTTCAGGACACAAGAATCTCAACAACTCTTCTTCTTCCTCCTCCTCCGTTGTTGCCGCAACTCCACCCGTTGATGATGCTCCTCCAAATTCGAAATCAGCTGAGTCCATCAGTTCTCGTTTGATCATATCTAAAAATTCAAAAACTCATACAGAAGTTTTGGGAGGAAAAACCAACCGAGTTTTTCCTTTTTAAATCTCGATTCTTCGTCGATTCTCTGTTGTTCCTTCATTTTTTCATGTTTTTTCCTCATATAATTTGACATTTTTTCACTTTTTCGTCCATTTTCTCTTTCCACACTTGATCGAGCACTTGAATAGTTCGATTTACTATCTTTTAATACTGTACGAGAACGTCCAACGATTTTCTTTCTGAAACAATAGAAAATTAATTAAACATGTGAATGCATCTGACCACTAATTTAGCTGTGATCATTCAAAATCTACGAGTAAAGAAAACTGGGAAAAATTTCTTTTAAAAGGTAAAATAGGAAGCAATACCCATTTATTCTTACTCGCTCTACATTGAAAGAGCTACTGATCATTAAACTACTCACCCCGCATCTTCATCAGTCATCATTGACATTTCACGTGTTCTTCTTCCACTCGGTATACTTGATGATACATTAATATGCCCGTCTGTATGATCCGCTTCGATATCAGCATACCCATTAATTTGCGCAAATACTATAATTCCAACTTCGTTTTGTTTCAAATACTTTTTAAACTCACATCGTTCTCTGGCTTCAGTGCTACCCGGATTATCAATTTCAACTTCGCATTTACAGTGATAAGCCAAAGCAGTCATTTTATTGTAAATCGCTTGGATTGTCTTTTGATTTTTCTCGCATGATTGCACTTTTTTCTCACTTAAAGCTCTCATTTTACCACGAAGCTGGAAATTCAAAATAGAGATAAGAATAATAGGCGGTTATTTTCTTACGTCTGCCAACTTCAAAGCTTTCTCTTCTCTTTTTTCTTTTGGTTTCTCTTCATCAAAAATATAGTTTTCGAGGACTTCTGATTCTTTTGACCATTCATCCAGTTGAGAATCCCATTTACTGATGCGTTTGAAGCGCTTCTCCATCTCTGAATCCAATCCTTCCAGAACTAAAAACAATTTGTTTTTCTAGTGAAAGTTTAAGAAAAACTAACTATCTTGGATATCCTCCATATAGTGTTGCATATTTGTCATGATTCACCGTTGTTCCTCTATTTGATAGTAACCCGTAAAAATCAAACTGCAAAAATACGTTGGAGTTGGAATAAATTTCGAAAATAATTCAAGATCAGTGAAAAAATACTGATAAAAAGCGTTTAAAAAAGTATATTCAAAAATGCACGAATACAATTTATTGCAATTATACAAGACTATAAATGGACGAGGAAGGGCAATCAAAATATATCACAAGAAACATTATACAGTACACGTTTCTCAGAAACAATTTGGGCGACAAAAATGGGTTAGAATTTGCACAAAAAATGTAAGTTAGTCGGAAAATGAACATATTGATACAGACAAAAAAGAAGGTTTAGAACGGCAAGTTTAATCAGATGTTTCATCAGTTTCATCATTGAGAAGACCAGCACGCTCAGCATCTGGGCCAGGCGCAGATTTTGAAAGATAGTAATAGTATTGAGAGATCATAATCGCATCGAACACACAACATCCCAAACTACCGGCTAACCATGGGAGGTGTCTAGAAAACATTAAATTCAAGATTATTCAGGAAAAACCTGAAATGTCAGGACAATTAACTTTTGAATAAATTTTCACCTGGAATACGGTTTACTGAGAACACCTCTTCAAAAATTTTTCATTAAATTTAATTTTTCTAGTAATATAGAGAACTGAACTTTTAAAAATATTGAAACTTTTTTCATCACATTTTTCATATAGAAAAAATCACCAAAACAAATGAAAATTAATTTATTCTCACGTGTTTTTGAATAGAACATCTCATTGCGTCAGAAATGTTCTCAGTTACGCATTAAATTTAATAGTAAGAAGTATGTCTATAAAACTGCCAACAATACAGAATAAAAAACACCTGCTGCGACAAAAAACCGAATCGAAGGTCAAAAAAAATTCAATTTAAAATGTTTCGCAAGAAGAAAAAAAGATAAATTTCGGCACATTTCATATTATTATCGGAATGATAATAAATATAAAATGCGTAAACTATCATTTTGTTTTCACTAATCAAGTCCAATGAATATGAATAAACATAAGTAGCATTGAATAATAAAAAGCTCCGCCCACTTTTGTTACTACATTTGATCAGAGAAATTACAAATGTGTCAGCAAGTGAGAATTTTTTTCTATACCAGAGCGACATTTCTACACGTATTTTAGCAGGTGTTTTACAGCTGTTTTTTGCATGTACCATATAAAGGATTCTAATAATTGGTTTTTTTTGTGTTTTATATTGCCTGTCTATTTACAATTACCTCAACAAATAAAGCCATCCAGTTGTAGCCATGAGAACAGAAATGCCATAAGTCAAGTTAGCAGCTACAATGATGTAGAACATAGTCAACGATAATCCTTCGCAACTTTGTCTTTGATAGTTTTTGATAATTTGTGGGATACGTCCACCAAAATAGCAAACAGCCGCCAAACTTCCAATAACATATCCCAATGCATCAGTATAACTTTCGAAAATTGGCCACATTCCAAGAACACTTTCAAATGGCCTGAAAATGTAAATTAATATGAAATTTCATAACATCAACCTATTTCGTAAAGAAAAAAAAACTCACAATCCTTGTGGTTGTTCTTGCATTCCAAAAACGATAGATCTTTTGAATCGGTTGCTCTCAGGATTATTCACATAGTTGTCAAAAAGACACATTGATCCAAAACTGGCGAGTGCAAGACAAGGAACAACAATTGTGCCGCCTGAAAACTTCCCATTAAAAATGTCAACTTTGCAAATATTCACTTCTCTGACTACGCGCTCTTTTTGGGTAAATTTTCGAATAATATCCGAATTGAGCCCAAAGAACTAAATCTTGGAAGATATAATACACTCCAATAATCTTTTGAATTGGTTGTTGATTAGTTAGAACGGCTCCGACCATGTTGCATGTGTCTCCAACAAGCCAGAAAAACAAGAATGCCAAAGATAATCCTTCGCATTTCTTTGTTTTGTAGTTTTGCCAAAGTTGTGGGAAAAGTGGAACCAGCCAAAGAGCCAAAGAGAGCAACCCGATGTAAAAACCAATCAATTTCAAATCCGTGTCTACGCAATCGGTGAAGATCTATAATTTTGGAAATATAAAGCACTTATAAGGTGCTAATGACTAATAAATACTGCCGACTGAAGAAAATGGGAACATTTCATGCAAGAAAAGGTACACAGATTAACGACCGTGATATTACTTCCCAATAAAACATTAGAAAATTATTAGTTTTATGATAGATTCATGTGGAAGATAAATACAATTACCTTATTAAAACTTCTCATGCTCCACAAAATGTGTTGTTATTATTAGGAACACAGGCAGAAAATTATTTTATGGATTTTTGGGGGAAAGAAGAAAAAGAACTGTCAGATTGTTTATCTTTGTACCTAAACCAACAAAAAATCTAAAAGAAAAAGAGAGAAATGTTTAGTGATTTTAAACTTTTTAGAATTTTCGAAATTTTGTTTCTTTAAATATTACGTCAGCCGGAAAATTCTTAACTTTACGCAATTTCTTTGCTTAACTCTATTTTCGAACTGGTACGAACGAGAATCGACGAAAAATGTTGGAATATGATGTCAAAATAATGATAACAAGACATGAGTCATATTAGTTTTATTAAACTACACCAATTTTCAATTACTCTATAAACTCTAACAAAACAATGTCTATGGCTCCTAGAAGTGTTATTGAGAGGGTCGGATTCCGTTCAAATGTCAATACACTATCATCTTATTAGTCCTGACCCCTATGACCAAGGGAGAGCGAATATGACAATTTAACATACTCCGCACTAGTTTTTTAAAACTGAAAATCAACCTTACTTCCCATTCGGATCTATTAATAATTCAAATAGTCTGGCGAAAAAAGTGTGTGGAAGAGATCTAATACAGATAATTTAACAAAACTAATGTCAATCCACTACATAGGTTATGTAGGGAATGAATTTTTACTTGAAATTTCCCGCCACGTGTGCATGTATCATCTGACTCTGCATTGTTCTCTGTTTTTGGGATTTTTAAAGAAAGAGAAAATTTTCCACAAGAAATGTGGTTTAGTTGAATGACTAGTTGATAAAACTATACGCCACTGAGTATGGCATACTAATTTAATCAAAAAACGTTTTTTTTTCAAATTTCAAACAAAATTCAAGATTACTCATTTCACATGACATGTTGCTAAAATGAACCTCCAACTTTTTTGGACCAAACTGAATAAAATATTTAAAAAACTGTTATCAATTTGACCTCAATGTATCATGTATAACCATACACTATCTGGCTGAAGATTGACATGACTTCTGATTATTTCAAACTCTTTCAGTCTTCGGGTTATAGGGTTTATTCAAAATTGATATGCACAAACTTTCAAATTTTATTATCAAGAACACTCTACCAGTTCATAATCACAGCGAAATTTATTTTTTGCTCTCCCAGAATTCTTTACCACTATTTTTTGGAATGTCATCATTTTTAAATCCCTAAAGCTTGCTGAATAAATTTAAAAAAAACAACTCACATCTTTAATCCATTTCACACCTTGGGTGCAATTCGCATCTTCTTCTCCGAAACGATCCACCAACCCGCCGTTTTTCATTCTGCAAAGTAAAACTATGAGATGAGAATGTGATGAGCAATGAATTATTAATCATCGTTAGGGAAAGACAAGGAAATCTGGAAAATGGGCGGGGTCGGTGACAAAAAATAACCATGTGTGTGTGTGTGTGTGTCTTTTTCAATAGAGCACACTTTCTTCATCCAGGTTTGGAACCGGTCAGATCAGAAACAAGAAAAAATCTGAAAATAAAACTGAAATAAGTCTATAGTTCCTCAATCCAGAGGATAATTATGTAGCTGAAGCGGTCTGATTGACTGGGAATTTTTATTTAAAAAATAAAGAAATTACTCATTAAATGTTTTTCACAACAAAACAATTTCGAACAAATTGTGTCAGAACAATTTTGAACAGATATTTAATAATTTGAGAAATGAACTGACTCGTTATTATTGAACAATTCAAAAGTAACAAAAAAAAATCCAATTCACCTTTTTATTTGTTATATTTACCGTTTCAACTAAATAACCTATAATCTCTAGAGGAATTTTATGTACATTGGAAAACAAGTCTACATTCAGTACGAAACCAACCAATGAACATGCCAAATCAGTTTTCGCAATAACGTGTCTTACTTTTCTGGAACCGTGGCTCGTTGAGGTTGACCAAAAGTAATTAATTCTCTCAGCTAATCTTCATTAATTTCTTTCAACTAAAAATTCAAAAAAAAATTGAACTTGTTTTTCCTTCCCCGCGAGTGAAAATCGTATTTCTTTGAAATTAAAGAATAACCTGTGCACAAAATATAAACCGAAGAACATCAAATTTGAAATATGAAAAATTATGAAAATATAACACTCTTTCAAAAAAAATTGAACATTTTCAAATAAAATTTCATTCAATAAGTATTCACCTTGACAATTGAGAGATCAAAAAATTGGGAAAATTGGGCTAAAATGAGAAAAGGACGAATATGATACAAGTGGAGATCTAAGTAAATGCAGAATATTTTTCAAGCAAACAAAAAACCCATATAACAAGTGAAGAAAAATAATATATAGTGGTCACCGAAAAAACCATAATTTGCACACACAAAATTGTGGGAAACAATGATAAGAAGAAGGTGATTGGAGCTATTCTTCATTCGGAGCAGCCGAACTGATAGAGCCAGTCTCCTCTTCTTCTCCCTGATATTCATCGTCGTCATCGTAATCATCTCCTTGATTTGGCACAAACGCTTTTGAATCTTCGTCATCATTGTCTTCACCACGATCCAATGAGAGTAACATTTTGCGGAACTGAAAAATTGATTTATTCAAACTTTAATGGGGTGATGCAGATACTAAAAACCGTGCGTTTTTTAAAAATAAAATACAATGCAGATACCTCAAAAAAATGACATTTCCTATGTAAAAAAGAATTAAACGTGATTTTCCTGCATTGCATTTTAATTTAAAAAACGTACATTTTTTAGCATCTGCATCACCCCATAACTAAAAAGGCGTAATAAGTTATTTTTTCTTTGGTCATTCCTTGAGAATTTTTTATTTTTAGGGTTATCATCGTAGTAGTTTTTATCAAATCAATAGTATATTTCGAAGAAATTGATAAGAAACGCAAAAACTAGAGTCCGAACAATTAACAAATTTTCAAAGAAAAATCGATTGTTAAAACAATTCCTAAAGTTTCACAGTGAAACGAAATTTCTATATTCAAAATTCTTGAAATTGAAGTGTTCCAGATTGAATTTGACAAAATTTTTCAGTTTTGTTTACAAAAAAAGGTGTGTTTCAAATTCGAAAAAGAAAAACTAACCCGACTAATTTTTTGTGCCAAATCAAAATCTCCTTTCATCGTATTTCTTTCAGCAACCGTTTGCGGATTCAGTTCTTCCAACGCAGTCATCGGCGTGAACATATGTACATTTTTCCGCGATGCCGTCTTTTCATAAACTTTTGCCGCTTCGGAAGGAAGATATTCTTGTACTTTTCTGTAAAACATTTGCAACGATTGAGATTAATAATTCAGATTACTCACGCATCACTGAATCCGTACAACTTGATCAAGAAATTTCGAATGTACAACAAAATAAAACATGACTGACTGTTCACCATCAACTCGTACAAATTATCCTTGTTCGGCGGAAATCGTCTGAACAAATTCTCAGGATCAAACATCAAATCTTCATCTTCGTATTGCTGTTGTTCGTAAGCCGGAAGAGGAAGAAGATTCTGTTTGAATTGAACAATAATTGATTGACCAGATTGAGCTACGATTTGATCAATTGTTCGAATAACATAAAGAGGTTCATCCATCATTTGATATGGGAACATTGCAACATTATCGGCGACGAAAATCCATTCATCCAACTTCAACTTCTCTCGACTATCATCAGCAAATAGCCTTCAATAATAGCTTGTTGATATCATTTCAGTTTAAAATTTTTTGTTTGGAAACGTGTACTCACTTTAATATTGACTGTAAGAATGATCGTCTCTGTTGTCGATTCGTTCTCAAACTTTGATAAAGTCCACTCAACAAAGCCATCCCATCATTAGACATTTTCGGAATCACGTAAGGACCACGGTTGTTGCTCGAACTACCTGCAAAAAATTTATCGTTTATTCAATTATTTCAAATCAATCAATCTTCAAAAAGGGGAAAACCTAATTTTTCAGCTCTCTCACCTGACGATGTTGCCGAAAAATCACAGAATCGAACTCCTCGTACAATTGCACCGATTTCCGGATTTTCTTGTATGGCAGCCATTCGAATCTTTTGATGAAGCTTATACGACACACGAACACCAAGTATGGCTTTACTTTGAACCATTCCTCCATATTTTGAATCGATTTCTTTGAGGAGATTATCGACTCTGTTCCGGATGATATCAAGAGGATCGGTGGTCATTGCGATAAGTGTAGCAATTGAAGAACCGGGTGTAACAAGACCTTGAGAAAGGGTGAGCCAGGTAACCTGAACATAGAAATTTTTGGTTTTTGCGTTCACAAATTTCAACATACTTGTACCGCTGATGCTCGAATATTGACATCTGGATCGAAATAAGAATTCAATACTGCATTCCAGTACAATTGTATAACAGTTGATCCAAGTCCAGAACCACTCAACTCCATTTCTTTCAAATTTTCTCTGTCTTTGTTAGTTTCCCCTAAAATTTAATAATCTATCTTGAGTTTTTCTATTTCGAACTCACAATCTTCATGAGATTTTATCAACTTTTTCTCCTCAGTTTGCAAAAACATTTCCAAATTTTTCAGTATTTGGATTTTCAATTGAAGAGCATGCGGATTCTTACTCGACAAAATTTCCAAATACATTTTTTTCAAATCTGGTCTAGTCAAATATTCACTGAATTGTGCACAGAAATGTCCTAGTGATGTGAGAGCCTTTTGCTTGATTGACGGATTACTACTTCTCGAAAAGAACTCAAGTACTGAAAATACACTATCTCGAATTTGTCTTTTCGGTTTATCCGAATCATCTGCTTCTTTTGGTTCATTTGATTGTTGTTGTTCTGCTCCAATAATTTCGTCAAAATCAAAATAGCGGCATAGAACTCCAATTGTGAAAAGAGCACGCTGAAGAATCGCCATATTTTTCTCGTCCATCCGAAGTTGCGGATTTTGTTCATAGCTCATTTTCCCTCGTTTCAAACAATCTGGAATATATTATTGAACATATAAACTCAAATGAAAAACTCACTGTAGAAGTTCAAGAATCTGTCCGCGAGTTTTGGTTTGGCTCTTCTGAATCGATTGTACACCGCAGCTGCACATGACACAGACGAAACGACAATTTGCATTCCAAACTGTGTAGCCATTTTAGTTAAATCATCATCGATTCCCAACAAGAATTGGTCACTTGGATGTGACATCAACGGCACAACTCTTTCTAACATTCCAACAACCTCATTCATAACTGCAATTTCCGAAGCTGTTCGAACTTTTGTCGATGTTGTTGTTAGGTATGGTTGAAGTGTTTCAGCATGCCTAACCATAAGTTCTGGTCTAACTTTACTGAAAATCGCCATAGTTGTCAAACACGCCAATAATCTATCCTGGTTCTCTTTTGACTTCGCAGCTCTTTGTAATTCTGTCATTTCTTGATGATCCATTTGAGTACTATCATTGGCCATTTTCGTTTCCAAATGAAGAATACTATCCACCAAATTATCAATGATTTGTTTGCTGGCAAACATTACTCCTTTATCATTTGATTTGAGAATTGTATGTACAAGTGTCTCCAGATATTCTACAGTTGCATCAGCAATACAATGTTGAACAACTCTTGACATGACCATAACTTTAGTAGCAACCGCATGATGTGATATTCTCTCATCAATAGGTTGAAACCAAAGTGTCGAAAAAGTCTCATGTACCAGTTTCTTCACTCCTTCTTCATCATTCACTCGTCTTATCATTTTTGACAACATTTCCGGAATTTTCTCATAAGTTGGGAATTTTTCACAAATTTCACGCATAATTCGAATTACTCTTTTGCGCACAGCTATTCCTGAATCCAATATTCTTTCGACGAGCATAGAATAATATTGAACGATAAAATCTTCTTTAACAAGCAAAAATTTTCCTAATAATTCGATGGAGGCTTCGCGAACTTGAGCATGAGAATCCATCATTCGACTGTGTACAGCTTTTTGAACTTCGTCCATGATTAGAACTTCATGATCGGATTCAATAATCATTGTTAAACATTTCAAAGCACGTGTACGCAGATTGACGACAGTTTCCGAACCGGCACCGAAGACAATCTGTAATTTTTTTTATTTCCGTGTGATAGCTAGAAATACTTGCAAAACACTTAGATTGATTTTTTAAACTTTTGAACCTGTTTGATTCCAGTTTTAGAAGTATGACCTTTCTTCCTTAACATGTTTTGAATTATGATTAAATTTACTTTTCGGTTTCGTATCACTTCAACCATTTCCTACATTATTCTTGCTTCACTAATGGAAATGTTTCATACCAATCTCTCAGTAAATATTGAATAGCATCTTCTTATCAGTAAAAATTCTTTGCATACAATAGGTCAATAAACAAAAAACTTTAGGTATTATCTCGATTCAGAAACAAACTGAACAGATATTATCTCGATTCAGAAAAAAACTCACATGCTAGGCTTCAAATGATAAAACTCTTTCGGAATTAATGAGATTTTCGTGTTCACCTTAATTCTTTATTTTTACCAGAAATTACCTCAGAAAAACTAAAGTTTCACCTTCTGTTCATATGTATCCTGATGATACCACTATTCGGTAAAACTTCGGAAACGCATGACTTACTCCAATTTGGGCTAGAAACGCACCTAACATGCACCGAAGAAGAAACTTTTGATTTCAATTTTTCTATGTAAAAACTCATTTCGTTTACGTCAGCGATCATACGAACTAAACACCTATTGAATTGATAACACCCGGATTCAAGTATGCCTTTCACCACGCCTATCAACAAACTGTATATAAACACGAACTGATTACAAACGTGAAAGAAATGGCTAGAGTTTCGTTTGTATTTTTAGTTATCGCGGCTTTTGCTGTGAGTGTGAATGCCAACGATGGTCTTGATTTCATTCAATCCGTCTCTGTTGCAACATTCCAATGTCTCAAGACGGCTGGAATCACTTTTGTGATCCCAAGAATTTACACCAGTGTAGGAAACCTTGACATGACTGGTCTTGCAAATATCAAAAACGCCCACACTGCTGGTATTGCTACCGTTGATGCCTATCTCTTCCCATGTGTCGGAAGTTCGAGATGTGTACCAGCGGCAACTCAAGTATACACAGTTCTTCAAAAACTTAAGACTGAATCAACAACTGTACGTCAGACAAGAAAAATCTTTTCTTATTGATATTTTTCAGATTGGAACTCTTTGGCTTGATGTCGAACGTCTTAACTGGCCAGCCGATCATGCAACTAATCGTAAATTCATCGAAGATATGGTCGCAGAAGCGAAAACACTCGGTCACGCAGTCGGAATTTATTCAAACTACTACAACTGGGAAGAGATCGTTGGTCTTGACTACACTGCACAATCTGCATTGCCTCTTTGGTGGGCTGAATACGACGGAGTCAAAGGATTCGACAAATATAAGGCATTCGGAGGATGGGCAAAACCAACTATTCACCAATATCATGGAACTGAAACTGGACCATGCAGTGTCAGTGTGGATCTCAATTACAAACCATAACCAAAATTTTTTGCTGTGAATAGATAAATATTGTATTATTTCAACGGTTTTTCTGAATTCGAACGAAATCTGTGTTGTGATTTTCAGTGCCAGAAAACAAGAAAAACATTTTAAAACTGAAAAGTGTATATGAGGAAGTTCTCGGAATATCTGTTCATAAATATCTGTTTCAGGCTTGTCTATCATATTCAGATATTGTTCATCAAGATGAATTAATCTTTTTATCGTTGAATGTTAACACACCTCGCACAAAGATGTGGAGGTGGTAAGTTTTCAAAGGTACCTTCTGAGTTCCTTCTCGCTAAAAAATGTTGTGCCATCTGGCTCTCCTTTGAAAAACAAGGTTTTTTCTGAAATATCCTTACCATCGGCGGATGTTTCAGCCTAAATTAGCCCCCCAGGTGGCATAATTATTAATCTTCAACGTCTTTACTTATATAAATTTGTGCGGAATCTTCTTTCATTTTCTAGCAAAAAAAATGTACCGTCTGGAGCTCCACAGGTAGTGCGAGGTATGAATGTCAATCTGGGTTTGTGAGAGAGCACATTTCAACGACGTGCAGGAAACATAGAACGAATCAAACACAAATTTTGTTTGTGCAAAATTGTACGACTTTGTTACGAACTTTCGCTTATTGAACACATCGGAAAATCAACAACTACATTAATTTTTTGTGCTTCACACTTTTTTCCATTACCTCATACATTTGTACTGATAAGAAAATGCCACGAATTGACTCAATTAATCGTTTAAACTTTAAGAAACAAAATGGAAGAGAATTGTTAAAAGCTTCTCCAATACCTCTAAGCTGAATGCCATTCAAAAAAAAACTTACGTGTTTCAAATAAATCTCAAATGAATGACTGAACTCTCGATTTTTGGCCAAATATTTGACAGCCCACAATGCATCAGATTCCAACATGACATTTCCTCGATTCCTAATTTGTTCTGATCGTTTCCTCATTGCTTTCTTGTCAACCAACTTCATCAAAAATTCTTTCATGGTGTTACCTTTATCAATCATTCGATCTCTTTTCTTTTCCAACTTCCGTCGTTCTTTGTCAGTCAAATCACTTCGTGAAAGTGCTTCTTTGTGTTCACTGCGAGCAATATCCAAGTCTTCTGCCGTTTCTTTATACCATTCACCAGCATAGAAAAGAACTGCATATTCAACACTGACATCCGAATCGCCTTTTCGTTCAATAATATAATCAATCAAAGCCTGTTCCAACTTTTTAAGACGATCGGTGGTAGACAGCTGGAACAAGACAATTCGAATTAGTTATTATTTGACCTACGTAGGCCCGATTATAACCTTTACCTACTACTCTCTCTTGTAAATTATAACGATAGAAATGTAACCAGAAAACACTAAAATAGAAACATAAATCTTACACTTGAAACGTCAACATCATCCACTGTGTCATATAAATCATCATCGTCTTCTTCAAAAATCATAGTTTTTACGACTAATTCCAAACGATCATTCGAATCATCCATCGTCGTTTTGATATCTTTCCTCAGTCTAGCCGTGATTAATCCTAAATAATCCAATGAAGCCTGTCTGATTGCAATATCAGTCGATTTCGATCGGAAATGTTTCACGAGAAGTGATCCCAAAGTGGTCAATATCATCTCAGCTACCGGCCATTCCGGTTGATAAAGTGACATTAATAGTTCTTGAAGAAAATGAGAAAATAGATTTTTATAGTCTTCTTCTCCATCCAATTTGTTTCCTCTTTGTGAACATTTCGTTAAAAACCCGGCAAGAAATGCATTTGTTACTTTTGCAGCTTGAATAAATGAGTCTTTGACAACCGCGTCTTGATTAACAAGTCGCTTTCCATTTTCTGCCTCATCTTCTTCAACCTTTTTCACTTTTGGCATTTTGATTGTACTTTGGATAAGTTGCATAACTAGAGCAGTTGTATTTGTGATCCATAAATCATTCCCAAGACGATAGCCATTATTCACATTTTTGACGCTAACAGATGGAACTCTGGAATTATTTTCATGATAACGATACAAAAGATACAAAAAATATTTTATCTAAACTAGACAGACATTACCTGTGAAGTGACGATAAAACGTCATTGATCATCGAAAATCGAACTTGTTCATCACCTCGTGAAAATACGTTTGAAGCCAGTCTCATAGATTGTATTTGTAACTCGCCAACATTTGCAACAAAAAAAGAAGAAAGTGACATCGATGACATATGATGCATTGCTGAATCCGGTATAGAATCAAGACGAACCAACTCAGCAAAACATCCAAAAAGATCTGTTACTCGAAGATAAATCAGTTGAAGAGCTGGTGAGCGGTTGTTCTGTCCTGCAGTTCGACGTTTCCTTTTCGGCTCTTCTGCGACTTTCTTCTTCCCACTTTTTGCCAGCTTATAGAGACTGTCAGACGATGGATAAATTATATGAGTCAAATAAAGTTTAGCCAAAGCAATTGCTCGTTCGATAGTGTCTTCGAGTAAAACCTAGAACAATTTTTCAATATGACTTGATTCATTATGCCAAGTTACCTGTTTATGCATTTTGTGACTTGTCATAATGATCATAGCTGTTAGTGCTGCATCAATGGCTTTGATCAATCGTTCTTCAATAGCTTCTTTGAATGCTTGTTCTTCTTCATCCATTTCTTCATCATACGGTACTAGCAATCTCATATTATCGGCAGAAATAACATCTCGAATATTTCTCTCTAACATTGATACTATTTTAACGAGACGATCAGCTTGAACTTTATGTAACTTTTGCCATTGTTTCAATTTACATGCTTCTCTTCTCAACTCATCCATAGAAGTTCTCTCAATCAATAATTCAGGATTTACTTCATCATCTTCCTCTTCTTCTTCTTCAGAGTGTCCACTACTATCTTTCGATGTGTTCAATGAAAGTCGTTTCTTTTTACCCGTAATTTGAGAGAAATCCAGAGTTTCGACTTGTTCGAAAATCAAATCGAGAACAGCGTTAAAACGGATAAAGGAATCATTTTCGGCCAGAGCATCAGTATTCCATGCACCAGAGTCATCAGAAATGTGCCGTTTCTTGCGAATTTCCAGCTTTTGCTTTTGACGTTCTTCCCATTCAGCATCTCGGGCCGAAATAACTGAAATTTTTAATTGTTTCGAAATATTTAAAAATGTGAATACCTTCAGTGGGTGTTGGCGGACGATCAAACCTTTCTTCTCTTTTTCTTTTCTTATTCTTCTTATCGAAAAATTTATGATCCTCATCATCTTCATCCGACTCATAAGCTCTTTTAGGGAATCCCGTAACACTACTCGGCAAAACTTCTCCCGCCTCCATTGCTTCTATCAATTTCAAATCTTGTTTCAACATTTCTTCTTCATCGTCATCGGAATTTCCACGATTCCTTCTCCGACCGCTACCACCTCTTCTTCCATGAGGCACAAAGTTGTCAGTCAATGAATCAAACAATTTTTCAACCATATCTTTCTTCTTTCTCTGATTTCCCCCACTTGCTTTCGGTGCTTTACCACACGATATCATTTGTCGTCTTTTTTCGATTGAGTATGGTCCAGTTTGAGATGTTTCCATCGGAGTTGCTTCATTATCATTGTCATTTAATGTAACATTATCATCTAATTGATGGGCATGGTCTGTCGTAGATGATACTTGCTGATGTTGCTGTTGTTGTTGTTGTTGATAAGAAACAGATTGTTGTATGAGAACTTGCTGAAAAATGAAAATTCGTCGATTGATTTACATTTTCATTCAATGATAACTCACAGATGGCCCAGATCTTGTAATATCCTCTTGCATCATCAAATTTTCATTATCCAACAACTCCATGTTATCATGCAGATCAACATCAAGAGCCTACAAATAAAGATATTAAGTGAAAAACTAGGAAAAAATTGACCTCCAAGTCTACAACAGCTCTGATCAATGGTGGAAGTTGATCGATGAACAGATCATTTGTCTCTTTTTCGCCACACAATTTGTCAGCTCTCGTAACGATGTCATCGACGCCAACTTGCGAAAGAGCATCAACAATTGCTTGAACTGTTGCATCATCAGTGTCATTCAGAAGATCGGCATGAGTACTTGGATCACTAACTTGAGGAAGTGTAGAAGAAGCAGTTCCTTCATATGGGAATGGTATCATTGACAACACTGAAAGAATATTTTGTGAATTAGTGTTGCTGATTTGAATATTATTATATTGCTAGCGTTATTCAGCTAAAATGTTAATATTTCATTGGTGTAAATTCTACTCACGATTTGGTAGAAAATGTGTAGCAATGAGAGTGAGCGGTTGTCCGATTTGCGAGTGTCTTCCTTCCATACCACTTCGTTTCTGAAAGAAATTATTTTCTTTGATAGTGCAAATTATTTTTTTTACTTTTTGTTCTTCAGCAAGTTTCTTCTTTTCCTCATCTGCAAATTTCATAAGTTTCTCTTTCTCGATTCTTTCAGCTTCTTCTTTTCTCCTCAGTTCTTCTGCGAGTCTAGCTTCTTCTTCTTGTTTTCTTATCATTTCCATCCTTTCTCTCTCGCGTTGTTCCTGTTGTTCACGTAGTTTAGCTTGTTCAGCCAACTCTCTTTGTCGCTGAAGTTCTAACTGTGCTTTTCGTTCTTGTTCCATCTGTCTACATTGTTCTTCGAATAATCGTTGATGTGGAGCTTGCGGTTGCTGTTGTTGATGAACTTGCGCAGGTTGTTGTTGTTGTTGCATCTCTGGCTGTTGAAAGAGTCTAGCTGCTTGATCAATTTGTGTTGGTTGCATTTGAGGAATTTGTGGCTGATGTTGTTGCATGAATTGCAACATTTGCGCATTTTGTTGAAACATTGGTTGAATATTATGATGCTGTTGCATGAGATACTGTTGTTGTTGCTGTTGTTGTTGTTGTTGTTGAGATTGGAAATCGAGTATCTGAAAAAACCGCGTATGAGCATTTTCGAAACTGTTGTGAACAACGATAGAAATCTATAATATCAGCTCAGAGAGAAGATTAGTCGCTCGGTCATTTCATAGTCTTTTGCACTGAACGAAAGTGCGAAAGAATGTATCTATGATAACCGTAATCGTATTTAAAACTCATCGTTGCTATAGAAATGTGAATGTTTCGAAAATATCTGACCTGATTGTTCCCATAATTCATATTGAATCCACCGAAATTGAGATAGGATTGTGGGAGAAGCATCGGATTATACTGTCCAGCAGCAGCACCGGCTTGATTCATCAAATTATGAGTAAATCCTTGATTGTTTGGCATGCCTGTGGGAAAGTTATTGTGCCCGCCTCCACCATTTCCTCCGAGGCCATTCATTGTGTTCTATAAAGTAGTGCTCATTTCTATGAATTTCGAAAATTCTTACTTACTTGCAAGTTATTAGGGTCCATTCAATCCGCCTTGCATCAATTATATTCTAGTTTGCTTACTGAAAAAATTTTATTTTGTTTTTTTCTTTAAAAAAATAGTTTTTGACCTCAAATTTTCAATATATATTTTTTTGAAAATATGATTATCTCGATGTTTGAAAATTGAGACGAATTACACTCAAGTGTTACTAAAAAACTGTGAAAACAGTGCAAAAACATAAAGCACAGAACGCCGATATTTCGAACAAAATTTGAGTGCAGCAAACATGCTCTGTTGAAACGCCCGCCCATTGTGCAAGCGCCACACACTTTTGAAAAAGCAACCCTCGCACATTTTTCGATTTCTCCTAAAAATTGAATTTGGCGGGTGTTCATGGTCAGTGTTGTTTATGTTGTTTGCGAGGTAGTGTGTGGAACTGGGAGAGTGAAGGCGGTGCCTGGCCTCGGCGCCGCGTCCTGGCGTCTGTTGCTCTTCTATTTCTCTCTAATCTCTGTCGAATTTTTCTCTCATCTTCATTTCGCTTCTATATTCAGTCTGCGTTGATTTTTATATGCTCTCGTTGCTAGGTTTTAATCGGATTTCTAATATTCTTTCTGGTTTTATTCATCTTCAAAGTCTTGTATACAACATCAGACGTCTTTCTGTTTCGAAAATTTTAGGATTCTTTATTTCATTCCAAAAAAAATTTAAAGGAAAAACGAAACTTGAGTTCAATAATAGATTCTGATACAAATATTTATGATTTTTATTTGCTATCATTAGAATTCTAGAATCACAGAAAGTACTTTGATCAATGAAGATCGCGCGTATCAGTGTTGAAATTTAATGTTCTTCTCTCTTGTCGATGTCACGCTATAGTTTTTTCTTTCTTATCAAACTTTCTAAAAACCCGCCTACTAAATTGTTTGTTCCAATCCAAAATACAACATTCGAATTTTCAGTAATTTCCTTGCCTAATCATGAGTCGCCCAAACGTTTTCTTTGACATCACCGTCGGTGGAAAAGCTATCGGACGCATTGTTATGGAGGTAAGGCGAAAATCATTCATATCTTTAAAATAAATTATTTTGCAGCTTTACTCCGACATCGTCCCAAAAACTGCTGAGAATTTCCGTGCCCTCTGCACTGGAGAAAAAGGAGTCGGAAAGTCTGGAAAGCCACTTCACTTCAAGGGAGCATCCTTCCACCGTATCATTCCAAACTTCATGATCCAAGGAGGTGACTTCACTCGCGGTAACGGAACCGGAGGTGAATCCATCTACGGAGAGAAATTCCCTGATGAGAACTTCAAGGAGAAGCACACCGGACCAGGAGTTTTGTCGATGGCCAATGCTGGACCAAACACCAACGGATCTCAATTCTTCCTCTGCACTGTCAAGACCGAATGGCTTGACGGAAAGCACGTCGTTTTCGGACGCGTCAAGGAAGGCATGGATATTGTCAAAACAATTGAAGGATTCGGATCTCAATCTGGAAAGCCAACTCAACCATGCGTCATCGCTGACTGTGGACAACTCTAATTTCATAATTCTACAGTAACATCACCTCTTATTCCATCATATTTATAATTTTGCAAGTTTCTAATTTACAAATTGCTTGTTTTATCAAAAGAAACTTTTTAATCCTGGTTTTATTTAATAACAAAAAAAAACAAGAGATAGCTTCCAATCAAAATTAGATGGTTGATGAAGATGAGTCAGATTGATGTTCTCGCCCAGAATGCGGAACAGAACCGTAATGTAATGCGATGTCCAAAGCTGAAAAAAAACCGAAAAATCAGCGAAAAAAAACGTTCAAAGCATCCGCCTGATTCTCTCTGTTCCACACACTCTCGAGAGTAATGTACGAGGTCTCGACGCGATTGAACGAAATAGTGTGTGAAACAGAGAGAGTGCTTTGAACGTTTTTTTTCGCTGATTTTTCAGCTTTGGACATCGCATAAAACTCGGTGTTGTTCGAAAAGCCAGTGAATCGAATCAACCGCGACCTTGAAATCGAACGTTATTTGGGCCACTTTTCGTGATCCATATCTGAGAAATAAATTTTCTGAAGATTTTCATTGCGCGATCGCCTCGATGTGATCCATACCTTCGTCGAAATACTGTTCCGACTTCGATATCAACCTTTGGAAAATTCCTTGGTAAAAACCTGGATTTTCTGGAACTATTTATCCATGCAATTTCAAATCATTTGGTGTTTGCACTTGATCAGTTTATGTATATCAATATTCGAATATGGAAGCACTTCTGGTGTTTCTTCATCCTTGTGCTCTTTTTCAAAATTTTTCAACTTCCTGAATCTTCCCACTCTTTCTTTCTCGATATTTTTCTTGGATGCTTCTCTCGATCCTCAACACTTATCTGCTGAATATTCTTCGAGTGTGATTTTTCCAGTTGCTGCGTTCATATGATCACAAGCTAAATAGACTGAAATCATACGAGATGTTGGATGATGCATTTGAAGTCACTCTGGAAAATTGATGTGTAGTTCAAAAACGTCGTTTTTTTCTTTGTTTTCCTCTTCATTATCAATATTTTGGTGATCGTGCAATTAAGCGGAGAGAAATTCCCTGATGCGAAATTCAAGGAGAAGCACACCGGATCAGTAGTTTTGTCGATGGCCAATGCTGGACCAAACACCAACGGATCTCAATTCTTCCTCTCAACTGTCAAGACCGAATGGCTTGACGGAAAGCACGTCGTTTTCGGACGCGTCAAGGAAGGCATGATTATTGTCAAAGCAACTGAAGGATACGGAACTCCTTCTGGAAACTCATTTCAAAAATGCGACATCATTGACTGTGAAGAGCTTTAGAAAATTCCTAAGTCTACAATAATTCCAATCTTTTATTATTTTGCATGTTTCTTATTTAAACATTGCTTCTTTTATTATAAGAATTTTTCAACCTAGTTTTATTCAATAACATCAAATCTAACCATTCTAACACCCGAGATTCCGAACGCCTCGAAGATTTGTACCATGCTGGGTTATGTTCCCGTTGAGTTCAATAAACATTGTTTTCAATAATTTTCAAAAAAAAGTTCGGTTTACGGTGTGCCATCTCTTTCCACTCGATGATATATTTTAGTAACATTTTTGCTAATTTTATAGAACATGAACATTAGAATCGGAAAAAAAAACTTTGATCAATGTGGAATTCGTTTTTTACCGTCAGTATATACAATTGTTTGCTGCTTTCTTATCAATATCTAATTGAAAAAATCGCCTAATAAATTTTTTCCAATTCAAAATAAAGTATTAGTTTTTCAGTAATTTTCTCGCAGAATCATGGTTCGCCCACATGTATTTTTTGACATGACTTCCTGTGAAATTCCTATCGAACGCATTGTTACGTTGCGACGGTTTCTGCTTGGTTAAGATATTTCGTTTCAGTCAAATGTTTTGTTTTCTCTCCTATCACTCTATAGTTTTTTGTTTTCAAAATTTTGTTCAAAATCATAATATTCTAATTTGACATCCCTGTTGGCCTACAAAAATTTGGTAGTCAAATAAACAGTGTGAAGTTCTAAAAACTTTGTTTTAATCGGCGTTCTAATGCTCTTTCTGGTGTCATATGAGCATTTTAGAATCAAAGAAGTACTTCGATCAAAGAAGATCATTCGCATCAGTGAAGGAAATTTATTGTTTTTCTCCTCTCAGTATTACGCTATTGTTTGCTGTTTTCTTATCAACTGTTATTTGTAAACACGCCTACAAAAAAAACTGAAATGTGTGTTCACATTCAAAATATGACTCTCGATTGTTCAGTAATTTCCTTGTAAACTTATGGTTCGCCCACGCGTATTCTTTGATATTTCCATCGGTGGACAAAGTGCCGGACGTATTGACATAGAGGTCTAACAATGTCATTTTTCATTGTTTGAATAAATAACTTTTTCAGCTCTATTCCGACATTGTCCCGTTAACTGCTGAGAATTTTCGTGCTCTTTGCACTGGAGAAAAAGGAGTTGGAAAGACTGGACATCCACTACATTTTAAAGGATCATCCTTCCATCGTATCATTCCAAATTTCATGCTCCAAGGAGGTGATTTCACTAACAACAACGGAACTGGAGGTGAATCAATATACGGAGAGAAGTTTGATGATGAGAACTTCGATCTAAAACACACTGGACCAGGAGTTTTGTCGATGGCAAATGCTGGACCAAACACCAACGGATCTCAATTCTTCATCTGCACGGTCCAGACCCCATGGCTCGACGGAAAACACGTCGTTTTCGGACATGTCACTCAAGGAATGGATGTTGTCAATCGAATTGAGAGGGAAGGATGTCAATCTGGGAAACCAAGTTCTCAGGTCGTCATCGAAGACTGTGGAGAACACTAAACCAATAATTCTACAGTTTATTTCATCTTTTTTTTTTAAATAGAAAATATAAACCTCAAAAATTGTTGTTTTACCATACGCATTTTTTGTTGTCTTTTCTGATTCTGGTAAATATTTTTGTCTTTAGCACGTTGTGTGTTTTTGTGAGAAACACAGATTACTGTAGTTCCGTTTTTCAGCATAAAAATGTCAAGAACCAGGTTTTCATTGTTTCGATAACTTGATCGTCTCGGTTTTTTGGCCCGTGGAATTCGATTATGATACCAAAATCACCCAAAAGTATAACCTTGCAAGTTTCTATTTCAAAATGTTTTTGTTTTATCATAAAAAGTTTTTATCCTGACTTTAATTAATAACAAAAAAAACAAGAGATCACTATAATTTAAACATCGGATGTTCCGAATGCCTCAATGATCTGTACCATACTAGCATATGTTCCCGTTGAGAAACCAACGAGTGCAAACAACATCAATCCAATATTTCTCAACCAAACCCACAATGTTAATTCATCTCTTGAATAACAACAAAGAAGTTCGATGAGTGGTGGGAAAACGAGAGTGAGTGATGTTCCTGCAACACTTCCAACCAATGAGATGAACAATGCCAAGTGTGGAATAAGCTGGGCCATTGCACCTGAAATATGTCATTTTATATTTAAAACAACGTGATTCAAAGTCTTACAGGTCAACATGACACCTCCGAATCGGATTGCGTAGATTAATGGTTCTTGTTTTGCTTCAACAACCTGAAAAAGAATATATGTAATCAAGTTTTCTCGATTCAATCTAACCTTTCTCTTGATCCACTTTTCTACTCGTTCCATTGGAACATAAAATTGCAAAGGGTATGAAACTAGAATACACATGACAAACATGAGTTTGATAGCTTGATAGAATCTGAAAATATGAATAATATTTGAAGTGTTCAAAATTTCAGACGTACGCTGTTTGTGGTAAATTCAAAGTCAATGTATCTTTGATATCATTTCCGTATCTCAAAAATCCGAAGAATCCAACAGTCATGTAAAGGAGAAGAACAAGAATGCATGAAGTGTTAAGAACACCGTTTGGTGTTATGAAGTGGATTGGTTCGTTCATTTGGTTCTCGATTGGTAGAACCTAGGTTATTATAATTTTACATTTCTAAATTTTCCAACTTACGACAGCGACACCTTCAAATGCAAACATCACAGTTCCAAAGAACAATGGAAGTGATTCAACAGATCCGAAAGCAGGCAAACTGTCCAAAGGATGCCAGTTTGAGAACAGATCACCTAGAACAATAGTGACTGCAACAAGATAAATAGCATTAGCAGATGCTGCCAATGGAGCCAATGCTTTTAATTCTCTGATTGTGCACAAAGCAGTGATTGGAATCATAAGAAGAGCAATCCATGTGGATTGAGATAAATGAATATTGGATGTCTGATCGAAGAATTGTTTCAAATTGTCGGCCATAAAGACAAAGTAGACACAACAGAATCCGAATTGAGCAACGAACATGTTCACATTCACCATTTGTCTGAAAAACGGTTAGAGTTTAAGATATTTGAGATGTGTTAGGTTTTACTTGAAAAGATATCCATGTCCACGAATCCAAGCAGGTCCGAGTTCGACAGCATTTCTCATCACATTCGCATAATCCATTCGTTGTTCTCGTTTTCTGAATAAAGCAAAAATTAAAAGTGGCATGAAATGTTTTTTATTTTTTGAGATTTAAGACAATCGTAGCTAGTTTTATATTACGAATAACAGAAAATTCAAGGTTTTTTTAGATTCCAAAAAAACGTGACATTGCCGACAGTGCTCCAATTATATTTTTTTCTAAATAATATTGAAGTTACCATTTGAAACTTTTCAGAGAAAAATTTATTAGAAGAGTCGGACTTGTAGAAAAAATGAAGAATTTTTTGGGGAAAATTTGATTTTTTAGGGACCCATGAGAAAAAATTGGGACCTCCATACTTCTGACGGACCCGGGTTTTTTTGAACACCTATTTTCGTAAATGAGTCATCGACTTTAACATCGAAAATATAACAAGATTCGTTTTTAAACCAGTCAAGGTATAGTTATCAATGGGGCGCACTTGTAGTTGATCATTTTGCATTTGAACCTATGCCCAGTTTCAAATATTTACCATCGGGGTTTATATGTTTTCTATAACCACTTGAGAACATGCATCTTCTAAATCTGTTATCAACTTACATGAATGTGATATAGTGTTGACCGTATACCAATTGCCTTGTACAATAAATACAAATAGCACAAATAATAGCCAACAAAATCAATCCGAGCCATATTCCAGAATGTTTGAATGCCAATGGCAATGATAACATTCCAGTTCCCATCATTACTTTGATCATATGAACAAGTGCTTGATCGGCTGAAATTGATCGAGAATCTCGGACTCTCGAGCCAAACATTTCACCCATTGTAGGTTGCCTGTAAATAAATTCAATAATAAAATTTTATTATCAAAAACAAGTAACTGACCTTAGCCCAGTTAAGGGCACCAATTCACTCCCCATTCTTTGTTTCAAATACAAAAAAAATGTGAGCCAAGAAAAAAAAAGAAGACAAACGAATGTTATCAGAGACCTGATAACACAAGTTCTTTTTTTTGAAGAGAGAGAGATAGATATGCTCCTTTTTTGTTAAAAATACAAAAGTCATTATAATTTATTAATCAAATTGAGGTATTAGTTTACATTACAAAATTTGTCTTGGGCATTGCAATCTTTGTTGGAAGGAACAAGGAACAATTTATGATGATGTTGAATGCATGCACAGAGTCTGAGACCATCCACACTCGCAGATAATTGAGGACTTGTGGAGACTGGAAGGGGAATTCGATCATTTCCGCCATTTCCAAGTCGAATTTTTCCATTGAGATGCAATTCAGCCTGAAAAAAATATTGAGGTTTTTCGAAGTGGAATTAGAACAGAAAATTAATCAGCAAACTTTTCTTACCAGTTTCCTGGTCGCCTATGAGGTATTGTTATGGAGTTTTCCCAAGCTTGCAATAATTTATATATTCTCCTATCGCAAAGCTTGCGGTGTTCTCATCAGTTTAGAATTGCCTATAAATGGCAAGTTTTAGCTTCACAAATCAGACACTTTTCTTTGTTGGTAAATGAATACGAAAATGAATTGTCTAAGAACTGTTGTATGAACAGCGAAAAATATCTTTTATAATCCATAAAACAGTAAAAATTGCAACATAAGCAGTGTGAAACTAACTAAAAAAGATAAAATTTTGATAAGCTGATAACCTTTTTTTATAAAACTTTTGTTTCCTGTCAGATAACCATATTTCTGGAGTTCTTCTCCAAAGTATGTTGAATGGCTATTACAATATAATATAGGAAAAAAATGTGCGCCGAAATTAGAAAAATATACAAAATTCTTATTTGCTGGCTTTTTTGTTTTTGTTCAAAATACTTTCCAAAAGATGTTTTTTCGTTGAAACAAACCAAAACAAAAATCGAAAGCGTACAAAATTGGAGAACCCCACTTTTTACGTGAAACTTTTTTTCTTATCAAAAATATAAAAATTGTCCCATCAGAGAACAGAGTTCACGTGAAAAAATTATGTTTTCAAACACTTTTGACACTGAATTAAACAATAACCTCTCTTTAATAACTTTGACGTGCTTACTCGAAGTTAAATACAGTGAATTTAATTTCCAGCAAAAATCGTTTCAAAAGAAAGCCTTTCAATGGGGGAAATATTAACCAGTTGCAAACCCACATAGTATAAATTTTCAAAAAAAAAAAAATCATATGTAAGTCGAATTGTTAACACCCGCTCTAATGATAATATATAAGTTGTACTCTGAACATGAAACTAAAGTTAATTTTGAACGTTCAATTCTAATTCTACGTACAAAACTATCCCACTAAACTTTTTATTTAATGATTTAATAATTTTTATATTACTAATACCGGGAACCATATTTTCAAGCGAAAAAACTGTAACTACAGTAGCCCGATGACATTTTTTTTATTTTATGAACGACTAATGAAAACCCTTGATCCATGTTTTACCGTAGAATTGAAAACAGCTCTAGTTTTTGCATCGAATGAAACAGTCATGGCATCAATTCGAACTTGTTGATCTCCATGAATAATTACATTCTCCCCGTTGATTTTCAATTCTTCATCAACTGCTGATCGAATCTTATTTGTCACTATTTTATCCGCCGATATTTGTTTGATTTTTCGATCGATAGAAACTGTCGGATGTCTGGCCGAAAACATTGTCTTGCCATTTTCTCGCGATAAAACCTGGAATAAAACAAATGATTTATAAAAAATTTTTGATAGTTTATTTGAAATAGTAGCTACAACAAACCTGGAAGTTGTTGATATTTTTGAGTCGACAATACTGATGATGCATTTCCAGTAAACTATCATTTGTTTTCGATGATACTAATACTCTTGGAGCATTTATATTTATATCTTTGTTAAGAAATCCGAATACTTTTTCAGTTGCAACTCTGTCAAACTCTATTCTTTCGCCAGTCATCTCAACTGTCTGAAAATATCACTATTTTTCATATTTCTTGATTTTTCAAACCTTTTCATAAGATTGAGTAGTTTTATTATAGTTTTGATGGAATCGGAGGAATTTGATACCAGTCGGGTTCATTCGAAGAGTTGTTATAATCATTATATTCAGCTGAAAAATGAATAAAATATGTTGTTGATATAAACTATATAATCAACTCACAATTAGAATAAGAGCAGTCAAAATAAACAGAATAATTAGACATACAATCATAGCTACAAGTCTTTTTGACCTTAATCCAGTGATTTCATAGTCATCAATTGATTCGCCTTCTCGCGAAGTACTTGATGATTTTTGGTCAAAATCCATGTCGAATATCAAAAATCAATAATATCCACAACTTTTCTTCTTTTCTGCACTGGACGGACAATGAAAGAAGGTCCGTTGTAATAAGGGAGGAGACAAAATCGAAAAAAGAGAACTTATCTCATTTGAAGTCGGTTATTGAGTAGAACAGATATTTACTTTGTATCTTTAATATTTTGAGTTTTTAAATATTTTCGAAAAAAAATTTTTTTTTTGAAAATATGTGATTTATTCTATTCTTTTGGTTTGATCTCTCGTTAATTTTTTTTAACAGTTGTTATTTTTCGATAAAAGTCCAATATTTATGTATCAGTTAAAATTGCTCCAACATTGAGATGATCGAACCAATAAAACTGATTTGTATAATTGCACTGAAAACTGAATCTACATTGGGGATTATGGACTGAGGGTCCGATAGCCAGTTCATTTTCTGAACTAACAATAAGCAGGTCATTTCATTTCCACGTTTTTTAGGAATCTGATCAAATTTAAAAAGATAGGAGACGAATTTTAAAATGTTTATTGGTGACCGCCCGAAAAAGGATTTGTTTTGTTGCTTTGAAAAAATTCCTTTATTTTTACAACCAGTTCTATTTGTGCTGATCTAGGACTTTTAACATCAGGCCCAGAAGCAAGAAGGCCGTCTTATGTCAGAAAAGTTATCAACAATAATGAAAAAAATTTTTGAGGCGTTAAAAATGAAAATGACGAGCAAATTATCCTATTTCAATTCCAAAACCCCATCATTTTTTTTTTTTTTGATGTTTGTTTGAACTCTTTTCCAAATCTTCCCTGTGAATTGAATTTGACATCTCGAAAATGTTTCGAACCAAACTTGGTTTCCCCTTCCTTTCCTTTTTTCGTCCTCATAAATATTCTTTTTTCATGTTCGTTCGCCTCTTTTCGAAACTTTTCCATGGTTCATCAGATATTTTCGTCGTTTTTTGTTTCTCCTCAAATTTCACCTCGACTAAAATGCTCTTTTTTTGTTGTTCTTCCCTTTCTATATCGATCTTTTCGCCCACTTATTCTTGTTTACCTAAAATTCATTTTTTTCTAGAGGCGAAAAAAAGACTACTAAATGGGCGGTGACTTCTTTTCTTTTTTTGGGATGTGTCATATGATCAACATTACAACGTTCATATCTTTTTACAAATGAATTCATATACAAATAAAAAGGGGTTTTATCTGAAAAGGGCAGATTCCCAGACGTGTTAAATTTCCTTTACCACTTTGCACTTTTAGTTCTTCCGCTATTCACCATTTTTTCCAGTTTTGTACTTTGGCTTTCGACGAAAAAAAAAACATTGGAAAAATATGTTGTGTCTCATTTTTCTCATGAATATTTATTGTGTATCAACGTTTTTTGATCATATTTTTCACGAAAATTTATTTTCTTTTTCGAAAAATGTTCAGTTTCAGCATCATTTCATTTTGAAAAAAAACTTGATATACAAAGTTCGATGTTTTGTTTCGAACTATTTTTAATTTTTTTTAATCGGCTTCGAAACTTGCTGGTTGTACAATGCTGTGAAAAATTGAATTCAAAATTAGAAAATATCTTAGAACTTGAAAAAAAAAAGAAATTCACAAGTCAAATTCACAACTTTTTGTAATGCACAAAAATATTTTTGAAATATTCACGTGATAATGATAAAATGATAAATACTTGAGTTTTGTTTTTTTCATTTTATTTTCAGTCTTTTAGTTTTGTTTTTTAAATGTTTAAGTTTACAGCCCTATTTAAACATTTTTAGTGAAAGTGAATGTAGGGCTCTTCTTCATACTTCATTAGTGTATAGTTAGGACCTAGAACTAACTTTGGGCTGAGCCCATTTGTCGGACTTCAGAGAGTACATATGATTTCAGGACCGATTTGATTAGTCGTAGGACGGGTCTAATGTAAAATGATATGAACATTCCTTAATAAAGCATAAAAGTAATATAACAAATTGAAGAGCTCGTTGTTGTTCCAGCCGAATAAATAGCACATATTCATTTTCATTTTCAATTTCAATGCGTCGCGGTCCGTTCTCTTTTCATTCTGGCATTCATTCATTCATTCATTTTCCCTCTTTTTTTTCCACTAGTTTTGTGTTGGTCATTACTAATCCCTCTCTTTGTCTGAGTCTCTATTCCCTTCATTTCCTTTTTATAGACTTTTTCTCCTTCGCGTTTTCTTCTTCTTTTTTGATTTTTTTCTCCCTCCAAAATAGTCACTTCAGAAGAATATTATGTCGACTGCAATTGCTTGTAATCGACCAACAACTACAGGTATTTTTATCTTTAATAATTTATGGGTTGGATGGAAAACATGAAGAATATTACAGAGTTTTATTCGGACAATCCATTATCGAATCGATGTTCGACATCATCTTCAAAGCCGCTCGAGTCATCGAGTCCAACGCCTTCTTCGATATCACATGAGGTTTGATTTTTGAAGTATAAAAAATAGACAGGTGTCACACTTTTGGGTCAAATGAATGTTGTTCGACCATGTGGTTTGGTAGTTGAGCACTTTCAAAAGTAGTCGAACAATTACTTGGACTTTGGTTTCAAAAAGAAAAGCAAAAAGTTCAAGATGTATTGTACTTTTGGACTCACCTGCTTTTTGCAAATTATACTTGAAATAATCCGAAATTCGGGTCTGTGACATAAACCTTTTTGAATCTGCACACACCGAACTTCACGACCAGTTGTGAGAGTGTTTTGAAAAAAGAGACAATTTCGATAGAGCGCACATAACCCATTGAGCAGAATGAGCAGAAGTTATTCATTTTTTCTTGTTCGGTGCTGCCGTAGCCAAGTCTTTAAATTTTTCGCTCACGATCAGCAAAGTTATTTCGACGTGAATATCAAAATTTATCTCGCAGTAAGATTCTTTTAACAATTCGAGTTTTGAGAAGAACATTCTCAAAAGCACAATGAAAAACAAAAACTAATTTATTGGCATTTTTTGAGATAGTTTTAAAATTGTGCTTCAACGCATAACGAATCTTCAAACATATAATTATTGGAGCAAACGAAACAGAAAAGTTTTATGTTCGAAGGAATGTTTCCGGTTTTTTTTATGAATAGAAAACAGAAATTCTTGAGTAGGAAACGTTTCGATTTTTTGAAGTTCGCCTGACTAGGGGATCAAGATGATCTTTTCAGAGTTTCAATCAGGGCCTTCAATCCTAAAATTCTTATTTTGAAAAGCCTGTTTTTAATGTCTGGTTCCAAAAAATGAAACCCCATTCCTTTTGAAAAAATTTCAATGAACTCATACCAATAAGGTTGATTTTTGCACATTTGCCCATATTTTCAATTGTGATATTCAAAATTAAATTTGTAAAAATCATCCGATTTTGGACTTTTAACTCTCAAAGGTTTTTGATCAAGCGTTCTTTTTTTCGAATCAAAAATCAACGATTCAATTTGCTCTAATTTATGTGAGCAAAAAATGATAACATGATTTGATTAATCATAAATAATTCTTTTTCTGCAGGAAAATGATCTCGAAATTCGTCTTGAACGTATGTTGCGCGAACGCGATGATCAATGGAGAAGACACGAAAAATCACAAATTCAATTTCTGCAAAACGAAACTTCCTCAATGTTGAAATGCCTTCATCAGGAAGTCAATCAACTGCAAAATCAATTGAGAGAAGCGCAACGAAAACAAATAATGGGGGAGGAAAAGGAAGAAGATGTTGATAGAATTGAACAACTCGAGAAAAAACTGACGGAAAAGGAATTGTATACGAAGAATTTGGAAAAGAAAGTGACTGCGACGATTCAAAAATTGCAAGAACAAATTCAGATTCAGGTGAGAAATAAGGTTGGAGAAAAAATTTAAAAGTATATTTATAGAGTGAACGCATTCGCCAATTAAATGACGAGTTGAATGATCGCAATCAAACAGTAACACATCTGAGCCAACAACTTCGAGCAATCCGACTTCGCGAAGCCATGGCAACCTCCCAACATCGTCGTCGAGCTTCTCAACAATCTTCCCCACCTCTTACCTCTCCATCAAGTCCTCATCGAATCTTTCCTCCAATTTCAACAGGTCTTTTATCTGCCTCAGTTGCTGTCACCTATCCCGGTTCAAAAACCACAACGTAAGAAAAGACAGAAAAAAAGTAGATATAATTGAAATACTTTATAGGAGTAATAATGCATCTGCACGTCGTTCCAACTCTGCAAGAAGATCACCATCAATGCCAAATTGACAATTTATTCTATTGATTGTCAAATGTTTATCGGTTCAATACGGAATAATGTACAGTTATAAATAAATATTTTTGTGTCCTGTTTTCGTGTCGGATTTCAGACAAGCAATATCTTTGATAATTGACAATCAAAATCAGCAAAACTCTCAAAACGTTTTCATTAACTCAACAATTTTATTATCACCATTGTTTTCTCGAAAACCAGAAAATTTTAGAAATGTTTTTCAAGAGCTGTACTGATTTCGAGACGCTGTATCAAATTGCATACTTCAAAGGCTATGAAGAGGATGCCTATGTTAGCTGTATGGGAGCCTACTTTTCAAATGTATTATTAGAAAACTCCTTTTTTGAATTGTTCGCTGGTCGGATCAAATCATCGGACCCTGGTACGTTTCAGGATCCGGTAGGTTTTTATCGGACCAGGTCCGATTCAGATGGTTTGATTCTGGAATCACCGTTGTATCTTCAACTTTATGTAAGAAAAGTGCATTTTTGATGTTGATTGTTTTCCTATGAACGCCTAAAAATGACAAAGATTGTATATTTTTTATCAGACGAAGACCTAAAACTAAGCTTAGAACAAACAAACAACATGTCTATTGAAAACATTATGAAATTTATACCTGTAAGAACTACGGTTCCGGTTTCACATGCAGAAAACCTAAACGGAACTGTTTTCTGTTTCACTTTTTTAGCACCTTAGGTGAAAGAAATCTGAAGCTACAGTTAACCACGTGGATCAAGTTTTTCAAACAAGTATCAAAATTAGAACCTACAGTAGTCATGATGTTTGTTGAATTTTGGTCTTCAAATTGTCCGATCCTGAAACTGAAACAATCAAATCAAAAACCTTTCCGGTCGATTAAACATCAAATTTCTATCCAATCGAGATACCTTCGAGTCAATACGACACTCGGAACCGAAACATACGTAGTTATATCGTAGTTTATATTCGTAACACACGCTTGAGTGGTTCGGCCAGACCACAATGATATCTATTAGAGACCAAAAAAACGCTAATTGTCATCGTTTTCCCTTTGTATACATATCAATGATTGATAGTGAAAAGGGCGGGAGATCAATTACTGAACGTATATAATAGCGAGGTACGAAAACGTGCGTTGTCTGGTTTCGATAACAACATGGTCGCTGAATACAAACTCACATATTTCGATGGAAGAGGATTGGGAGATGTATCAAGACAGGTAAGTGGGTACTGTAGGAGGGTGGAGTGAGAATTGGCAGTTGCAAAGCCAAATGATCACAAGAAATGTCACGTGTATCTTATCTGTTCTTCATTTATTCGATACAGCAAAGACTATAGATAGGAAGGATCAAAAACCGAATGATTTTTTTCCTAAAAGATTTTTTTTCAGCTGTTCGCATTGGCTGGAGTTGAGTTCGAGGATGTGCGTGTCACTCACGATTCTTGGCCAACATTGAAACCAGGTATACAATCTGATTTACCTCTTCTCTTCAAATAGTTCCTCTTCCAGATACTCCTTTCGGACAACTTCCAGTTTTGGAGACAAACGGAATTCGTATCCCACAATCTCTCGCGATTGCCAGATATTTGGCAAATAAATTCGGATTTGCTGGAAAAACAGCCGAAGAGAAAGCATTGATTGATGCATTCGGAGATCAATTCAAAGACTTCTATGCCGAAATCAAACCGTATTATTATTCAAAAATCGGAGTTTTGCCAAATAATCCAGAAGAGGAAATTGAGAAGACATTGATTCCAGCTAGAGACAAATTCTTCGCAATTTTGTTGACATATTTGAAAAAGTCGAAATCTGGATTCTTGGTCGACAGCGGAGTCACATTTGCCGACTTGATTATCGCTGACAATATGAGAACATTGATTAATTGGTATCCAAAATACACTGAAGGATATCCAGAGGTATTGAAATGGTTTGAATTCTTACAAACTTTTACAATCATCTTTCAGATCCGTGCATGGTATGACAAAGTCGACAACATTCCAGCCATTAGAAAACACATCCAGAACACTAAAGACAATGGATTTTGATTGTTTCAATAAATGTTTTTCATCTTCCATGAATTCTAATCTCCGTGGTCAAAGAAAAAACCGCAATTGTTTTTCTTCGTATCATACGTTGAGTAGTTGACAGATCTAGATTTTTGATCGATACCAGTTCATTTTTCCGATTTTTAAATAGACCCCTTCTTACTATTTTGACAAAATGTTCCTAAAGTTTCCCAGTCATTTGATCCGTGATTGAATGGTTCATAATATAATCTAATATTCAATGATAACTGTTCGACACCTAACGAAAAGAAATCTCTAATTGTCATCATTTTGATCGTATAAACAATATCAATGATCTCTGAGAAGGCGGAGAGACCAATTACAAAATATATAAAGTCGTGAGAACGAAAACGTGGGTTGTTTGGTTTCAATTTAAAAAAGAATGGTTGCTGAATATAAACTGACATATTTTGATATTAGAGGTTTAGGAGATGTATCAAGACAGGTAGGGAAAGGAGTACTGTAGAAGGGTTCGAAGTTTGACCTGCGAACATTTTTTTTGTCACGTGTCCCTTCTCTGTTCTTGACGAAAAATCACAAGAAGATTTTGCACGGAAGAAGCAGGAAACAATGGCTAAGAAACTAAATATGACACAAAATGTGAAAATTTCACTCAAAGGTCGACTGCGCTTTTCCTTCCCAATGGGGTGTGCATTTTCGCGTTTGTTTTAATGTTTTGTTTTTGTGTATGCACACAACGTTTTTTCTTTTTTTTTCTCTGAAAAACGTGTGTGCGGTAGAGCACGTTTTCCTCCGGTGACTCAGGTGTCTTTTCTTGTGGTTCCAGTTTTTACTGGCACCTACACGCTAACCGTTAATTTTTTTCTCATACGGATCGATAATCAAATAAATGAAATGAAAAGGATAAGCAAAACTTGTAGTGAACGCGCAGTCGCCCTTCAAGTGGCGTTTTTAGTTTTATCAAATAACCCAGTATTTCAAAGTGATGTCTCAAGAAGGGCGAGAATTCAACAAGAGTTCCTTCGAGATTTAGATAAATTTCAGAATAAAAAATACAACTTCGATTTTTTACTTCCAGTTATTCGCATTGGCTGGAGTTGAATACGAAGATGACCGAGTTATTAAAGATATTTGGCCTACGCTGGAAGAAGGTATTTTTAAAATAACATTCTCCTCTGAATGATATTATCTATTTATTTTCAGATACTCCTTTCGGACAACTTCCAGTTTTGGAAACAAACGGAATTCGAATCCCACAATCTCTCGCAATTGCCAGATATTTGGCAAATAAATTCGGATTTGCTGGAAAAACAGCCGAAGAGAAAGCATTGACTGATGCATTCGGATATCAATTCAAAGACTTCTATGAGCAAATCAAGCCTTGTTATTTCGCGAAAATCGGATTGTTAACAAATGATCCAGATATTGAGAAGGCATTGATTCCAACCAGAAACATATTCTTCAAAATTTTACAAAAATATTTGAAAAAATTCGAAATCTGGATTCTTGGTCGACAACGGGGTCACATTTGCTGACTTGATGATCACTGACAATATGAGAACATTCATTAATTGATATCCAAAATACACTGAAGGATATCCAGAGGTATTGAAATGGTATGAATTCTCAAGAAAATATATGTATATCCTATTTTCAGATCCGTGCATGGTTTGACAAAGTCGACAAAATCCCAGCCATCAGAAAACATCTCGAGAACACTACGGACGTTGGATTTTAACTTCATAAATAAAAATCTGTTTAAAATATATTTTTTATTCACTTTTCAAAACTTAAAAAACACGTTAAAATGGGCCGATCTAATCAGTCACTAGGAACTCCATACGTAATACCCAATACGACCAATATATTAAAAAGGGTCCCGAGAAAACCCGGATCAGATGTATGGACAAAGAAAAATGTATTTGATGTTCAAAAAAAGGAATGCACTGTTGAGATAAAGAAATGGTTAGTAGAAGTGTTTGGGTGATTAGTACCCGAGCAACTTCATAAAGTAAACAATATGCGGGTGGTAAAATGATGGAAAGAAGAAGGGGGAACATGCTTGAAGGAATCGTCTATAATATTTTTTGGAAATAAATGACGTGGATAAATTTTTGGACGGGTCATGAGACCTTATTTTTGATTAACAGAAGCATGGATGATGGCTAGTAGATTTCCAGAAAATTCACACATCGCTCATTCGAGCTCGTTTTGATGGCGGATTGCTGTCTGCAAATTGTTTCAGGTATAATATTGCGGAAAATATTTACAAAAAACTGTAAACTTCAACAGCTTCAATTCGTAAATTTATACTTCATCGCAAAAGTTGTGTCCGGCACACAAACTTTCAGTATAGCTCATGAAAATTAATCTTTCGAGTTTTTTTTTTGTTAAATATAATTTGAAACTTCAGGAAGGATTGAACAAAACACGTACCTGACGACGAGGAGTCATTAGCTCTTGAAGTGATTGTGGTCGTTTGTACAGGTCCTATTTGTCGATCATTTGCAAGACTTTGAAATACCTCCGTCATAAGAGAAGGATGTTCTTTTGACATTAATCGAAAACCGTCTGTTTGTGTCACAGCATTTGCATTATATACAATGAATTTAATGGCGTCTTTTCGCAATTCCGAAGCTGTGTACATATCCGCATAAACCAAATGTCGACAAACCGATTCAACATTTAGATTAGTTCGAAGACTCTGGAATGAATGAATTGATGAGAAATGCCTACAATTGAAGGATAACTAACAACATCAGCCATATCTTTCAAACCCGGGAGTTGAAACCTGTCAGCGGCGGCGAGTATTTCTAGCGCATTCGGTTGCATTGTTGGACATTTTCCAGTGTACATGTAATACAATAACTCTTGCATAACCTGCAAAAAATATTTTAAAAGTTTTTAGTTTAGCAAAATTCTCTCAAATACAGATTAAAAATGGAAAAATTTAGTATTGAAACCTTAGAAAAAATAATCAAGTCGTAAGAGTTAAAAACATACATCATAATCGATATCTCGCAAAATGACACGACCCGTTTGTGATTCTTCAGTATGCGATTCGAGCATGGCAGCAAAAACAGGAGATCTGGCAGCAAGAATTGTCTACAATTGGATTTTTTTTTTTCAAATTTCCCATGAATAATTTCTCACCCTATGAGTTTTCAATTCCTGATCGTCAAGAACAAGGGTAAAATCTGTATGTTTTCCGGATCTCAACAAATTTTCCAAATCTCTCGTCACTTCGACTGGTTTTGGTGGCTGTGTTCCCGTTGGTTTCATATTATGCGTAACTCTACAACAAATAATTTAATAACTGTGATTGAAAAAACAAAATCTTACTTGGTAATTGTGTCAAATGTGACAGTTATGTTCAAACTGAGTTGGAGCTCATCGCACGGCTGGACATGTGATATCAAAACATCGCGGCGGATGTATTCAAAATACCCGTGAAGCTGAAGCTGTTTTTATTTTTCGTATGTATGCAAACGAGTAATCTTTACCTGCTGTGTACCTGAATAAACCGTCGTCGGTGTTTCTTCAGCACGCGAATTGAAAACTGTGAACTTGAATTTAGCCTTGTACGATGGTGTGTTCGAAGTTGTCGAACTTTGATTTGAGAAACACTGAAAAATAAGAGATATTCGCGTTTACTTACTAGATGAGCTATTAGATATGGCTGCTGCCAGACACCTCTAATCGTTCATATTATCACCGGTCTAAAAAATTACCTGGAAAAACGTGAAATCCTTGTTAGATTCCTTATTCCCTTGTGGATGTAGTCTAATGCGAAATGTGATGACAGGAAGATCGGGCAAACCTCCAGAACTTGATGGCAAATTAGGCTGCGGCGTCGCCTGAAGAAAAGTAGTTATGAAGGTCAATATTATGAGAGAAATGACACCGAACATTGATCTTCTTATTTAAAAAGTTATATTTTTTTTCAGCATAACATTTTTCGGGAAAAAGAAAAACTATCAAACGAATTCAATTGTCACAAGACCAACAAGGCCAGTTGATGCGATTTAGGTTTTTGATAGTAAGAGACAAAATTAATGTATTTAAAATCCACAATACCAAATAAAGAATTACGGGTTTGAAAAGAATTTCGTTTTTGAACAAAGTTATTCGATTTTCCCATCATGTTTTATGGGGGAAAACGATCAAAATTGCATTAACATAGACAAAAATAATTGGCATTTTTCTCATCTTGGCGCCCTTTATCGTCCTTATACTACTCACACTGATATCCTTGATTTTTGCTGTTGTTTCCAGATATCGACATTCACATTGTGAAAATCCTTTTATTGTCCATAAATGAGTATGTGTTATACTTCTGACTTCGGTCGTCGACCAACTATCAGCTGGTATCCGTAGAGGTGTTAATATACCATCCATTTTGCTAAATTGAAAAAGAATGATAGAAAGTGATATGAAGGCGAGAGATAATATTTTCGAAATGACGCAAGAGGCAGTAAAACATTGTGAAATTGAAGGAAATAGTCAATGTACTTTGACTTTAAGATGGATAAGCAGATAAAATTTTTTTGGGGCAGAGTTAGATGAGAAAAGAAGACACTGCATTCAAAAGCAAAACTGTCATGGAGACTTGTTCGGGTCCATGAGCAAACTACATCCAACATTTGGGCTAATCTCATGGGAAACATCAGACGCTTAGTTTTGTAGGTGGATAGATAAAACGAATAAAACTGACTTTGAGTCACATTTCGATTTTTCTTCACAATTCAGTTGAAAAGGACAATGTCGATTGAAAAATATTAGTTTTTAATTATTGGGAAAACAGCGGAAGGAAAAAACACGTAATGAATTTAGGGCTTCAGAGTAATCATAAAGATAACATTTTTTATCAAATAAAAATATTGAAAATCAAAAAGTTAGCTATTTTTCAAATATATGGGGAAATGAAAGAATACACATGACACCAGAGAGTTTCGAAACAAAAATGGGGTCAAAAACCAGCTATTCTAGAGAAAAATTTACGTGCAAGATGAGGAGCGAAGAAAAAAGGCCGACTAACTAACCAGCCGACCAGCACTCACATATATAAATGCGAGAGACAACCAGACACACATTCAACAACGCACAATGATCTTTTGGTTATAGTCGAGGTTGGTGAGAGACGTAGAGATTATTATTTGTTCTTCTTTTTTTCTTTTTCAGTTTTCAGTGTTTCACAGGTCATTTCGTCTATTTTTCCGCCTACAATCATGGTGCAACCCATCTGGTGTCATACCGTAGTATAAAAAGAATGCGAAAACATAAATATTTTTGAAAAAAAAACAGTAAAAGTACAACTTTACTAGATGTTTTTCTCTGGATTGTGTGTTTTTGTGAAGGAGAGGGACGAGGCGCAGACAATTGTTTGGGTGGCCTTTTGTTTTTATTTAGGAGAAATGAACAACTAAAGTAGATAACACAAGTTATTTTGAATAACAACGATTCGCAATACTCTTCTGCTAGTAAAATTCGATTTTAAAATAGAGAACGAGGCATGTGACTGTTTATGAATCACCTGTTCTATTTATCATCATCATGACCTGATTATTTAGCTTCTCGTTTTTTGATGTTATATTTGATACTATATAATATTATGCGAAAAAAAAATATTTGTCATACATAAGTAGGTTGCACTTCTATCCTGCTCGTGCTCGCATTTTTTTTTTAAATTGCACGTTTTTCAACGACTACGACTTTTCAAAATAACAGCGAAGATGGCAACTACTTATGATTTCATTTTAAAGAGAGAATTCATATAACCGAACACACTTCACAAGAAAAAAATTTGTACAGTACTGTGTCAATAATGTTCATTTCGAACTGCAAATAAATATCTTCAGATTTTCAATGTGACAAAAAACCATTTGAGGCCAGACAAAAAGCTGTGATTATCGAAAACGATGTTTTCACCTCGACACAAAAAAACAACAACACCAGAAATCGACTAATAAAGAAGAAGAAGAAAACGAAGAAGCGAAAATAAAAATATTATTTTTGTTTTCCTCATCGTTTTCTTGTAAATCACTTTGGGTTTCTTCATGTGTTTTCATTTTTTCGATATTTTTCGCGACGGCGAAAATTCGAGAAAAACAAAAATATTTGCTTGCTTTTGCTCGTTCGCCGGTGCTCGCAACAAGAAGACAAAATATGTTTTTTCTTGTCTTGTTCATCGTTTTTTTCAACAACCAAAAACAATAACAAACCATATCTGATAGATTAGTGAGCCGCCGAGATGAAATTCTTCACTTTTGGCTTATTGCAATATTTGTCCAACAGTTTGAGAAATGAAACGCGCGAGTTTTTTATCAGCCTAATATTTTTTGCGACAGTCAATCAGAACATTGAGACAATTCTGAGAACAAAGAGTACAGAACGAAAGCATTCTAACAAAATATATGACGTTTTGAACTTTTTTAGAAAGAAAACTAGCAAGGTCTCAAGAGAAGAAGAAGAAGAAGAAGAAGAAGTGGAACGTTTCCGAGAAAAACTACAAAAAATGCAAAAAAAAAAATAAAATGCGTGGGCATTTTGACTTTGTAGTGTTTGCACACAAAACATTTTATTCCACGCAAAAATAGCTAATTTAATCATTTTTTTTGTAAAAGTTTTGGGTCTGAAAACTTGTCAACTAGATTGGAAACCAACGAAACATGCGGAAGTAAGCGCGAATATAAAAGAATTCAGAAACAAAATTACGAAATAGCCTTGATGCATTCCTCGGAACACCAAAAATCAATACACATTCCGGACAAAAATCGACTGACTAATAGTAAGTGAATGTGCAAGCAAAAAGAACGGGCAAATGTTGTTTGCACTCCTGCGTCTCTTCTATAAAGAAAAAAAAGAGTATTCGGATCAAAAATTAAAGGGTCGGATGAATGAAGTTGGAGGCGAGAGAAAGTGCAAGAGAACTTTGGGAAGTTCATTTTTTCCGAAAAAGTTGATCTTTTGAGGGGAAAAGGAAATGTCTCATCTACGCTGTCAGGTTTTAAAGGTAAAAAAGTTTAAGTCTCAAAAAACTGGCAAATAAAAAACGACGATCCAATTTTTCTCAGTTCATAAAACTTCAGTTGTTCACCAAAAATTGATGTTTACATGAAAAATGGGACACAAAAACAGCAGAGAAACAAGTTTTTGTTTGCTGGTAATAGTCTTCTTCAGCTTCTTCTCTTCGTTTCTCTTTTATTTTATTTATTATTGGGACGGGCGGCTTGGTGTATTGTGGTCAACAAAACTATTCGAAAAAAACAACAAAAATAAATAGGCGGGAATTATATAGGTAGCCTTCCAATAAAAGATTAAATGATTCACAAGAAAACTTGAACCAGGAAGTCTGAAGATATATTTATATATATATATAGATAATTGGTCTAATTTCTGTGAAAAACTTGATATTTTATTAAAGAAGTAAATTAAGGTCATAATGAAAGAAACACATTTTTGTCTGACTTACTACTATCACTATGAGAAAAATATTCAGATCAAAGTTGAATAAATCAAATAAAAAGTTCATTTACAGTACAATACCACGCTTTCAGATGAATATTCCCTTTTGAGGTTCTACTAATTAGACGGCGATATTCAATTGAATACCAATATGGTATCTCCGCCTCATATCCTCTAAGTGAAAATCAAGAACTTCAGTAGTTCACTAAAAGTAATTATGATTAAAAGGAAGGAATGTGAATAAGAAAATAACACTCATCGAATATACTAGTTTTCATCCGAGTCACAAATGTTGAAGATCTGTGTTTTATCTAATCTATGACGCTGTTAATCAACAAGAACATGGTGTCATTAAAAATAAGTGACTATTTTGGTAACCAAAAAATTATTTAAAACCAAAGAAAAAAGTTCGCGCGACATTAATTATATTTATAAAATCATATCAGTAAAACTCCTCCTTCCAGTTTTATGCTGTGACGTTGAAAATTAATTTTTCATTGAACATAATAAAGTCTGAAACGCACAAGTTCACAAAACTCATAGATGAGTTTAAAATCAGATTATCTCGCCAGAATTAAAGTATTTCCTCTGGCAGTCGAACTTTTAACAATGAGATTGAGAAAAATCATCTCAAAATCTTTTCGTTCAAGTTTTAAACCGAACTGATCATGTTTTTTTACTAAAGAGAGCGAGTCTAGATCAAAAGATGAAATTGACCGGTCACCGATTCGTGCAATTTTCGCATAATTTGATGACCTGGTGTTCAGGAGTTGTTCACTTTTTTGTTGGGGGTGCACATTTTCAGTCTGCCTTGTGAACTTTAGCGGGTCACTCGCGAGCACTTAACTGTTTTCAAAACTAGAGCCATCTGGCCGTGCTCGAGTTCTATCATGAAGCTCACCAGCCGAATTGTTCAATATGTAGCTCTCATCACTGTCTGATGAGTGCTGATCCTGACCTGACCAAATTCGATTCCTTCATCTTTTGGATCACTGGTACATAATGCATTTTGTGAATCGACAATAACTCATAGCTAGAAATATTTGTTTTTAATAAATCAGTTATCAAGAGAATCTATAGTGGATATGAAAAAATTCTCAATTTCATTGATTAAAATATTTTTAGAGCTAGAGATCTGGAGTACTCCGATGACAGGTAAATTCTGCTTATTAACTGTCCCGATGTTAGAAAATTGATGTGAATGAGGAAATTCTTATCAACTTGTTCTTTTTAATTAAATTACTTGAACAGTAATGAGGAAATGACAAAAACCTGCAAAAAATATTCTACCGTATTATGCACACAACAAGAAAACAAGCAAACGAAAAATATTTTTGTTGGATTATGTGAAATATATTTTTTCGTAAAATCTAGTTGTTTTTGACTGAGACACGACGAAAAATAGCAGAAAAATATTTTGCCGCGGCGCGCGCGCAATGAAAATGAGTTTGTTTTCAAGTTTGTTGTGCGAAATCTTGAAAATTGTTTTTTTGTCCCTCGTATTCTTCTTGTTCTCTTATTCGTCTTCTTATTTGTTGCCGATAAGATTAAAGAATTCGGTTTGTTTTTCGAGGTCCAAAATAGGCACAAAATGGATTGGGAATTGGAAACGGTCAAAAATATCAACAACTCAGAAAAACAGAGAATATTAGGCGGAAACCAGGATACTGAATCTAGACTACTGTACTTCGATGTGTACTCCATTTGATCAAAATAGTAGGGAAAAAACATCAGCAAAAAGTATTTGAATCAAACTCAGATAGGAAAAAAAACCAGGAAACAATGAGTTTCAGGACACGATTGGTTCTAAATCTGATGGGTACGATTCGAGTTTTGGGAAAGTTTTCATTTAACCCAGGGGGTGAGGGTGAACCCCATCTTCCTGAAAACGATCTATTTTTTGATTTCCGGTAAAAAAATGACCCGGCTTTTTGGATTTTTTTGAATTTAGTTTATGATGAGAAGATTCATGGTTATTTTACAAAAATATTCGGAAAAAGTATCCATTTGAAGGAGAACTGCTAGATATATTCCCATGTTTCACCAAAAAAAAGATCCATATTAACGGAAAAATAATTGTACCGATTTTTGTGCGCTCTATCGTAACAGTCTTCTCTTTCTCTGTGTTTTCCACAAACACTCACAATTACTGGTAAAGTTCGATGTGTGCGTATTCACAAAAGTTCATGACGCTATTTTGCAGAAAATAGATTTGGATCATTTTGCATTCCACTTTTAAACATTGACTGGAAGTTTCAAAAAAGAAAAATCGTTCCGGTTTTGGTGAAAAAATAATGAAATATAGTCTCTGTTCTAGCCTATCCTAGACAATCCTAATCTTTGCGAAAATCTTCTGACTTGTACTCGGAAATCAGAAATAAAAAGAAAAAACAAAAACGAATTCTGATCTGACTGTGAGATATTTCTCACGGTTGAATCATCTTTGCAAAAAACAGATTTTGAGCATCAAAATCAAAAAATTAAATATTTTCTAAATAAAAAATACCTCTGTGGAGTTTTCCATTCGAATTCATTGTAATTGTTTTCAAAAACAGATTTTTTTCTCTCGGAATAGAATGAAAATAAACAGCTAATTCATTTTTAGAAATTGAAAACATGAACTACAGTAACCCTTTGTACATCAATATGCTCACTTGGGAGCCATTTTAGAACTCTAAACAATAACAATATTAAGAAGAAATAACGAAGACGATGTTTTCGTGTTTTTTTAAGACGCAAAAAAGAAAGAAGAAAAATAGTGGAAAGGAACCGAAATAGTCAGTCATTCGGTCGGTCATTTTGTGTGTGTTGAAAAACAAAAATATTTATATTATTCGAGTTGTTTGAGTGAATGTTTTTGGCGCGCGCGCCCTACTCTAAAAATATTTTTCATCACCGTAGAAGAAGATGAAACAACAACAAAAACAACAATGTTTTATGATTGTAAATGGTTTTTGAACCAGGAATTGGATTCGCTGAGACTTGCCACTTGTTTACCTGTTTTCAAATAGAGTTGAGCCTAAACAACGCAAACGAGAATTCAGTAATATTTATTTGTATTCGAAGTACCGCAATTGTGCACTCAATAATGAAACAGGAAACGCTTTCTTTTGATTATTTTCTGTTTTTGTTGTTAAACAATTACAAAAAATGTCACTTTTATATTGTTTTTTTGGAGTTCATCAATAACAACTATTTTTTTTGATTTTTCACGATGAATCATGACTACAAAGACGGCGGGTGTCTGTTTACGACGCAGAAATAAAAACAAGCAAAACAAATTTCGAAAAATAAACCAGCGAAACGTCAAGCCTACACAAAAAACATAGCAAGCAGGCAAACGCTACAAATGTCGGTTGCTCGTTTGAATGACTTCACAGAATTTCAAAAGAATTGTTCAATCTTCTGACTCATCGTGTTTTTTTTGAGAATGTTATTCGTTTTTCTGAAGTAAATAGAACCTTTATTTTTCTGATGTCAATGGAACTAAAATATTATCCAAACTGTAATTTCTCCCGGCTATGAACTTTTGCAAATGTTCGTAAACAAGTTTTCTGGGGGGAAATCACACCCGCAGAAACCGATTCTAACATTCAAAATATTATAAAATGATGTCATATGTTAGAAAAAGCATGTTTGTCAATGGAGTGAGTTTTACCAAATTAATTATGACTCATACAAAACGAATAAAAACTGGTGGACTTAGGCTAAAGAACGAGAAAATAAATGAAAATCTAGAATTTTTGAGTGAGACACCGGAGGTTTTACGTCAGTATTTTAAGTATTTTAAACTTTTTTCCTCAGATAAAAATGAGACTGATCATAGGCGCTAGATTTCGCACCTTTTCTGTATATCTGAAAATGCTTAGGTATACCATCGTTTCACAGCTTATATAAAATTCCACTTCTGATCAGAAGTTATTCTTTTTTAAACAAACACATTCAAAAACAATTGATAACGTTTTTGTGCTAGTAAACTTGTTGTTTCATTCTCTGTTTCACTTCGAGAATAACTTGTGGCCCAAAAACCCGGACTTCGATTTTTGCTTTCACGGAAAAAACTCATCCTTACCAGGACCTGACCCAATGTGAACCAAAAGTTTTCATTCTGGGATTTATAAATTATTGAGTTTTTTTGTCAAATAACTTTGTTCCCATTTGTGATTTTTATCTATTTCAATGTTTGTTTTTCCGCAAAAAACAATCATTTTGAAGGGAAAACCACTTCCTTTGCCTCATAATTTGTTTTTCGAAAACAACATTTTTTTCCAGAATGACCTATCTATCGAAAGTGCTTTCTATTTTCTCATATTTCCATATCTCTTCAATTTCAAAAATTTTCATGAAATAAAAATAAAAGTATATATGAATGTATATAGAGAATCGGAAAGAATCAAAACAAATTAGGGGTTAAGGAAAAAGAAACGAAAACATGGATCCTTTGTTGTTGTTGTTTTTACGAAAAACAACAAGTTAGTATAGCTTAGTTTCGAATTTTGAAAGTTAGAGGAAATCCGAATTCAGGTCTTGTGATAGTTTCGGGAAGTGGCACATTATCTGCGAATGGAATTGAAGCCGAGATTTCAAAGCGACGAAGAAGCCAAGAAATTACGGTTTTTTCTTCTTGCATCGCGAATTTCTGACCTGAAGGTATTGTGATTCAATTGAATATTTTTCAAAAAAAGTGAATAGCTTACCAACACAGTTTCGGGGTCCAGCACTGAATGGAATATAAGCATAGGCATGTCGTTTCGATACATTAACCTCGCTGAATCTTTCTGGATCGTATTCTTCGAATCTTTCAAAACTTCTTGGATTATTGTGCATGAAAGCGGGTGAAATCATGACCGAACATCCTTCCGGAATTATTCTTCCATCTAAAAAATGTATAGTCTTGCGTAAACTTGAAAAGAAGTGAACAATGTCCTGCAAATCATCTAATGGAACCAGTTCTTTGAAATTACTTGTTTTCAGCACATATTGAAAGTACTAAAAGGTTGGTTGACATAAAAAATTGATGAGAAATTTAGAACTTTTCAGTATATGGACCTATCTGATTTTTTAAAAAGTTCTCCTAATATACCATTTTCTTTGGAATTTGATTTTTCAACTTTAACGTTTTTATGAATGCCAATAGCATTTAATACAAAACAGCAAATTCAATTCATAGCTGATCTAATTTCCCTTGTTAATACAATTTCGAGCTAATAAATCTGATCTCATTTAATTTAATACCCTATACTGTTCAATGAAAAAAGATAAAATCTCTTGAAAAATGGAGCCAAGACAAAAGTGATGGAACATAGAAAAATATTCATTTTCACGTGTACTTGTTTTCGTAAGGTCGAGAAATTTTCAATTTTAATAATTTCCAATCATTTCCAAATTTTAAAATTCACACCTGCTCTCACAAAACTCTTTAATAAAAATGAATATAGGATGAAAATCAGGAGAGCAAATTCAATAAGCCTACAAAAATTTTTGAGAAATATTTGAACCGCTGACTAGTTGAACCTTCCCTCCATATCAATTTCAGCGTATGGTACTTTTTCATTTCATCATCAAGAAATTAAAACCCTTATCACAGAATTATAGTCGTTTTTTTCCAGCACAAACAGACAAATAATCCTTTTTTCAGTTTTATAATCTGATAACATTTGTACAGTGTCATAGTACATTGTTGACTTTTTTTCTCAATAAACAAAAAATGTCAAACTTATCACCCTCTCCCTGGAAACATTATCGAGAAAAAACTGTCTATTCTGCCGAATGTTATCAGTTTTCACCTCCGGCGAATCTTACCAATTTCAATATCTTCTTTTACTTCTCTTGCGAAATGTGGAACAGATGGTCTCATTCTCAATGCTTCTTTGATACATTTATCCAAATATTTCAGATTTTTCAAGTCATCAGTTGTACATTCTCTCGATGATTTTTCTGAAAAATGAGGGAAAATAGGAAAACTAATAAAAGAAAACAATAAAAGGGATATACCGAATACTTGATCGAGTTCTTCATGACATTTTTGTTGATATTCAGGATGAGTTGCTAAACACCAAAGAGTCCATCCAATTCCAGCAGATGTTGTATCATGTCCTTCGAACATGAAGGTATCAACTTCCGATCGAATGTCTTCTTCATTCAAGCCACCTTCTTCTTTCATCTGGAACATAATAAGTTGAGATAGATAAGTTAAAACTCGGGTTTTGTTTAATCGGAACTAAAATTACCCAAAATTTAAGAGAATGAATTTTCAAAACAAAACTGACCGGAAAAAAATGTTCCGGAAATGGATAACGGAACAATATTTCCGACTGAGGAACTTGAAAAAAAAACCGCTCTCCAAAAGTTACTCTGCGAAATCACAGAAACACTAAAACTAGAGAACCCTGCAAATTGTTCAAAACCAAAGTTCAATTGTGCTCCATTGATAACATGTGTTTCACAATCTCTGAATGAGTAACATAACTATTGAATTTTGGAAAAGTTTTCTAAGACAAACAATTTCAAAGTACTGTAACATTTCGAACTATACCTCAATAAGCATATCGAGAAAAGCCTTTCTCTTGCCATCATCAACTTTTCCAGATTCTTCAAACTCTTTTGTCTTCTCTTCGATAACCTTTCTTGTAAAGTCCAAAACAGTGTCCAAATTATACTTATGTTTTGCTGTGAAACCAAGAGATCTAGCTATAATTGGAATCCATAACCATGGTTTTCTTTGATATTCATAGGCCATTTTGTTCATTTCGGCCACAGCTAACACGTATGGATGATTGTGATTGGTCTGGGCATTTACAGTTGTTCCCATTGCAGTTTCTTAAAATTTTCAAATCAAACTTAAAATTTGGGAGATTTTTCCCTACCACAGATGATATCGAGGGCGCATCGTTTGATAAATGGAAAAGCATCGAATGTGTGCTCTTTCTTCATTTGTGCCTCTATTTTCTCAATCATAACCTTTGACTGAAAATCGAAAATGGGCTGGAATTCTTGAAGAACATTGAAATGGAAAGATGGTGTTAATAGCTTTCTCCGTTGTCGCCATCTTTCTCCGCCAGAAAGAAGAAGGCCATCACCCAACCAAGATAGAAATACATCATATTCATCACTCTTATCGATCAATTTGTTGCTCTCCAAAACTGTCTGAAACTGATAATTTTTATCGATTTTTAGAAAAAAAAGCCGTACCTTGACTCCTTCGGGATTCAGTATAACAATGAATGGTTTTGGTCCAATCCAAAATGCGACTAATCCACTTCCTTTTCCACAAAATTCCATCGCCCAATCACGAAGTTGGTTAGAGAATTCTGAAAATCAGAATCATCCAGATTCTGTTTCTACATCTCTCACCTTTTGGGTCCAATTTGAACTGCCATGTTGTTCCTAGAATAGGTATAGCTGTAGGTCCTTCGATCTTTCCAACCAGATCATAAATCCTTCTCCGTTTTCGCAAAAACTTGAGTATTTTTGAAGCATTCAATGCTAAATAGATCACGAATATTGTCAACAAGTATATTGTTAGACCCATTGAGCAAAACCAACAAATTGAAAAAGATAAGAAGAAATGAAATGAACCAACTATTTTATGTAATCACTTATTGTTTATTTATACACAAAAAACAGCACTCTTATTTCTGATAATGTACAGAAAAAAAGCACAATTCAAGAATGATAAAACTACACTAGGAAAAAGCTTGAAAAAAGTGGCATTAATGTTACAGATTGGCTAGACTATGGCCAAATGAATCATGTGTAATGCTGATAAAAATATATTGCAAAATCGAGAAATATTTCAGCTTATAAAACTATGACTACGTGTTGAAATTAAAATGAACTTTTGAGTTTTCAATTCATCGAGAGAAGCATTTCGAAATAAAACACAAAATTAGTTCGGGGTAAAACATGAAACAATTACGAGATAACGATGACAACGATGATTGTATAGATTTGACCGGCACATTATTATTTAGTAAGATACTATGTATATTTCAGTTGGTCGAAATTTTAAAAAAAAAATTGAGTATGCGATTCAGAGAAATATCGCCACGATTCTTTAAATAGTCTGAAAAGTGAATAAGTTTATTGCTTTAAAATTTCTGCTCGATTAATTCACAATGAAAAATATAGATCTTCTAGCAGGCTGATCTGTTTGGCTAAAATCAGATCTGTCCCGCAGCTTGCAAAAAAAAAAAAAAACATAAACTTTCTAAAATGATTCAGGCCTGTTTTGAAAATGTTCGGGCATTTTTTGAATGTACCCTGAATCTACTCAGACTGACTCATGAACAAGCTTCTATACAACCAATATTTTTCCGATTTTATCATACTCGAGCAGGATTTAATATTTAAATGACACGACCCAACTTACCTCAAGCAAGGCTGAATTCGATTTGATCCTTACCCAAAATCACTTGGAAAACTTTAGCAATCGAAAAATTATTTCGTGCCTAGAAACCCTTGTGATGAACCTGTATACCGCCTGGTCTTTCCGAAATATTTAAATCCATTATTAAAAATGTTCATTCGATACATACAAAGAAGCACCATCCTAAAACCCGTCAAAAATTGGAAAGGTGATCCACAAACAAAACAATTAGTTTTCTATCGAGAATCCGAATATCAGATAATCATATTCATACAACCTTCGGAATAATCGGAATTTGTCTTCATCTTTTCGAATTGTTATATATAATTCAGTCTCTTCAGTAGTTAGTTCCATTGGAATTTCTGAAAATTAGATGGGTGTTTTGGGAAATGTTCTTGGAAAATCTTAACTCACTATCAATTTCAGTTCTAATAGTATCTGTTAGATTTTTCGAAACTCCTTGTTGTTCAAGAATATTTGTCAATTGATCGACATATTCTGCCTTTTCTGTTACATTTCCTCCAACTTTGATAAAATCAAACTCTTTCAGATGTCGATGAAAATGGCAATTCCTATAAGAAGCAAAATATTACTCCAACTTGATTTTCCATCAAACTAACCATGATTGGGGGCTGAATGTATGTGTCAAATAAGATCTTACAGATCCATCCAAACCTTCAGCAATTTTCTCATGTTCCATTTTTAATTTTCTCATGAAACAGGAAACATTTACACCACAATCAAAGCATAGTTTTTGTCTGAAAATGAAAAAAGTTTAGAAATTAGGATTTGGAAGAGGACTGATTGAGCACTGACCTTTCACAAAATTCTTTGAATTGTCTCACAAACCGTTCCAAAGGTTGTTGAACAATGGCTAATTTTCTAATTGGTTTGGTCAGATACTTCTTCCATTCATTCCATGCGTTCAGAGACAATGGTGGTTTGGTCCCACAGAATCTGCGAATGAAAGATTGGCTTGTGAAGATTCAAAAAGAGTTTTATTTTCTTCATTTCTGAGATTTTTTCAATGTCCGATTATGAGTACGGTAGTATCGACTATCCGTACCCATCAACCGTATTTTTGATTCAAAAAAAGATTGAATGAGATACAAACTTTTCAAAACGCACTTTTCATTTTTGTTTCATTTTCACTTGTAAATATCTAGTTCGCAGAGCTCACTTCAGTATTTCAAAATTTGAGAAATATTTTTTATACTATCGGTATTAATATTTTTTAGCCATGGGAAATTTTTTTCGTAGTACTAAATAGCATTCCCATTTCCCCCACTGATCGCACCAAAGACCTAGGTTTGTATGTTGATAAAATGCTTAATTTCGAGTACCACATATCCCAGATTTCTAATACTGCTCTCTTTAAATGTCGTCAATTACTATATTCTTTCAAGTCCCGAAATCCTCAATTCCTACTCAAACTATTCATGTGTTTTGTCATGCCCCTCCTTGACTATGGCTGCGAAATCTATCATCCCACCTCCCCTGCCCTTATAAAAAAATTAGAAAAGCCCCTTAAATGGTTCTCCCGTAGAGTTTTCCAAAGGTGTAATATTCCATTCTCTTGCTATCAAAACCGCCTAGATCTCTCGAATCTAATTTCTATTGAACACCGCCAAAAAATTCTAATCGTCAAACTCTATTATAATATCTTAACTCTTCGTAGTCACCTTCCTTCTATTGATCTATTTCTCGTAGCCTCAAAATCTAAAAGATATCCTCTCTCTTTTAATTATCTACCGGGTCCCAAAAATGCTAGTTTCTTCCACTCTCATCTACCACTATGGAATAATATAGCAAAAATTCTATCTCGTTCTGCTCCCCCCTCTGATATCCTCTCATTTCTAAAATCTCTCCCTAAAAATTCTTTTTACTCCTAATTTCTAGTCATTTTTCTCTCTTTCTCTTTATCCACCTGTATATATATTTTGATTCTCGGATTTGATCTACCGCGCTCTTGCAGGCGCACTTGGTCATCTTATTTTTTTTCATCCTATTTTACTACCTCTATCCCCCATTTCACATGTAAATATTAATTTTATTTCCTTTTTGTTTTTTATTTTGATGTAGTTCAATATGTATGAATAAATAAATAAATAAATAAATAATAAATTGCTGCAAGCTACAAACCAACCTAGTTTAAATAAAGGTAAACTTATTGTGTCTTTTTAAGAGATATTTTTTGAAAACTTGAAAAACCGCCTAACCCTGCTTAAAACACACTGAACTTCAGCAAAAATATTAAATATGAGAACTTTATATTTATTACTGAGAACAATACAACTTTTCGTTACAATGAACTGTGATTTTTCTATTTTTCAAAGTGTTTTACTGCGAAGCTAATTATAAAAATGGTTTAGCCAACCGAGATTTTTGAATAATCTGAATTTTTCGATGCAAATTTTAAGACTTGATATAGAAATTGAGAAGCGGAAGGTTGATCACATTTTTTCACAAAATATTGTTTTTTCTTTTAAAATCCCATTTTCACCCGATCGTTCTTACCCATTTCCTTCCAAATCCGTCGAAATTGTCTTTTTTGCTTTGATATAGTTCGGCGTATCAAATAAATAACAATTAACAGCAGCTGTGATTTTCTCGAAATTTCCTCTAATCGAACAAGTTGTCATGTTATACTGCGGAAGGAACTGGAATTATTTAAAACATTTTTTTAAATAATTAGTCAAAAATTGACCCACCTTTTCATTTCTATATCCATCTGCTAATGCTGGAAGTGTTTTCAGAAGATCTGGCTGCCACCAAACACGTTTTTTCGCTGAAAAAAGTGAATTTTGAACAAATTTCCATCAACTTTAACTCACGTTCTAAATGTTCAGGTGTTTTTTGAATTTGAGGTGGATTTTTCCATTGATTATATCCAAACCATATCAAACATCCACAAATTAACACAGGAATTATTAAATAGAACTTTCCATTGATTCTACTTGCTGGTCTATATGCTTCTGGTAGTTTTCCAACTTCTAGTTTTGTATCTGGTTTCATCTGAAAACAACAATTTAAGAAAAGAAGAGGTAGGCAATTTAAAAAGAAAAAATACAACTAATTTATATATGCCTTTGCGTTATAAAGATCTCAATCTCACTCACTTTCGCTTTTTCTTTTTTTTTTCAAAATTCAACAAATTCTTCAATAAAATATGTAAATTTATTGAACAAAGCAGAGGATAAGTTCGGAAATTAAAAGATCAAGAACATTCAGAAAAAATTGATGAAAAACGTAGAAACTGGATTCGAAAATGAGAAGTAAAAATTAGGTAAACCTGGAAATAAAAATGGGACGATTTCCTCTTCATCACGAAAAAACCTAATTTATTCATTTGAGAATCCAGTCTTGTGGTTTTTGAACATTTACTGACCAAAAGGGATCTAAGAGTTCATGATGTCCCAGATTGACCATAAACCTTGTGATCTTTGTTTAAAAAAATTAGAGATATATTGTTAATCCATCAAGGTCATCCAACGAGAAAACGTATATGTAGTTTGAACCGACGAAATAGCAGGTGAAATTGAGAGAATTTGAAACTTTTCAAAATTTGATCTACTTTTCGTTGGATGACCTGGATGGATTAACAATACCCCCGTGTCAATTTAAAAAGTTAAAAAAAATGTACCGAAGTTTTCGGTAATTATGGTAATTGGGAACACCAAGTATGAATTCCGAGTTTAACATGTACAATCTAATCAACACAAGAGTTCGTAGTACACTTAATGTTTCTTTCAATGAAGTTTTGATTTTTTTTAGTGTTCTCGGACAAAGGTTTTATGAATTTTTAGGGCGTAGACTTTGTCAGTTAACCTCACAATTAGAACTATCAAAATGGAAAGCGATTTTCTGATTATAATATCAAAAATGTATTAACTATCATCTATCTTATACGAATTTTGAAACAGTAAAAATTTGAAAAAAAAAAATGTTAAAAAAAACTACAAGGCTTAGTTTCGGCGAATATAGAGAAAGAGCCATCATGGGCGAGCTCAGGCTCAATCTGGTTTCAATCAGAAAACAACACAAGATAATCAAACATTTTTGATCCCCATACCCATCCAAAGATTTAAAAAATTTAAAACAAAAGTTTCTCCGCTTCGTGGTAGATGTGTAGTTATCTCGGATCAGCTTCAAAATATTTTTAATTCGATTTCGGCAAATCATAGAAAGATGGGAAAGGGTTTTTAACCTGAATTAAAATAAAGCACAATAAATTAAACACAACATTTAGAAAAATTCAGCGGTTTTTCATAAAGAATTAAAAAAATCGACATCAAGTGTAAAGTTCAGCCCAATTATAGTGTAACATTTTTGAGATGTCTGGGAGGATAAAACTTCGTTAACAAAAATTTTGTAATGTTCTTGAAATGAGATGAAACGAGATAAAAAACAAGGAAAAACACTTGTCTAAGCTATCTATATACGGATATACAAAAAACAACAAAAAAGCTTGTTGATAGGAGATAAATGATAAAAGAGAGAAATCGATATGCATCTGTATCTAGAATGTTTCAGGAAGCGAAAAAAAACCCGTAGACGAACATATGAGATGGGTTGAGTTGATTACCAATATCTCATTATATCTCACAACATCATAATAATAAAAACAGTAGTTTTCATTGGATTACCAGTTGGATAACACAAAACCTGTTGTGTTTCACCTAATGACAAAACAGACTAAAAATTAGCATAAATAACATCAGCGAATTACGTAACAAGAAAAGAAAATCAGGAAAAAAAGCAGAAGAAGAAGAAGAAGAAGATATACTTATGAAGTTTTTTCGTGTTTCATAAGAAGGTTTTAATTGATCAGAGATGGCAGACTGAAGAGGGTTAATTCAACAAACAATAACCTGATCAACGAAATGCCGTAGAAAAAATACGAAGAAGGAGAAGATTAGTGTCGGATTGAGAGAAACAAGATGGATTCGTGGGTTTGAGATTTGCAACACAAGAAGATGAATACGATAACAATGACATCAGAACATGTCTGATCTACGGATTGGTGTGGTATGAAGAAAAAGAAGGGGGAAGTGAGTTTGATACGAAAGTGATAAAAAACTATGAGAGATAACTGAAAAATCACTTCTTGTCTGGAAGAAAAGACCAAAAATGACAATAATCAAGCGGCAAATATTTTCATAATGAACCTAATATTACTATTGAAAAACTCCAGGTGTTCAAAATTTAACTCGAAAAAATTCAAAAATATATTTTAAAGTATCTTTAGCCACGTTCAAAAATATGAGTAGTTTAATTATTACGTGATTTTGTTCTCTTGGTCACTCCAAACTTTTTTTTTTTTGAACTAATGAAAGTTCACGTAGAAAACATACACTTTCATATTCTTAACGTGGCTCTCGTCGATTTTCCCCGAAAAAATTTTGCGTCAAGGTTGCCGCTTTTTACTCGAGCGTATTTGTGAGAAAATATCTTATTTTTTTCACAGAAAGAGCTGAAACGGTTTGCTAAAAGTTAAACTAATTGATACTTCTGAGCGAAAAAGATGGGTTTTCAAGATAATTTGTCAGTTTATTTTTCGCATCGTGTAAGGTGTTGCTTTAAAAAATGTATTCTAAAGAAAACAACTGAACACTCGAAACCTCAATCTCAAACATCAAAACTGTAAAAAAAAAACGTAACGAAAAACTCGAGAAACTGTGCTCCGGACTTATTTTTGCTGTTTTTAGATACTCAAAGGTGAAAGAATTGGGAAATTGCTCTTAAATGAAAGAGCACAGTAAAACACTAGGATTTTTCTAAAGAAATTTCTAGTTTTCGAAAAATAAAATAAGTCGTAAACTAAAACTTGGAAACTTTTCAAGTGTACGTTGAAAATTGAACTTTTGTTCTAATTACTATACTTTTCGGTGAGAAATTCCTCAAGGGTTTTACTTATAAAAAAAGGAACATTCATCAGAAATATGTTACTCGTTAGACATATTCTGGACATTGATATTCCGGATAAGTTTTCCTCAAAAACCATGGTTATCAATGGAATAGGTATCATTTTTCTATGATCAATGATTAGAAAATCAAAAAAATTGAAACATCGGATTGCCTGAAATATGAGAAACGGAAAATACACAAATGATGAAGCGGTAACTTAATAATTCATCATAGAATTATCCAGCTAAATGAAATTGAAAAGGAAATGAACATCATATAAGGACAATTTTCTACATAAAAAAGCGCAACCTTTTGTAATCTCCGTTCAAAATCTCAAATTCTTAGGTATATGCTAGGATAGTAATCAATCAAAATACTCATACTTTCTCCAATTTGTAACATTCGAAAAACTTGGAAAAATGCAATTGACAATGAGAACGCGACTATATACCTCAAATAAGAGGCGTTTCACTATAAAAGGTAGGACACAATCAAATGGCAATTGTCAGCTAACAATAAGTGAATGGATAAAAATGGAAAACTGCCATTTCTCTTCGCTTCCTGTGTGTTTTTTCCGATGATTTAAAAACCTGTTTGATCCGCAAAAAACGACATCTCTTATGTAATATTGAAAGAGAAAAATCATTGGATAAATAATATATGATTGTGGCAAAAAATGCGTATTTTCTAGATGGGTAGACCCTTTATCAGACTGACCTTGAAGATAGAAAAAGCATGGGTGGACAAACTAGATTTGACATAACATCACATATCAAATTATAATCGACCTCATAATAAAACATATATGTTATATAATAATAAGTTTGATTCAATTCATATTCTAGTTGAAACAAAAATGAATGAGAGAATGGAACTGATCAAAGAAACATCCTGCAAAACATATCGAGATATGAAAGTTTTAAGAACATTTCATTTAGATTAATTGAGAATTTGAAAATGTCTAAATACACAAAATTGTACTATTACTGGAAAAGCTACTTTATCGTGAATCTTTGTTTTTTTTCGTTGGTTTAAATATTGTCAATTCGATGTTTTTGACTATCGGAAACGTGGCTGAAGTTTCGCTACCGCATAGAAATTTTATACTGTTCATCCAACTAGGTCATTCAACGAAAAAACGTATATGTAGTTCGAGCCGACGAAATAGCAGGTCAAACTGAGAGAATTTGAAACTTTTCAATTTGATCTACTTTTCGTTGGATGACCTACCTCGGATAGACAAGTCTCTTTCACGAGATTAAAAAAATTTGGGAGTCTGAAAAAATTGACAATTTTTCATGCATTTTTTTGAGGATGTATTCCGATTTTTTCAAACTTCCGATTATTTTTGATCTTCTGAAATGTTTTTTTTTCAGTTTATATATAATATAGGGTAGCGAAACCTCGGCTATGAGATTTATCCTCTAATGGTCACAAAAATTGAACTGACCATATAATTCTGAAAACATAGTTTTTATTTCCAATACATCTAAAATAGTTTTGAAACTGTATTTTTTTAAATTCATAACTTCTGAGTCCAACAGATATTCTTTGAGTGCTATTATTTTTTCCTGCTTCAAAATTGATACAAACTCTCTGAAAACGGGTAAGGATTGATGACTCTCGTACTCCATGGTCAACCCTATTGATAATTCTAAAAAAGTTTCTTTGTTTACGATTCTGTTTAAAAAATTGTTAATTATCACTTTGCACGAGATTCGGAACATAGATAATTCCAGCATACATCCGTTTTTCAAGTGACAAAAATAATACTATACTCCTACCGCAGTAATTCTGTTAGTTTTCACTGTTTCGAGAGTATTTGAAATATTTTGAAAGTGTGAAATTTCTGATAATATTGCATATTTATAGTGACAGCTGAAAGATCTCGCATCACATTTTGAAAATCCTAGAGGCCACCAAACACTTCTCACAAAATTGCGAGTTTTAAAAACTCTGGCGTACCAGACTCAAAAATGACAGTATTTTTTCTTTCATCTAATTTTTGGTCGTGATTGTCGAAAATCAAAACATCTGGTTCCCATTATCAGCGCGATGTTCTTCTGTTTTGTTCTACGCTCCTGAAATAACTGAAAACTATTGTAACATAACCTTTTTTGATAACAAAACATCATACATTTCCTCATTCTTCATCGTAACAAAGACACTTGTCCCCTTCGGTTTCAGTCTCGAAAATCCAAAGATTTATGGATGTCAAAGTGACACAAGACACAACATATTTAGCATGATAATATATCAATGAAACCTGATACAAAGAAAGTTTCCAAGACATATGGTCATAAATCTTTCCAGCTTGAAAAAAATTAAAGGAAGTATAATATTGTCTAGTCATGATAGAGGGATTAATGAAACAAACATCGGATACATATTAACTTTAAAAAAAGTAGATGGATTAATAAACATCGGTTGATTGGATACGCAAGAAGTTTCTCATTTGTCTTCAATGCAAAAAGTCCGAAAAAAAAACTGATGTTGTGTAATAGGAAATTGAACGAATTATACTTTAAACATCATTACTTCAGATTGAAAAAATCGTTATTTCAAATTGTGAAAATGGACAAGCAAAATCGGAAGGAACTATGACCATTGCGTAATAAAATCAGACTCGAAAAATTTTCTATGTCTGCCGTTCTAAACTTGAAGAGACCTAAATGTTCCCGAAATTGGACACGTGTCAATCTGAAAATTGGGTTGGGTTTAGGAAAACCACTCTGATCAGCCCAATGAACAATGAACAGAATTGAAAGGAAAGGGACGGTGAGAAACCAATTATTATGGGGCAATTTAGGTGTGTTGCAAACTCTGCTGAATTTAAAAAAAAAAATTAAAACCAATTGCAAAGAGTATTCAAACGAGTAGCCAGCAGTTCGCGGGATCTGGCTCATGCTATGTGTTGTGGGGGTATGACTAACCGTCCAAACATCTGTTCAGCACCTCACGGACTTCTTTGTCTGGTTTCTGCATCTTATACATACCGTAGTCAGCTGGAAGCTGGAGCATGAATTTTAGACAAATTCTATAAAAGGTTGAACTTCTGATGGGCGGCATGTGGATTCATATTCAAGTCAGGCTGAACAGTCCAATTAAGATCCCACTTTGAAATGCACTACCATTGAATTTTTTGAGGGCTGATAATTTTCTGTTAAAAAAGTTTTTTGACTGGAAAAATGAACTTCCACGAAAAGTTTTAATTTCATTTTTTTTAACATATAAAAAGCAATTTTCAAGTAAACTATTTATTAATCATCCTCCTTATCCTTATCCTTCTCCTCATTATCTTCCTCCTGATGTCTCCGATTCGATTTTGTTTCACTCGAATCCGATCCCACATTCGTTTCCGATTTCAAAAACCTCAAAATCCTTTCAAATGTTGCCATATACCTCGCACTGAGAATATTTTGATGATTTGCTCCTCGAATAATTGCCGGTGGAACTGGATGTTTCAATCGATCATGTAATATCAATCCATGTTCTAATGGTATCATTTCATCTTCATCTCCGTGACAAATTAGCACTTTGACGTCAATTTTTCCAATTTTATCATAGCTAGAAAAAACAAGACTATTTAATTGTGAGAAAAGACAAAAAACATATGAGAAAAAAACGGGATTTGGATTGACTTTCGTTTTTTTTTGCATGGCATTTGAAGAAAAGAAGACATGGAGTGTTTATGATTTGATTATAAATAGAAGATGATGCTCTCCAGATGGTTTTCCTGTTTTGAAGGTCAAAAAATCAATGGGCGAAGAATGAAGGAAAAATCTATGTGATTAGGGTTTTGTGATTTCTTTTCTCACCGTGTATAATTTTAAGAAACGAATTTTTGAAACGTGTTTGAGCAGTAAAAGCTATGAAACTACAAAGAATAACTTTTTGATGAAAAAACAGAAACAGTTATAAAGTTACAGACTAAAAAATCAGAGTAGTTCTTTTTTTTGAAAAAATATGTAACAGTTCATAAAAGGTATAAAATTGACTGTGCAATAATCAAAAACCCATGGTCTGCAAAATTGCGTCGTTAACTTATTTGAATCTGCACACACCAAACTTTACGAAAAAAAATTGTGAGTGTGTGTTGAAAACAGAGAGAAAGGAAAGAAAAAACAGTTTAGATAGAGCGCATATAATCCATTGAGTAAAGCAAGAGAACTATTTTTGTTTGAAATTTCGGTATAAAAGTTTTTTAACTTTTTTTTGTCAACACGACTATTTTGATGTGATTATGGAAGTTTGAACTTATTATTAAGAAAACGTACATTTATCTCACCGTCCTCCTTTAATCAGAACAAGTTAAGCTGAAAAACACAATTCTTGAATCAAAATTTAATATCAAACTACAAAGAACTTTTCATTTCGGTGATCAACATTTTGTTTATGAGTCGTTACAAAACAAAGTATGCTATGCTCCAGCACATCAGCATGTACGTTTCACCAATTTTCATGATAGAGCCAGTACTCGTAGGGTTGGTTTTTCAAAATTAGAATATCTATATGCCCTCCTTTCTCTTACTTTCTGAAAGAATCCAAGCAACAAGTTTTTGGATCACTTGGTTTCCTTGTCAATAATCGCATTCCACTAGTAAATGGGGCTACTAATACAACTCCAGCTAATCCCTCCGGATTCCTCGAAGCCAAATCAACAGCGGCAGTTGTCCCAATACTAAAACCAAGTAAAACAATCTTCTTATCCGGGTACATTTCGAGTATTTTATGATAAACTGCTCGAACATCTGCATATATATTTCTCTCACTTTGAGTACCCGACGAATATCCAAATCTAGAAAGTTGAAGTTATTGCAAAAATGCGAAACAGAGAAAAACTGACCCAGAATAATCGAAGGCGAAAACATCCATTTCGAAGAAATTGGCATAACTTGTGAAATTCATCATATTTGGTTGAAGAAATCCTCCGAGATCGGCTGAATTTGGCTGACAAAATAGGATAACTTGATCATGAAGTGCTTGATATCTCGATTTTTCGAATGGAATACATCGAACACAAACAAGATCATTGTTATGAGATGTTCGAACAGAGAATACTTCGACTTCTTTTTTCGCATAAATATGATCATTATTATTGTTTTCAAGATTTCGAACAACAAGATCATATTCTTCATCTTTGACTTCAGATATATTTTTTATTTTTCGATCAGATTCGTTTTTTGATACAATGCGATATGTTAAACCCTAAAAAAGTAGTATTATTAAAAATCGAATACTGGTAATACCTTTTCTGGTGGATGAAATGCGAATTTTCTCGTAATAATCGATGGAATTGGGGGGCAAAATATGAAACAACAAAAGCCACAAGCACCGATTAAATTGAGAAATGCTTCGCAACATCCAACCTTATGTTGCTCATGTCTCTGAAAATAAACGCTTTAATTCTGACAAGTGGATGAATTTTTAAAAAAGAAGAGGTTTTTGAGGTATCATTCGATAGATTTTCAAAAGCTGATCAACATCCTGTAAGCAGTTTTTGTTAAATGCGATTCTCGGAATTTCAGTGAACACAAATGTGACTTCGAGAGCTGAGAGCATACTATAGAGTAATAAAGTATGAAGAAGAACCCGAAAAAACCTACATTTTCTGTAAACTTTAAATTTTAGAAACACTTCTAACAAACTGGAAAATAAAACTTGAAAACATACGTAACATTTTTTAGTTATTAATTTAATTTTTTCACCGGGGTATGCTGTGAGCAAAGTTCATATTTTCACTGTATCTCATATGAAAATGGATGGTTGAAAACTCAATGTAATTTCAACATAAAAATACATTTATTTTCGAGTGTACATACAAGGTTAGGTAATTTTAATAAAAATGTTCAAGGATTTCCTAAAAAAGTTAATAATTCATCTCACAAAAATCTCCGGTGAAAAATAATCAAAGGATGTTGATCAGAAGAGTGGGTTCTATAAATGTGCGAAATTTAAGAAAATTCCAAAATTTTCCGATGTTCATATGGTATCTCATCAGGTTGGAACCAATAATCAAATCAGTTCCAAAAGGGTAAAATACCTAGTCAAAAAATCAATAGGTTGAAACCTACTTTTAACTGAAAAAGTAAATTACAAATTTGAAAGTCAAAATATTGTCCACGAAACTTCGAAAACTTACGAATCAACAAAAAACATAGAAATAGTTAGGAAACAGTATTGCTAAAAAATTTCATTGTTTCTTTTCAGTAGTTGTCAAAAACAGTGAAAATTTTCAGATTTCCTCATTAAATGACCCGGCCAGGGATGAAACATGTGTGTGAAATCTGATAGTACTCCATATTCTAAGGTAAATTGAAACAAAAAAAAACTTGAAAAAACCTTGTAGAAAAAAGGTTAAAAAGGAACAAAAATAAAACCTAGAGTTAGATCTCGAGAAAAAATATATGATCTAGAAACCCAAAAGTGTGCGACAATTCTCCAGCGAACTCTTTTAATCACACATTTTAGAGCATTATTGCACTCGTTTGGGCTTCTAGGCCATATTTTTTTTTCTCGTGATCTAATTTTAGGTTTTATTTTTGTTTCTTTATAACCTTTTTTCTTACAAGAAGGTTTTTTACAAGTTTTTTTGTTTCAATATACCTTACAATTAGAATATCGAGTACTATCAGATTTCAGGTACATGTTTCATCCCCGGCCGAGCCATTTAATTGAAAATTCGAATTTGCAATTTGTTTTTAATTTGGTATGTTCGTCTAGTAAGATAATAACGCTCAATAAAATAACCATATTGCCCATAACTCACTGCTCTTGACATCGCGGGTCTGCATTCAAAATACAAATAGAAATAAACAATTCCACAATTCATAATTGAAGATCACGTTCACGTTTAACCTATTCTCAGAAATTTTGAGTGAATTTTTCTCAGTTTCATTTTCGTAATCCTATATAATATTTTATTGATTTGACCCGCTTGACCAAAAGAAAAAAAAGAAAATTATAAGATTATTGATGATGTCTTCTTCTTTTCAAATTCTTCGCTGCTGGACATGTTGCTCCAGCTCCGTTCAATACAGTATTCCGATATTTGGCAAACATTGGTTGAATGAAATCAGAATATGCGGTATCCCATGCCTTTTGTCTACTTCCTATCTCGTCCTTATTTGTCTCAACTTCTTCTTCGATATTATTATATCTTTGATCGGATATCAATTTCAATGAGATATTCATTGCTTCTTCGACAACTGCGCGAACATTTCTTGCGAGATCTTGCTCGTTTTGTCCACATCGAGCCATTGCTTGTTGAAGAATTGAGACCCAAATCTGAAAATTAGGAAATTCAAAATAACAACTATTATGATATAACTGCCAACCTTATCATCTTCTTCAATATTTTCTGTTTGCAAAACGGTGAAAGATTTCTTGGCTGGTTGAACTGAATTCGGAAGACCGGCTGCGCGGAATTGTTGAGTTTCAGAAGCAGATGTTGGAGTCATGAAACTGAAAAACCCCTCTTTTCTATCATATTATTTCGATTCTAACTCACTCAGTTGGTCTGAATACATCAGGAGTTGGAACTTGAACAATATGACCATTCGAATAAGCGGCCACAATGACTTCAATCATCCCTTCGAGACCCAAAGCATAATGACCCGATTTGAAATGTCCGATATTTCTTTCAAAAGCGGATTTGAGAGTTTCTTTCGAGATTTTGGCGTCTCGTCCAGCGACAGTGAACACCTGAAAAAATAAATAATACTGTTTTAACATGAGTCACATCAATTGCTCAGAGCAACAACAGAATCGGAATTGATTAGAAACAGAAACCGAATATATGATCATCCGTAACATGATATCATCAAATTTTCGGCGGGATTCAGTTTCAGCGGTTCAAAATAATATTATATAAACACAAAATATAAATCAGTGTGGCGTTTGAGAATAATGACGATTTTCAGCTTCTCATATTGAAAAGCCACAGCACTCTGATTGTAAAAAAAACTGTTTTCCTTCTTTCTGAAGCTGGACACCACATAATGCAAATATTAAAATTCCAACTAACAGAGTGGCTATGAATTAAACCTCCTCAAACGATCTGGTACGATCAAATAGACCTCAAAATTCGGACCTTTGAAACGAACGGTTCGGAACCTCACAAAATCTCTGAACAGGGTCCTAACTTTTGAACCGCATCTGATATCTGAAACTTACTCGAAACTGGTTTTATGGGAGGACTTATCAAAACTCTGAATTTTTGGAAACATAATCTTTGTTCTAAAATTAGGTCTTGCTCTTTATATTCATAAATATCCTGGCATATTATTTCGAAAAGGGTTCTGTTGTTGCTTGAAATTTTTAGTGAACTTGTTTTCAGGTTTAGGTGTCTAGGGTTCTCTTCTGCTTGCATGCTTTTTATTTGTTATTGTTTTAATACTATTCTGATAAGAAACCGGCGTGCGAATCAGTTTTATGATTTTCTGAAACAGAAAAAATTTGAGAGTGCATCTGCCCTTTTTTTTCAATTTCCACTCTTTCAAAATATCCCAACTCACTTGTCTATCTTGTCTCGAATTAACAATCAAAACAGTTGTATCACACATTCCAACATCTTGGAAATTCTGATATCTACGCTTCAAATTATTGGCAAACTTCTCAATGTCAACAGGCGCTCCAGGAACACTCCCAATCTTATCGATTATGGCGACAATTATCTCTAGATTTCTATCAGGTGTCAATGCACAAGCTGGAGATGTATTTCTGATACCAGAAGTGATTCCGTGGAGCTGAAAAACTTCTAACTTTTATTTCCTAGTTCCCTTCCAAATACATACCTGATTAATTCTGCCAACAAGTCTTGTTCTCTCTTCATCAGTCACAATTGCTGATGGATCACATACTTGACTTGGCAATGCCAATCGACATGATAAAGGATCCAAACGAGGATCCGGATATGTTTGAGATGTGAATTGAGCAAAAGAAAATGGAAGTGAAGAAATGAGAAGGAGAAGAAGATACAACATTCTGGAAAGGTAAAAAGAAATGAATGAAAACTTGATAAGAAGAAATAATAGGTGGCAAAAAAGGATCAGAAAGAAAGTGATTGATGAAAAAGAATATACATATGTATGTAGTGAGGTTAATTGGATTAATTTAGGATATATTTATACGGGAAGGACGAAAAGGAAGAAAGATTACAGTACCTTTCGATTTCTTTGATTGTAAAAAAAAGTGGAACCATTTTTGATAAAGTTAGGGAGTGGAACTTTATGAATGAAAATAATCCTGAACAGTGAGAAAAACTGTTGTATTGGAACGGACTCGGTGTGATTCAGAAGACTCGTTTTATTTTCTGGTCCGAAAAATTAGTTTCAGTGGACACTACAAAATGTTAAGTTTTCTTGAATAAAATCTCATCTCGATTACAATGAATTTTTTAATGTGAATTTCATCAAACGAAAATTGAAAAGAAAAAGAGAGGTTTCAGATCCCAAGTGAGCCATAGCTACGCTCGAAAAAATTATTATTTTGTTTTTTACGTGAGCTTTTTTCTTCCGGTCAAATTTCACGTCTTTAATCTAATAAAGTTCACATGAAAAAGAAAATTGTTCATATTTTTTGAACGTGGCTACAAATGACATTGAAATTTTCGTAATTTTTCATGGTAAAAGTCGGAGGACAGGAACTGACCTATTTGAAAATATTATGATTGCATATTTTGAAATACTAACATTGAGTATCTTAAGCTTAACTAAATTTACCGGTTATTTTTGTACCAATAATTGACCATCGAAACATTTCGGGTGAAACGGTTAAGCGCGGTTTCATAGGAGCGTATACAAAAATTAAAAAAAAAAAAAAGATTTTGTGCATAGGAAGTTCAATTTTTCAGGGTTCTCGAAATTAGTTGGTAAGAAGTAGATCTTCCGAAGACTTCACAAGAGGAGTTCAACTATTTCAACATAACGTTCATGTTTTTGTGAGGAGGTTATCAAATTTTTATCGATATTTTCATTGATTTCCAGACTTCAGAAATGCATCACAAAAACTTCTGATGAGAAAAATACAGAACTTGAACCAGGAGGACAAGTTCTATTTATACAAATTTTTGGAAACATCCGACTAATTGAACTTTCCTTATAATGAGAATCTTCGATATCACATATTTCTCCGGCTATAAATTGAGTAGAAACATGATAATTAGATCTAGAACGATGAAAGGGAAATTGCAGCTTAGAAACGTGAAACCGTGACTATTATTCATTGGCCAATCGAAAATTATTTATTTATTTATGCATCTAGTAACACCTTTTTCGGAATAGTTAAAAGAACAAACCAAAACAAACAAAACAATTTATGCAAAATCGAAACTACAGAAAAAAAAACATATTTGTATTGGTCTTTTCAATTCGAAGAACAAGACAGAGGAGAAAAGAAAAGAAGAAGAAGAAGAAGCTGAAGGCTGACTGGATTTCGACTGAGACATAAAAACCGGCTTTGTTTCCTTCTTCTTTTTCTTTTTCTGATACCCAAGTAGCCTTTTTGTGGCCAATGTGTTCTTTTTCTTGTCACCATCATCAGAATATGAATGTGTTATCAAAATATTTGTATTTTCATATCTCAATGAATAATGATTGATCGATAAGATATCCTCCTAATGAACAATACCCGGTTTTTCTGATTTTGTCGATTTTGTAAAATATGTCGGTTTGTTGTCAAAAACAGGTGAATGACTAACAATAAAAATCGGATATCGAAAAAATTAGTGAATTTGTGATGGTCATATATGAGAAAATAATGTTTCTCAAAATCGAAATCGTTTTTGATTATTTCAGTTTTCATTTTCAGTATCACATAAACACTAATATATACATGGCAACACGAGATCCAGTGATTGTAATTATGATCACTGAACCATGCTTAACTTGCTTCTAATTATTGCTGTCAGTGTCGATTTCTCCAAGTCCAAACACCTCAAAAACTGGTTTCGGAATGGAGAAGTTTATTTCAAAATATTTCTTACGCAAATACTAAAACCACACTTTTTAGTATTGTAGAGTTTAAATTATTAGATCATTGGAAGAGCAACCAAGATGACCTAGACTTCCAAATAATACAGTACTTTTTGAAAACTATCAACAAAAAAAAATAGGTTCTTGCGTTTTCTGGGCCACTCTCTAATTTCTTCGTATTCACAATACATAAATTACAGAGTTACAAAAAGTTCTGCAAATCTCAAAATCCGATTCTGATATCAAATAACTCTGAAAATCCCTTTGAAGCCAAACACATTTTACATAATCGATTGAGCCCATGTCGTTTGTATCTTACCTTATTATATTTTATTAGCCAACGTTCGCTAATTAACGTGATATTGAACTTTGAATGAGTAAAAAAAAATTTCTGATTTTAAAATCGTTTTCTTTTGAGGTTTTTATTAGCCAGATGCAAATCATGGATTCCACAATACTGTAGTTTTACGGTTGGAAAAACTCCCGATCGAGATTGTAATTGATGAAAATTCTCATGGTTTCAGCCTGATCTGGCTAATTTTGATCATTGCAAATTCACCTTCGAGAAATATCAGAAAAATGAAAATAAGAATCACACACAACTTTCAAGACGTTCATGAAGTAACTAGTTGAGTATTAATGAGAAGTGAAATTTCGGATACAAAATCAAAATCGCAATGGAATAAAACTTGAAGAATGAAACAAGAACATGATATGATGCGGATCAAAAAATCAAATATTTTATCATGCTAAAAGCCACTTTGATATCTCATTTATTTTTATATTTCAAAAATTAATTTCAAAAGTGTGTGAGTAATGTAACACGTTGACCTGGCTAGTTCTCTTGAAACAATAATATGAATATGTTGCGAAGATATAATAATCAAAAGAATGAATCAAAGCTGTATGAGACATTGAAGAAGCGGAATGAAAGTGACAACAAATCAACAAAACAATCAACACATCTTTTGTCCATTATTTATTATCCATCTCATCTCAAAAAAAAACACTCAAATAAGTAACAAAAGAAATAACAAACTGAAGAGATGAATATTGGAATTGACTTAACCTATCTCAATATTCTTCTTTTTCTTTTCTAACAATTATAAATATGCGGATTTTCGTACTTTATACCGGTTTTATGGGAGGCAAACGAACAATTTTGTGAGGTTAGGCAGTTTTTTTCGCGGAATTGTACTTGCGGATATAACATATATATATATATAAATTCGAATCAAATTGAATTAGAAAGTTTTATGTAAAGGTCAAATTAAATACTGGTTATGAATATATATCGAGACCAAAAGTAGAAGATATGTGGCTTAAAATCTTGGGAATGTATAGTTGCAGTACTGAGGAAATGTTTCAATACTGTTGGTAAAATTGTCATAACTCGGCATTACTCACGCACATTTGGTGTGTACGTATGGCTCCAAATTTGGCACAGTTATCTAAAAACATACATCGGCATTTGAAGATTTTTTTTTCCAAAAATTCAGAGAAATTTTAAAAATGCCTGGAGTGTCTCAACGTTTGTGAACCTACTATAACTCAGAGATTTCTTTCTGAAAAAATAAAATTGTTCGGGAAAATTCTTAGTTTTTAGTTGAATTTTCACAAAAAGAGCAGCGAGTTTCTGATTTCATTGGTTACAATTATTCAATTTTAGGCCACATGAACTATGTGACAAAAAAACTTGAAAAATATGATGAATCGAACTCGATCAACAGTTTTCCAAAATCTGAAAACTGACGCCGTCGACAACTAAATTTCGAACAAGTTTCATAAGAGTAAAAACAGCAATTTTTGAATTTCCTGAATTGTTTTCAACCATGATGTGAAGCAACATTAGATGCAGCAAACGATGCTGAATTAGAAGCAGGATTATATAAATATCCACGAGTACCATGAATCGCACTTGATATACCATAATTGCTTTGTCCACTATATGTCCATAGATAAGAGTATATATGGGACCTGTAAAATTACAAACTAACATATGTTTTTATGGAAATTGAAAAAAAACTTGTGTACCAAAATTGAGGAGTGTTGCTAATGGAGCCGGTAAAAATCACAAGAATAAGATATATGATCAGGTTAAGATGTAGCATCGGCTTTTTCATAGGGAATCGATTCTATGTATGAGTTTCTGTAAGTTTACTACTCAAATATAGTTACGACAACAAATGAAATGGTCATGGTTGAATTATCTTGTTTACTGATCTGAGCCTCGTGATGTCGATAAAAACTAACATCAGTTCCATAATCAACATCATGAATTGGGTCAACTAAATTTAGTATTTTATGTGTATTTAACTGACTTATGTTAGAAATAAAACGTATCGAGAAAATTGTCATTAGAATCGAAGAGTATCAATTTAAGTTCTTAAATCTAGCGTTTATTCAACAACAAAAAACAAATTATCAATTTCGATTGTCAACCCAGATGAGATGCGGCATTCGATGCAGAAAACGACGCCGAATTAGTAGCAGCATTATACGAAGATCCACCAATGCCAGAAGTCACACTTGGAACCCCATAATTAGTCGGTCCTGTATATCCAATAGGCCCAGTAGATCCACCGCTGGAGCTACTGTATGTCCCATAATATTGGTAAGGATTGTATGAAGGAACTGTAATGGTCCATGTTACCATACCAATGTAAAATTGACAAACCTGCGAACCAAAATTGGAGAGTGTTGCTGATTACACAGGCCAAGATCAAAAAAATAATAAGAAACATTTTTAGGTTATCTTGGAACACTGATACGTTTCTCACTTTTATATGGATTAGTTTACACGTGGATATTTTATTTTCTTTTTTTGGAAAAGTGCAATGGAACTTAAAAAATATCAACAAAAAACAAGGAAAAAATAGTTCCAGACGTTCTACATGTATGTGTTTTGTACTTCTGAATTTCGTTGTAACCGGTTTTCGTTGTTGTTTCTACTATTTTACAACTAATCTCCAATTTATTCTTATTTCGTGAGCTTTTAGACATCCGTCAATTGTCAAGAACTATTATAATGTCTCCCAAAAAAACTGACAACTTTGATGTATTGTTAGATTACTTCATAATCACATAGTACTGTTCTATCTCTAGATGAAAAATCTCCGAGTCATCCGCTGAAGTGTAGTCGACACTATCAACTCGACCGTGATTTTGTCCACATATTTTGAAAGAATGAAAAGGAACAACGTAAGAATCATGTTTTTGTTGAAAACGGCATCACAATTCGACATAGACTTGTTGGCTGATCTGAGCCTCGTGATATTGAATATAACAATATTGTCGAATGAATTGGGCGAAGTGAAAGTTTAGTTTACCGTTCTTTGTGTCGTGTTTTGGCACTGCCAGTTGCTTTTTCCCACATGTATCTAATTTGGATGATCACAACAAAATAATCAAAACTGGACACATTTTTTTCTTAAAAATAATTTCCTGTTTGAAGAGTTCAATATTTTGGCATATGAAAACACAGTAGTCCAATGACTAACAACTATCAAGAAAATATAGTTTTATTACTGGACTAGGCGGGCATTTTGATTTTCGAGTCGACAGCATATTCAAATACAGTGACTTCAAACTTTTTAATAAGGCGAGTCAAAAATTTTCATAATCATGAATTTCACTTTTGAGAGTATTATAACATTTGATCTTTTGATCAAATATTTCAAGAAAATTATCATCATTTTCACCTACAAGGGAGGTTCGCGAACTGTTACTTTCAACTTTTTCTAAAAATTTGTACACTTATAGAGTTTGACCTCCTGATCATCATGGTATAATTTTTATCCGCCGGAAATTTTTGTGAAAAATGTTATGAATTTTTTAACATTTTCCCATTACAATTCATAACTGTTATAAAATAATAACAGAACAGTAAATAAATGATTTTGTACTCACGTGAACATTTTTCAAAGGTAAATGACTCATTTTTTCTTTCGAAAATGGTCATGAAAAAACGTTGATCTTTCATAACTTTCTTCACAAAACTTTCCGGCGGATAAAAAATATAGCATGATGATCAGGAGGCCGAACTCAATAAGTATGCTAATTTTGAGAAAAAGTTGAAAGTAATAGCTCGCGAACCTCCCTTGCTAGTATTTAAACATTCGAATGAATTTATCATTATTTGAAAAAATGAAGTTTTTATCTTTATTTCTTTGTCTTTTGTGTGAGTTTGATAATACAAGTATCAAAAATCTATGAAAACTACAGTAATACAGGGAAACGTAGCCGATTTTGAAGTTGTGAAAGCAAATCAAACTACCGCACCAATACGTTCAATTGAATGCGCCGATTTGTACCCGGAGAAGTAAGTATAAATCTTCACAAGAGAATCTTATTTTTATTTCAGATGTAAAGCTTGGTGTCAAAATGGATTTTGTACAAATTCACATTATTCTTATGACGAGAAAAAGAAATATTGCGCAAAAACTTGTAAATTCTGTTAACATTTTATACATAAATATGTATATACATTTCAATATAAACATTTAGCACCGGACTACTGTAATGGATGATGGCCTTCTTCACTGAGTTCCGTAAATACATCGACTAATAACTGATCTAGAATCACATATAATAACTGTTTGTTCATTCTTGGATATTGTAATCCTTCCAAAAGACGAATCACGAGAGTTTTGATGTGTTCGCGGCCAATAAACCGTTCAGCACGGTGATTTATCTGTAAAACCAATATAAAATTAGTATCTTGAATTAATTGTTCAACTCACAAAATTCTGAAAATATTCCAAAGTTCTTCTTTTTGCTAATTCTTCTCTCATTTGCATTTCTTGTTCAGTTGGCCAAGGTTGATCATTATTAAAAAGTGTGTATTGTACATGTTGGACAAGGTATACCAAATTCTCAATTCGCAGACATTTTTGAAAAACTCCGTCGAAGATTAAACGAATAGCTGAGTCAATTGTATTCGAGCAAAGTGTTCTAATTGCGGATACAATGTTAAGAATATATGGGAATTTTGAGAAGCTTTGCCAAATTAGAAGAAGAACCGAATCGAATGAGCTTCTACTCCATAATGGTCGTTCGATGACATTGTTCCGCGCATTTTCCGAATCAACAACTCCTCCAAAATTATTTCCATAAACTGATGAATATATGACATTCGTAGCGACAGTGTTTATCGGAGGAGATGTTGGACCTCCAAGCGAGCCGATGCTACTGGAAAATAATTATATCTTATCCAATAGTACGAATCAGCATATCTTTCTTGAAATGTGAGAAAAGTTGGATCTTCCGGACAAAGAAATATAACAATATTTTTTTTATTTTTAAATTTTTTTCATTCAAAATAGGCAGATACGACTCAAAGTCGTATGCTTGTGCACGTGGAAATTTATTATTAGTTTCATTTTTTACTCACCCGTTATCTTGAACATCGGCGTTGAATGCCTTATCAACAACCTTCTCCTCTGATACTGTATTGATTGGTGCAAGTGTGTTCGCCAAAGTTTTCAATAGATACGGTTTCAAATTCTGTCCCTTTTCTCTCGATAATTTTCCAGGCATTTTCTTGACAACTTTCCACGGATTCAAATCACTCAACATCAATGTATCTCGAAACTCCTCATTACTTGATAAAAATGCGAGCAATAGTTCGGATCTATTCAAGACTTTTTGCTTACAAAGAGTCGAAATGAAAGTAGAGAATATCAATCGATGTTGTTCCATGAATGGCCGATTTCGGGTCACAAATGTTTTTCGAATTGGAAGAGCTGCGAATCGAAGAGAATCGCCGTGAAAAACATTGAGTTTTGATTCGAGAACATAGAATTCGTTGAATGATCGATGAATTGACCAACTACGAGTCTCGTGTGGTTTTGCGTCAGGTCGTTCAACCTCGATTACGAATACATAAATGGTTCGATCTGGAAAATAGTATCATTTGAAAAATTCGTATACTTACAAGTTTCAATGACCATTTTATAACTTTTTTTTTTAATTTTCAGGCCTTTAATTTTTAGCTTAGCTTTGGAATCTGACATACCTGTATAAGTATCTTTCAATGGTGCAACTTTCGCCACATTCACTTTCCAACTATTCAAGTCTCTAGCATCTGCATCCATAACCAATCCTCCAGCATTTTCACACCTTTCTTCAGCTGCGATCGATTCCTCTTGAACGATATCCTCTTCTTCTGATATTACATCAATCGATGGAACATTTACAAATGAACTGGCCGATGAAGAAGATTGTGATTCAGGAGTATTTGCTTGTTGTTCATCTTCTCCTTCTCCATCATCACTTATCAATGCTTTCCGAACTTTCGCCCGAAGCTGTGAAAGCGAGAATGTCTTTTCGACAGGAGCATTTCGTCGTTTCTCCTGAGTATCTCTATCGATCAATTCATTGATTGTAACAGGTGGAGAACCACAAAGAAATCCAAGAAAGCATTCAGATTGGCAGAATGAGATGACATGATCCGTTTGCATTCGATTATAAACAACTTGATACGATGTTTCAATGATTCCTTCAAGAACTTCCAAATCTTTGCTTTCCACTGCACTTTTATACTGTTCCACTAATTTCTCATCAAATACAACTCTCTCTTGCGCACTTTCATGAATAAATTGTGTATACAATTGCCAAACATCATAAGATATTTGACTTGAAGATTCAGACTTCCTTTGAATACTTTCATGAATTCTCGTCGTTTCTGCCAAAAATTGTAATTCATGTACAGGTCCACGTATATCCTGAAGATACATTCTAAATATCGAATAGTATTTGGCATCTCTCAATATTTCGCTCAACTTTAATTGAAGCAAAGAATCCGGAACATTATCAACAATCGCATCGCAAGAAAATCCCTTCAAAAACTGAACTTCTGTGAGATCAACCGGATCACTGATTTGATGTTGCTTATTCTCATCGAATAATAGAATGAGCCAATAATTGATAGTATCTGGTTGTGCTAACATATCCAATAGAGGAACAAGAGCTGCATTTGTTAACATTTCTCTCATACAATTTCTGACCGATTTTGAAGGCCAAGGTCTCTCATTTTTTCCTCGACCGAATATCCGTAGTGGACTATCATCATCATGAGCTCTTCCCGCCAGTCTTGTTTCATCTAACAATCTTGGAATGAGAAATTCCGCCACTTGTTTGATATATTCTGTTTCTTGTTCTCGACTGGATAACGCAATATGGCAATCGGTCAGCATTTCTCCCATTTTTGATTCGACCATTGATCTTGGAAAGTTCTATAAAAAACATACTACAATATTTGGAATGTCTAACCAACTTACGGCTCCGTTTTCCTTCAATTTTCTTTCTAATTCACTCAATCTTGTCACATGAAACAATGCAATGGGTAACGCTTTTTCACTGACAAATTTGGCCAAATCAATTCTTTGAATACATTTGACAAGGTTGGCCGAGGAGTATCGTAATTGATATCTAAAATCAAAGTCAGGCTTCATTACAGAATTTATTTTGATCTATAACCTGATCTCATTCAAGAATGCTCTATCTTGGCTGATTGATCCACCATACCACCAATTGAAATATTGTTCCACAATTTCGTTCAGCAAGTTCTCAAGACTTTCATTGAGTGAGGATGGAAGTGTCAGCCCTTCCCATGGCATTCGACGCGTCTTCTCATTTTCAGTTTGTAGTTCAGGTGACGGTTCAGAGGATGATGGATTGATGACGAATTGATCGATTATTGTGGTCTGAAAATATTTGATATTGAAAAAAGTAATAGTTAGCAAAATATTATAGTATGTTTCGAGGTTATGTATTAGTCTGTTGCAGAGATGACGTAATTTAATTTAGATTATCTGATAACTTCCGAATATCACATTATCGACACTGTGTTTCGATGTGTCATAACTGAACTTGGGGTAAATAAAAATCCAGATTCCACGTTTAATGTTTTAAATGGCATATAACGATTTCTAATGCGATTCTTTGGAAATAATTGCTACCAACCTTCCAAGCATCGAACATTTCTCCATTTGCACTTGCAAAACACCATAATGAAGAGACAATACCACCAAGAAGTGATGCAACAATCAATAAACTTGGCAAAAATCTGAAAATCTCAGAATTTCTCGATAAAACTATATGCACTTACCCAACAATTCCATAAAATATTACGAAAATGACAACAGCGGTAGATGACACATGGATCTTTCGATCGTCTGTGAAAAACTTCTCCATTTTTCAAATTATGTCAATTCATTCTAAAAAAAAAACTATTGGATTATTTTTTCTCAATATCACAGATATATGATATGGTTTTTCAACCTTTCTGAGAAATCAAACAAATACTTCGAAAAAACAATTTATATAACCAACAAAGAACGAAATAACTAGAATAACCAACCTAAATTTTAAAGAAAACGTCTATTATTTTTGACTTTGTTTTTTGTTTTTCTTTGCCCGTTGTCGTTTGAAATTAACCGGAAATTCGATTGGTTCTGTTTTATAAAAGCTCGTTCCCGCAATACGTTTGCCACGTAAACCAGCAGAAAATGGAAGAATTGGCTGGACACGAGCAGTGAGACCTTTGCTACCAGGAGAGAATGCGGACAGTTTGACATTTTTATCAGAAGTGACCATAACCCAACCAATCGAAGATAGTACAATATCACAACATCCTTCATCTTTTCGTCCATGCATTTCGAATGTTCTTCCGGATCCAAAACCAGGCCATTCGGACATACGTTCAGAGTTTCCTGTAATAGAAATTAATAAACGAAGAGTGGGGAACTAGTACAAAGTACAAAAATTTCCTTCAACAAAACCTTTAACAATTTTTTTCCTTGACATTTGTATTAAAAATAGGATTTAAAATGTCACTAACCATTTGGAACAACTAATGCTGGTGTTCCCAGCCACTTCTGCATAAATTCCTCGATTTGTTCAGTTGGCATAACATTCAATGGTAGATTCGAATTAGCGAACGTCGTCAACAATACACTGTCTCTCACTTCAACAACATCAATTCTTCCAACTCCTCCAATCAACAGACTTTCTCCTTTTTTCACAATTGCAGTTCTTGGTCGAAGAATTCTTCTCGGTGTAACATTGACCAATTCATCTAATGTGAATAATGATAATGTTTGATTATCATTCACAGTTCCAGGAGTGTCAAAACACCATTTTCCTTTAACAAATATTGGATCATCTAATGTCCATCCTTTGCTCTCTTTTTTCTCTTCTCCATTTTCTCCTTCTAAATCTTTCAATGCCATTGGTTGCAATTCCTCTTCTGAATCCTTGAATGTATTCTGAATCAATGCTGTTGGAATAGCATATTTGTCATCTCCAGTTTGCTCAAGTAACAGTTTTCGAGAATGCATTTCTTTTTTCAACCATGCTCGATGAGCCATTAACCTTCTTCGTCTCATTTCCAGTTTGTATGGCGAAGGCTTCATCACTGGGAATTTGAGAAGTGAAATTGTAGTTCCAGGCCAAATACTTGTTGTTGCTCGATCTACCAGATCAACAGCGCGAACTTTGCATAGATCAGATTGAAGAAGCGCGTTGAACATAGTTCTGCAAAATATTTAGGTTTCTCGAATGTCTCATATCTCCAAGGAAACTCTTGATTTTTGGCGATAAATTCGAGAAACATTTGTTCGAATTGATGAAAATTTGTACATTTTTGGTGGAGCTCTCGATTCAATCGAAAAAAATATGATTGATCTCTATTGTTTCTCGACGATAAAATCAGGAGTTTTACCGAGACTAAACTGGTGCTGATTCAAAGTTTCCATTTTTCTTAATAACATACGATTTTCCAGCATTTGTACATCCGATAAGGAATACATTTCCTCTCATTCCCATTTTCACATTCGTATATTTCATATAAATCTCGGTGACCAAATCTTCAACTCCATATCCTGTTTTAGCACTAACAAGAGCCGTGTGCAAAATATTGAAGGAATCTCTTAACCCAGCTTTCTCGATAGCTTTTTCAACCGTAGTCTTGAACCGATACATATAACCAGTCCGGGCATCAGGCGGCAATAGATCAACCTTATTTCCAATAACAATCATTGGTTTGCGACTCCCAATAACTTCAGCCAATTTCGGATATAAACTTCCTGGTAAATCGGTAACATCAACAACAAGAAGGATCAAAGATTCAGGTTGTTTTTTCAGTTCGCTCATCATTGAAGTATAATCAACATCACATACATTCACATTCAGCTGAAAAACCCAATTAGAATGAGGTTCCTGTGGAGAGTAATAATCACCAAAAAATTGTGTTCCTGTAATAGATGACATCTCTTACACAACAATGATTTCGCTTTCTTTTTACTCTCCAAAACTTCAAAGATTTCAAGAGGAACAAATCCAGGAAGAGAACTGTCTTTACAGTGAAAATTAGCACCGCAGCCTGAACATTTCTGTTTACTAGCAGGCATTTCTTCAACAATAGTTCCAGACATTTCCGCTTCTACTCGATCGTCTGGATTCTGAAAATTTTTGTGAATTTAAATTAACTAAAACCACTCGAAACTAACTGATGAATAACTGTCATCTTTTTCGGTATTTCTTTGTCCGGGTAGTTGGAAAGAAATCTGTTCAACGGCATCATCCGAGCCGAAATACTGTCGAGAAGACCTGAAGCAACAGCTCAAATACCAACACTATTCACTAAAACTCACACCATATCATCTCCTGGATCTAAATCCATCGAACTTCCAGCAACATATTCATCAACTAGAACATCAGCTTCAATATAAAATCCTCTATCCATCTGATCACTCTCATCCTCTTCGAAACTTTTATTTGTTTCAACTTTTTCTATCATCGAATTCGACTTTAAAGGGAAATTTTGTTTTTCAGTCTCATCTTCTTTTTTCTCGATACCGGGAATTTCTCTTTTCTTCAAAACTTTAACAAAATCCTTCTCTTTCGCCAATAGCATTTCTCCAATCATACTTCCAGCCATATATTCGGTTTTCGGATTTATATGTGTTCCATCATTCACAATTTCAGATCTCTCAAATTCTTGCCAAATTTTATGAATTTCTCCAATCTTTTCAGATCGATTGATACTTGTTCTTTTCACAGATTCTAGAGATTTCCGAATATCTGCGCGAGTTGCGAAAAATCTTGAGACTCTTAACATTTTTTGGTTTTTTTCTTGCTACTTGATGAAGCTGATTCAGCAGAAGATACAGTTATAGGAGTGTTCGAGGTTCGTTCACCAAAGTCGTGTTCAACTTCCTGAAAATAATGTTGCTATATTACTTTTTAGATTCTACAATCTTACCCCAACGTTTTCAAAAATAGAATATCCGCCAAATCTCCAGCAATTGATTAAAAAGATGACAACGAGATAAGCAACAACACTGAATGAAAGGGTAAATCCAATTATGATGGCCCAAAGTTTAGACGGAAAATAGGTGATTCCTGAAAAACTATTTTTTAAGACGGACTTTTCGATGAGCTTACTTACCTAGCTTGTTCAAAATTGGAACTGGTGTAATAGCCCAGAAAAGATAAGCAATCAACAGAAACCAAGAAACAATATAAAGTGCAAATCCGTATATTCCTCTCGCCGGATGTGGGCCAGGTAGATGAATCTCTTCGGAAGGTAGTGGACTTGTCACTTTTCTCCGACTTCCTACCATTCACCACTGAATTATTTTGTTATCTTATTCGAATCAGAGAAAAAAAAGTACTATTAAGGCGAATGGACACCGGTATTATAACTAAGGCAATGTAACATCTAAATCATTTAGTATCCGTAGAAGTATCAATCAGGCAATATAATCACAGTTTCTGAGTAGTGTTGTCAAGTACAAAAAATTAGAATTTCAAAAAGTGACCAGTATTTAATCCCATTCATCATCATGGGAAGTTGTCATGTCTTGCTTCGGGTTTTTCCCACTTATCGCTGAAATTTTCTAGATTTTTTGAACAAACATAAAGTTTTACTAACCTGTTCTTCTCGCATCTAAAGCTTTCGACAATGCTGACATCAAGTCTCCACCACCTCCTCCTCGTGAACTGGTGCTCGGTTTATCTGACAAAGCTGACGATTCCAGAAGACCATCATACTGTAAAATAGTTTGATTATGCAGTTTGGAAGGCGGACAAAAGTGTTATTCTTTAAAAGATTTCCTATTTCGTTTCAATTGGTCATTGACAATAACTAGTTGAATAAATTAGATAAACTGATGAAAATTCCTGATATATACAGAGTCGGGGCTCAAAAAAAACGACGAACCTTTCCTTTTCTCCTTGAACTCGTCGTTGTTTTTCCCTCCTTTCTCTCTTCATCAACACTTTTCAGTCTGGCATTTCCTGCTCCTCCAGCTGCTCGAATAGCAGCCATCAGGTCTGATCTTCCATCAGACATTGCTGGACTTGTAACCTCTTTTCGTGGTGACATTGATGCAGATGGTGGAGGCGGCGGAGGCGGTGGCGGGGGTGGTGGTGGAGGTGGTGATAAAGGTACTGTTGGTGGAGCAGGAAAAGATGGTGGTAACTCCGGTAAGGAAGGTAGAATTGGAGGTGTTGGTGGTTTGAAGGAAGTTGTTGGTTCCGGCGGTCGTGACAGTACTTGAGTAACCGACTCCGGTATTTTTTCATCTTCCAAAAGATCCGGGAGCATATCATCATCGAGTCCGAAATCTTTCAAATTGAAATCTTGCGCAAATCCAAACAGGTTAGGTAAAGTATCGGGAAGTGGTAGTTCTTGTACGGGTGTGCTATCTGGTCGATATGCTAACGGATGATCATCTCGACCCAAGTCAAACATCGAACTATGAGAAATAGCGGAATCTTCGAGCAACATCTCATGTAGTCTCATTTGTATTTCTTCTTCTCTACTTTTCTTCGCCGTTGATCCTAGACTCCTTCTCTCAATTTCTGTTTCTTCTCCAATTCCAGAAACACCTAAATATGCCGGTTTACTGGTCCCAAAATAGAACATCTCTGTTATATTTTGTAAATGTTCTGGGATTTCCCTCAAGTTCTTCGATTTCCGTTGTTTTCTCTTTTCTGCATTTTCGATATCTCGAAGAGCTTGACTGGCAACAAAAAACTTTTTTCGTGACTCAAGTTCGTTCTTGATGTCGATATTCGATGATATTTTTGTCTTCGATAGTATTCGACTACTTGAATATTCAGATACTTGAGCTGAAAACATCTATTATGACGAGAATTTTGGAAAGCGACTCACGTTTGATGGGAGTGACACGAATCCCATGAAAATTGTTATAAATTGATTTTGTGGGACGATATTCTTCAGATGGGAATACAGAAGGAGTTTCGAGCACTATTATGTTATTAGTCTGGAAAAAAACGAAATAAAAAAAATAGAATAAAATACACAAACTATTCTTTAGATAAAGTAGTTTTTGTCAGATTATTGTAGTTTCGGATATCTAGGCGATTTTGTTGTATCCGACACTGAGTGAAAAGTTGGTAGAACAACATCCAGAACGAGAAGCTTTTTCCATACTAATACTTTACCAATACACGAAAGTATAGTCGGTAATTGGTTATCTAAACTTCACTTTTGTTTTGTAAATTTTCCGATATTTGAACCGAGCGACACGTTCTTTTGATAATGTATTGTTTACAGTTGAAAAATTACAATGAGAAACTAACCTTTTTCAAGACTTCAACTTTTTTCTGTACAATATCGGCTCTACTATTTATATTTTTACACCTTTCGTCCAAATCATCTAATCTCTTCCCAATCTTTCCAAATATATTAGAAGCCGTTTCTTCCAATAATTTGAGCGCTTGTCGACTTTGAAATTGCGTTTCTTCATGGCTTACATCACCAGGAACTAGGGGAATACTATACATCTATACAAACAACAAATCTGCAATTGTTCCTTTTTATGTGTGATGTGTCATTGATAAGATATGAGATACTGTGAAAACAGTAATTTTTAATAATAGAAAACCAATGGAAGTGTGAAAATATAATATTTGAGCAATAAATAAAAGAACAAGATGCATTAGAACTTTAAATGTGCAATCTTCTCGTACGCCTTTTTCGATACATTCATTGCAGAATGAACTGGATTGATAGAAGGATGATGCATCAAAGATAAGGCGGCAATTGAAAAATATGTATGAAGAAGGTCTGAAATAATGAAGTTTGAAATTTACGACCATTGAAATAAACTCACCAGAATATCCAGAAACTTCTGGAAGTTTACAGAATCCCCCAATATGAGGGTGTTGAGCGATCATCAGGAACTCACGAACATGTGAAGTCGAGACTAGATTGTATGATCCGAGAATCTGTTTAAAATTATTTTTTAAGCAATTATAAGCAATCACTAACATTGAGAGTTGCTCCAATCCAAAATGCATAACAACTATCATCTGGCTTATGAGCTCTTCCGTGGAATCCCATGTCTTGTTTCTGAATAGACCATCTGACCAATCTTGAAAGTTGTTTCCTGGTCAGAACTTCTTCATTCCAAAGCCGATTAGACAATGATAGACTAGCAATAGCACAGAAAGTCGAGCCACCTTGAAAAAGCCTGTATTTTAGATTTTGATTATATAACATACCATGACTTTCATCGCCGGGTCCTTGGCCAATTCCGCCATCGATGTTGACACTTTGTTTGATGAAATGGCTCAACTTTTTCCAATCGATAACTGACTCATCGTGTAAAATATGACAAATTGCAACAGCACAAAACACAAATCGCATATCACTCTCGGATCCTTCGTCTTGACTCCAGAAACTGAAAAACTCACGGTATACTAGGAATCTCAAGATATAAGAAGATTTATAACTATTCAGTGACGTGAAGAACCACAATAACATATTTTTTTTGCCAACTTTTAAAATCTAGTTTCTGATGTAGTTTCTATATTTAATATACAAGTTCGATGTCCTATAAACTATTTTTTCTGCATTCTCTGTTCTACTAGAGAGATATAGTTCGTGCTATTAACTCACCATCCATTTTCTCTCTGTGATCTTTTGATTGTTTCCAAGATGGCTGTCCTATCCACTCTTGACAAGTCATCTCCCAAGATAACTAAACTCAACAAAGCACTGTAGGTTTGTGCCAAATTCGCTACATCATAATCACTATTTTCACAAGCATGACTTCCACGGAAACCACAAACTTTTCCTGTAAGATTGATAATTAAAGTTTAGGCATTTTTAAAATGATTATTTCACAATAAAATAGTCATCTGTCGCCGAAACAAGTTCAAGGAAAAAAAACTAAGAGCTGAGGAAAAAAGAAACTTTCAAATTCAACAGAAATATACAAAACAAAAAGAGGGAGCTACTTCCAAGCATCCATAACTACTTTCGATAGGATGTAGTTTTCAGATTGAAGAGGCTTTGCTGTGAGTCTAGAAGGAATTGAAGAAGCATCGAAGTGAAGACCTCCAACCTGGCGCATTTCAACATCCGATTTCGAAATCAGTTTTTTGACTATACGTTTCTCTAGATCTCCGTCCACGGCGACCGCAACTCTGAAACGTTCATTAATTACGATAATTTATTTCAGTTGCCAAACCTTTCTTCTTTTGGATCTTTTCTCAACTCTTCAGGCATATTCATGACATAAACAGGTTCAAAGTTGTATGCATTCTCAATATAATCTTCGATTTTTCTCCAACTTCTCTTTTCGTACTTGATCATTTTCTTTTCACTTAACGTTCTATTCATATATGTCTGATTCCATATTGAACCATCATCCGCTTGTCGTAATAATATACATTTTTCATGTTGCTTTTCATCAATAACACCTTCGATTAGAGAAATCGATCGGGTTGTTTCATTTCGAATCTGAGAAAAACGTAAGACTGATTCAATTGATGGATGAACCCACAGATTTTTCATCAGCAAACTTTGCCCGTCGACATGTTGAATTGAAACTATCAATCTCATCTACAGACCGAAATCCATTGACCTCCGACCAAATTCCAGTTCCATGTTTATATAGTTTGCAGTGATACACTCCAGCTAACAAATGATCGAGTACGAAGATTGAGGTTATCTGAATAAACAAAATGGGATAACATTACTTTCAAAAAGAACAGTTTGAGATTCAATAATCAGAGAAAAAGATTTTGAGACTCGACTCTCTTTTCGAGATATTTTAATCTACATGTGTGAGCTTATGAGATAAAAAAGTGTTAATTTTTATGTTTCTACCGGAAAGAAAATTCAAACATAATTTATTTCTTATTCTATTAATGGAATATTTCTAAGGCTGTACTGAATATTTTCCTCTACGTTGACTATACTGCCAAAATACCCGCCTTCACTCACCTCTCCATTTTCCTCTCGACATGCATTCTCAGATGAAATAATAGAATGTGGATTGATTGCATGATTTACAGCGACTACTGAATGTTTTGGAAATCGATCATCAATAAGATGAAGAGAATAATTAGTCAAAACAATGAAGTTGTTAGTACTTTTGTTAACCGGTCGAATATGGCAGACTGTTTCTCTTTTTGGTGCCTTTTCCTGGATTAATACTGGATCTTTCGCCGTTCTTCTTTCGAAATTTTTTGTTTCAAACAGTAATAAAACATCCTCTTTGGTTCTCGTGTCAAATATGTTCGTATGATATTTTGTTGAAAATACGACCTGTCTCGGATGATTACACCATGCAATATGTTCAAAAACATCATCGTCAATCGTATTTTCTATTTTCAATCTTCTCAATTCGTCTGTTCCGTTTCCTTCTAAATCTCCCAGCCAAACCATTCCTCCATAATCAATAACACAGTATTCTCCAATAATTCCATAACTTTCTCCGAAATTTTTGACTGATGATTTGAATATGTTCTTTATTTCAGTTGATGATTCATCTTTCAACAGATTGAGACTTTCAGATGTTCGAACCCAAATTGATGCATCCTTCGTCGACGAATTCCACATTGATTTTCTCAATTCCAAAACACCACCTTTTCCTACTCTCCACTCTTTATTCGTAATATCACACCAATTATCCCTCTGAATCACACCATTTGAATCGATCTGGAAAAAAATCAACTATAATTAGTTTGAATGAATTTTTGAAATACCTCTAGGTCATATTTTTCGATATAAAGTCTTCTTGATCGTTCATTGACAGTCCATATTCTGATACTGCTATCCTCTTTTGAGTATTTCGTCTCTAATAAATTCCTATTCTCCAATAAATACGGGGGAGTTTTATATGAAAAATGACCGGGTAATCTGTCAAACTTCGATTTCTTGATAGTCGCTGGAATTAATGGCTCAACAAATCCAACAGGGATCGGAGGAATGCCACGCCTAAATGACACAATCACAAACATGAACGTTATAGAATAAAAACCTCCAGAAGGCTCCCAGATTATATTGTGGAATCCAGATACTTTTGCCATCGGTTCTTTTCGAATAATCTTCTAATAAACCGCCAAAGCCACGTTGTCCGAACCAGTGAACGCCGAAATCTCGATAACTCGGCTCACAATATAGAGCACACATCTATGGAGTATAAAAAGGCAATACGAAAAAAACAAAGTGAAAGAGACAAAAAGAGTATCGGCGACAGATGAACTTTAAATTCAAACAAGAAAATCAATTACCTTTGGTGTATTGAAGGCGATAAATCCAATCGATATATTCTTGTCGACGAGTTGGGCTTAGAAGTGAATCAAGTTCCCCGAGAAGATCGAGACCAGATAGAGCAAAATATAGAAGTGTGATTCGAAAAAGTTTTTTTTGTTTTTGAAAAAAATCTTTCTGTAATTCTTACAGAATTTTTAATTTTGTAAATCTATGCATATATATTTTTTTTAACTGAAATGCTTCCTTCGGAGCTCAAATCTCCCATTCTCAAAACATGGACTCACTGATTAGAATCCAACGAGTTGTAGGCTTCTGGGAAGACGTTCAAATGTCTTATTAGAAATGCAATGTGCTTGTCGATCGATAATTGTTGTGGTTCTCCGCTCTCAACAGCTGAAAATGATGAAATAAACATTTGCTAAAAAAAACTCTCGAGGTCTCACCTTGCTTGGCGCGTTTGAAAAGATCACTTTCCGTTAAATAATCACCCATTTAGGGAGATTCTCGCCTGAATTCTGATATGTGGAAGATAAAATATGATTACAGAAAATATTGAATAGGGGTACTCTCGACCTTTTGCAAAATTAAATTCCACATCAATTCCTAAATTTATTGAGCGAAACAAAACAAAAAGAAGAAACAGATAACAAAAAAACGAATCTAAAAAGCTATAAATTATTATATTAAAAAGCCTAATGGATATGTGGTGTACCGAATCCTAACATAAGAGCAATGAATTTTTTGAAAGTGTCCATGTTAAGCTTTTCAACTTGTTCCATTTGTTCGTAGTATGGTTTTGGTTTATAAAGTTGGAGTCCTGAAAAACATTTTTCACACTGATCGTGAAGGAATATATACCTTTTTCAATCCAAACAATGTTTTTCACAGTATTTTCTTCTTCTGTCAACTCCAATGTATTCAGTTGCATTGCTACCAAATCTAGTCGACCGTTCACCAATTGAACTCCTCGGACTAACTGAAAAAAATTACATTTACTAAAAATTGATAAAACAAGTATGGTGAAAAAGGATTATCCGTGTTACAGAATATATATTTTTTACGAGACTGGATATACATGGTCCGGTTCTCAACAGCTCTTGATGAAAAATGAAGAAACCAATATTTCCAATTTTTAGAGAATATTACACAAAAAAGTTCAAAATTTGAAATGTTTCGAAATCAATATGTTTAATAGCAAATTCGAAATATCGGAGTTGAATACAAACTTTTGTTAGTTTCTTAAAACATATCAGTGCCGAATTTTTCTAAAGTAACTAAATGGAGAATGACTTCATTGCAAAAAACTAAGATCTAATTTTTGTAGTGTGCCTCTTTCAAAAATGTCTTGCCAGAAAAAAAATAATCTAGGATTTTTCTCTACAAAGAGCTCATCTGTATTCCCACACTAATGACAGCTCGTAATTTTTGTTTGAATTGCGGATTTCGGGGACGCAGCCTAATTTTAATCTTACAGAGAAGTTCCGTAAAAACTAGTTTCTTCTTTTTTGGTATCTTAAAATTTACAAAATTACATCGGAAAACTCCAATGTCTCTTATAACCGAAAATAAATATTCACTTACCAATGGCCTCTCCAACTCAGTCGACCCATTTCTAGTAGCTTCAGCAATCGCAGCACCGTAAGTCGTCAAAATTGCATTAGCCATGTTCTGCTCACTTGTCCATGGGTATTTCTGACTTTGCTCTCTTGACCACAAAACCGAATGAACGTGTGATTGATGCATTTTTCTGGTGAGCAATAAATCATCATTATAAATATTATCTTTGGTGAAATCGATGATTGGAGAAATCGGATAAATATCCGGGAGAGACTCTTGACTGGCTGCTTCAATGTCGAGTTTTCCTGCCCATGGCATGCTTACGGTACTATCTGATGATTGGACAGTTAAATGCGGTTGACCGCGAAGAATAAGAGGATTTGTATGGAAATATAGACCGCCAGAAAGATTAACAGACAGAGGCGAATCACGATTTATTCTGAAAACGACTACGATAATTATATATTGGACTTTTTAAATCACTTACTGTACATTGGATTTCAAGGTTTTTGTCCGCAAACCGGCAAAAATTACTTGGCGTAACAAATTGTTGAGGATTATATTGCTGTAAATATGAAAAGTTGGACCACGTCAGTAATTTGTTTCCGCTATTAATACTTACTTTCTCTTGACAACTGGTGTTCCATGTACTCTCACATGCTTTATCCAGAACAGAACTGGATCAAAACGCTCTGGAAGTTTTTCGAGAGTTGGATCATAGCGTTCGCCGTGGAGAATGGCATCACGAACCTGCAGAAATATTTTTCATAGCTGTTCAAAGTAATATTTTTCTTACAGCTTCTTCGTCTATTTCGATTTTTGAAGAATTGTGCAAAATCGATTCTGGAAGTCCATTTCGAACAACACTTCTTGTTAGAAGAGAAGCTTGTGCAATTCCATCACTCATAGGTTCTTGTCCTTCAAAAATATACGCTTTTCTAGATTTATAAAGTGGATGTTGTTGTTCATGAACAATGTTAAGATTTGCTGGCTCGTTGATAGTTTCAATTATATTTCGTTGTTGTTGTCTTGCAAAAAGCATTGGATCATTGGATTCATAAACTTTGACACTTAATGCTTCAATGGATTCGGGAACTTGAAATGATGGCATTTTCCGTTTGTTTCGGGAATTGTAGATTTCTTTGAATATTCTGGTGTCCATTTTACCCCATTGTTTGACTGCGCGATACTTTCGAAATACCATTTTTGCCTCTGAAAAATATGAAATTTTTGGAAACGAGAGAAAAAGCAATGCGAGAACGGCCATAAATGTTTTGAAATATAAATATCGAGAAAAAAACAATTTATTTCAAAAGTTCAACGATAATCCGCAACCGCTCTGAGTTTAGCAGCATTATTATTACCACTCCAGCTCGAAAAAATGAAGGGTACTATATATAATAACAAGAAGTAGAGTTTCACCCGTTCTCAAATCTTTCCGGTGTTGGCTCTGATAAACATGGATGGTTTACTGAACTTGCGGTTTACAGTAGAGCACCAGATTTACTTGATAATTGTGAAACTTTCTAAACTAAAAGCTTCCTTGGGACAAAAAACAGAGAATATATATATTACAATAGAATTAGCATGGAAATGATTCGAAACTGAAACTTCATGCTCGATAAAGAATCTAAAGGTTCCGGATACAAATTATAAGACGAATATGACAGAATTTCCTGTATTAAAAGTTTTGAAACAAAACTCTTTTAGTATGTTGAGTCGGCAAGAACGTTAAGTAGTGCAATTTTTTAATGACGAAAAAAACAAGAAAAACATTTAACACCGTACCTAGATTGTTCAAAGGCGCACTATTAAATGTAACAAACAGTGTCTCACAACGAGCCGCGGGAGTAGACGTTTGAAATATTTATTTTGTTCAAATTCTTTGTTTTCTTTTGCTCAATTGCATGCAGTCGAATTTACGCAACATCAGTTCTGTTTATCAAAGGTAAAGTGAGTTAATATGAACTTCATGTTCATTTGAAAAATTAATTGCAGTCTACCACTACAACCAAGAGTTCTATTTTCACTAGAAAAGACGTCGGTTTCATGTTTGAACCTAGAATTATTCTTAAAACACTAACCACTCCCCTCACGTTAATACATTCGAAGTATATTCACTCGTGTTGGAGCTAAAAAGTAATCAAATAGAAAATTAAATGTGGAATATTTCAATTTTAAAATCCCATTTATATTTCCTTGTAAACTGCAGTTTAGTATTGTTCTCTTCCGGTTGAAAATAATTTGAAACCGCTGTCTTCATAATGTATATTCCTAGCAATACAATATTCGATTCATTTTTCCACAACTATTCTTTCAACCATTATTATTGTATTCCTAAATTTTTTTTCGAGCGTTATAATAAAAAGAGAAACACCTCACCCCAGCCGGCCTTTTCTCTCTCCATTTGTGTATGTTTGTCTGCGTTTCTTCATGAGTAGACAGCAAATGCGCTCTATTGATTGCCTTTTTTCCTTTCCTCACACAAAGCATCCACGCTCTTTTGATATTCTCCCTCAACAATTCTCTCATTTCAAATTTTACATTTTGGAAAAAAAATTTTCAGCAAAATGTCTGGAGAAATGCCTCCTCCGATCGAAGAAATGGAATATAGTAATAACGATGATATGTTGGTTGATGCTAATATTCCAGTTGAAATGGAAGTCGTTATGACTGGTGATGGAAATATTGAAACTGTAAATAACTGGCTTCAAAGTTTTAAAATAAATATTAATTTTAGGAATATTCAACCCATACACCCCATTATCAATACGAAGAAGAGTATGATTATGCAGAAGAGGATGATTTAGAGGTTGAAAAATATTTACCACCACAATTACAAGAAGGTGGCAAAAGAGATTGGAAATCTGATCAAAAATTGTGAGTTTTTTCGAAATTCATAAGTCTAGCTAATTATTTGCTTTGGTCCCAGTCTAATTTCGACTTTTTATAGAAAATTGGATATATATGAAGCTATGGATAGTTTGCCTGTTAATATGCATGAAAGATATAAACGACTTTGTGCTAAACGCGGATTCATAATTGATACAAAACGAACGAGCCATTATGTCTTCGAAAAATTGCCGGCATCAAAAAAACGGTCCCAACCGACACCTTCTCAACAACGATCTCAACAACAACAATCTTTCTACTACAATAACCAGTCCGCTGAATCATCATCTCAATCATTTTCGCAGAATTATGAAAATGATGAACCTGACTTTCTAAATCATTCGGAGCCCGTAAGAACGATGCACGATCCAACGACGCTGGGTCCGGATAATTTTGATAAATCAGCTTTTCGTCATTGCCCGTGTTGTAATATGTCACTAAGAAGAAGTGTCTATTATCATCATGCAAGAATGATTCGAGAAAAAGGTGCCTGTAATCTATTCACACCTCAACGATTCCCTTGTCCATCATGTGATGCCAAATTAGGAACTCTGGAGAAGTTATGTCAACATTCTGAACAGATACATGGTCTGCCAACAGATATTAAAACGGCTATTTTTACGTCAGAAGAAGATTTTTCTGTAAGAATTCAATTTCACATTTTGAAGTTCATGTGATTTTTTTCAGAATTTCCGTATCGACCTCGAAGGAAAAGGTGGTAATTTTCGAATGGCCCGAGGAAACAAAAAGAATAAGGTATGTATTTATGATTTTTGATTTTCATTTAAAATCACTTTTTTAGAAAGGAATCGTTCAATATTTTCGTTGTAATCGTCTTCAAACTCTTGCCAAAAACCAGACCTACAGATTAGTGGATAATCCAACTGAACAAGATGTAGGTCTAGCTTCAACAATTCTACTATTTCTATTTGATAATTGCAGCTTCCTTCGAATAAAAGAAGAGGAAAACTGAACGAACGATTAACCAATGGAAGCAAACAAGTGATTCGAACTGAAAATTCGTGCACTGCATTTTACAATAAAGCCTATTTGGAAAATGGAACGATCGAAGTGCGATACTGTGATCATCATTTGCATGATGACGAAAGACTCAGATTACCGGAAGCAGTGAAAAGTCGAGTTATTGAGTTGGCAAGAAAACAATTACCTCATATTGTCGTATTGATGATTGTAAAAGGTAAGCTTTACATATATTACAAGAAACTGTTGAAAAGTTCCCAAGGGGTTCAGGTTCCCTAACCGGATTTTCTTTTCAAAACACATTATATAGTTTGAAAAAATGACACGAATATATTTACATACACTCAACAAAATTTAATATAATACACCATGAAATGTTTCCTTCCAAAAGTACAATCTGGAAACTGTTCTTCATCCAAAATTAACATATATAGAAAATATTTATTCTATTCGAAAAATTCTCATAAAAATATTGTAACTTTTTTAGTCCTAGTTCCAGCGTTTGGAAAGTGTGGGATACTAAATTGGCCTATTTTTAAAAAAAAAACCTGAGTGTAAAGAAGTTGAAAAAATATCGCTCTTGTTTTCATGTAACAAAGATTTAAAAAAAAAGAGTTTCTCTTCCAATTCCATTTTTCCAGATGAACGATACAAATATTGCGAGAGAGATTCGGCGAATGATCGACGTATTCAAGAAATGAAAACACAGGACATTCGTCAAATTTTGGCTGGAAATAATCGACAGGAAAGAAGTTAGTTTACATTCATCACTCTCCAAACATTTTTAAAATGTTCTAGCTCGTGTGAAAAACGGTGGACCATCTCGACAGAGAATTCGAATCGTTGAAGAAAATGGTGTATTGGTACCAACGGAAGAAGATCCAAATGGTGATTGGGTTGAAATAAGACCGCGTAAGTTATTTTCGATACAGACAGCAAATATTTTCAGTTTTTTGCAGTTCCACAACAACGTATCAATCGATGTAGTCTTTCGGTTGTGGAAAGGAAATATTTGGATTTATTCGATACAAATCGTGATGATGTGATGCACGTTCTTCATGAAAAAACTAAAGAAGAAAATGATAAAAGAACCGTTTTCGAGTCATTTGTTCATCGTATTTCTTCATCGAATACACTTTTCAAATCGTTTGATGTTACCAGAGTCATACCTACAAATGAGCACTTTGTTGGATTTGAGAAAATTATCGAGCAGTTGCAAAAGGTTCGTAATTGAGTCATTTTTTGTAGAAGAATTTTATTTTTCAGATGGAAACTACCTTGTCGAATAGTCATAAAGTAATAAGAACAGAAATGTCGAAAACGTATCTCAAAATGATGGAAGAGAAAGGTAGTAGATATGATTCGATACCAGATGGAGAAATTCGAAGATATGGAAATAGACGAGATATGTTGGAGGATACTATAGATGTTGTTGGAATTGAAGATGAAACATATGCGGCGAGTATGTCTTCTGGACCACCGCCGAAAATCCCAAAAACAAAGGGTCAAACTATTTGGAACGATGGAGCACATAATGATCCAGATATGCAACATTTGCTAATGAAAAAACCGGAATATTCGGTTAGTTTAGGAGAATTTCGGTCATTGCAGGCTTTAGTTTTGTAGTTGTTGTTATTTATGCGATGTGCAAAGAAGAAAAAATGCAAAAAAGTTGCAAAAAATATCGTGCAAAAATCACGTCTAAATCTATTTTTTTCACACACTATATCGAAGATACCGTAATTGGTCTCGACGCGAAAACATAAATAGTGTGTGAAACAGAGAAATTTAGACGTGATTTTTGCACGATATTTTTGCAGATTTTTTGCATTTTTTCTTCTTTGCACATCGCATTAATGTTGAGAACATGGTCATGCCTTGCATTACTATATACAATTTTATATATAACATTACTATAACATATATAACATTACTATATACTATATACATTAGAATATACTAAAAACCTGTGCCGACTAGGCTAGATTAACTGTGAGCTTTTGAAGTTTCTTTCACAAATGAAAAGATAAAATTTTCTCTAAAAAACGTCCTCAAAAAAAAACGAGAAAATCTTCACTGAAATTATAACTCTTCCTGAAAGAAGTGTACTTATTCAATCAAAGAGAAACTGTGATGTTTTGGTAGACAAAACAAGCCTCTCTTAACAACGTTAAATATTTGATGTACTAATGTTTAGGTTATGAAAAAAATCATTAAACATCTCTCTTTGAAATGCTATAATATCACGATCGGTGCGAAATTTTTGGTTTTCAGGAAAATTATGCTCGCCGCGGTGATTTGGAAGAACTTTTAATGCAAAGAATGCAAACCGATGAACAACAGCAACAATTTTTGGAGCAAGAACAAAACGACGCCGAGAAAGTTGGAGAAATTGAAATGGTGGAGGATGAAGAAGTAGAAGTACACACTGAAATTGTCGAAGATTCAGATGAACAGGTATTTTTTGACCCTTAAATGCTTTTTGTAACAAAGTGATATTACAGAAAGTTCCAATAACAAATGACGATGGCGAAAAAACCGACGAAAACTAAAATGCATTGTCTTTTTATTTTTGATCTCTGTATATGCCTTATTTAACAGTTAACAGTTTGTTATTGATATAACCGTTTTTTAATAAACTTGAAATTTATTTTTTCATGGTAAACTTCATTATCGGATATAATTCAAATTTACAAGCCAAAGTCGTATTGTTATTTCGGTTGATACTATCTCAAAATAAAAACACCGCCCTTGTTTTTTTGTTGTTGTTTTCAAGGTCATGTTTGGAACATTCGATATATAAATCGAAGTTTCGTTGGAATAATTGTATTTTTCGAAAAAAGTTTTTTTTGCAAACCTCAATTGACCTCGATATTTTTGACCGACAGAAAATGTATTTATTTTTGTCATCAAACATCATTATATTTTGTGCCTCTCTTTTCTTCTCTAATGCAATTCTTGTTCATTCTCTCATGTTTGGTAAATAGTTCATATTTTGTTCCCATACGAATAGCAACCTTTTTAAAATTCATATGTGTCTCGGTGAAACCATTTGTTCATCTTATCTATTGTATGTAACTCGATCAATATTTATATAGGACCACTAAATCATCAAGGCCACAATATTAATACCCTACCCAACGCTATCATTGTCAGTATTTAGCATATTTTAACTATTACTCGGTTTCTATTGCACGATACAGTATTGAATTCAAAACATTATTTTTCACGACCAAGTTCAAATTGATTTTCAGAAAATTGTTTTTGTTTTAAATTTTTTGATTTGTACGTAAAAATCCTCACTAAGAAGTGGTCATAGTTTCTGACTTTAAAAACCACTTTGTGAATCATCTTTGTTCAAAGTGGTTATGAGAAGGCCAGTTTTGCAATCCTCTACAAGTTTTTTTTTCTTGAAAGTCATAATTTCTCGTCAAACAACATTTTTCCCAGGTTTTTCTGCTGACCAGGTCATTTTCCTTTTTTCTTTTGTAAACCATACTAACTTTGTGTTTCTTTGCTGCCTTATTCTTTATCTTCATTCACTGATAACAAAGTGAACTGTGGAAAACAATTTCTGATCGCATTTCGATTTTTAAAAATTATCACTCCTTCTCTTCTCAAGATTCTAAATTACTATCGCTCTTTTTCAGGAAAAATGACAGTTGTCCCAAATGTTCGTTTGAGTAGTGGTCATGATATGCCAATTTTCGGTCTTGGAACATGGCAAAGTAAACCAGGAGAGGTCGGAGCTGCTGTCAAAATTGCCTTGAATGCCGGCTATCGTCATATCGATTGTGCGTTTGTCTACCAAAATCAGAAAGAAATCGGACAAGCTTTGACTGAAGTTTTTGCTGAAGGAAAAATCAAGCGAGAGGAAGTATTCATAACTTCGAAAGTCTGGAATACATTCCATTCTTACGGACAGGCAAAGATCAATATTGATACAATTCTCAACGAATTGCAACTAGAATATATCGATCTTTTGTTGATTCATTGGCCACAAGGATATGAAGAAGGAGGAGAGATTTTCCCGTTGAATGAAGATGGAAAAATGAGATTCTCGAATGAAGATTATTTGGATACATGGAAAGCTTTGGAAGAAGCACACAATAATGGAAAAGTTCGATCAATCGGAATTTCGAATTTCAATCATAAACAAATCGAAAGACTTTGGGCTGTTGCCAACATCAAACCAGCTGTTTTGCAAGTTGAATTGCATCCATTCTTCCAACAAGAGAAATTGAGAGCATATTGTGCTTCGAAAAACATCGCCGTCACTGCTTACAGTCCATTGGGTAATCCAGGTTCCGCATTTTTCCGCAAAGAAGGCGATCCTGATGTTATTGGAAACGAACACATTGGAGCAGTTGCATCTGCTCATGGAAAAACACCTGCGCAAATCACTTTGAGATGGTTCATCGAACACGGAATCATTGTTATTCCAAAGTCTTCTTCTGAAAGTGAGAATCTTATCGTTGTTGATTTATTCAAATGTGTTTTTTTTTCAGAACGCATCAAGGAGAACATCGACATCTTCGACTTCAAATTGACCCCTCAAGAAGTTGCCACAATTGATGGCGTCAACAAAAACTGGCGTTTGGTCGACCCGTCTCCACGTGATGGAGATCATCCACATTTCGCATTTAACGAAGAATTCTAATTTATGTATGTATCTCGTGAACTTTGTCGAAATTCTTACGTTAAAAATTTTGAATAAAGTATGATTATTTCTCATGTTTGTTAGTAGACAAATCAACTGATTGATAACAAAATCTATAATGAATTCTGATGTTTCGTGTTTCTTAAATAATGTAAGTGTTTCAAATAAGAATTTAGAAAAAGAAGACCATTACCATTACCACAGGCTTCTGAACTTTGTTATCCTATTATCTGAACTTTGTGTGAGTGAATAAATTGAGATATGAATTGTATTAAAATGTGTTATATAAAAATTGTCGTCTCTCTTGCGGGAGATCGACTCTCAACAATCAATTTTTTGGAAGAGTTTCAAAGTACAACAATTTAAGGATTTTTTTTTCTATGTTGAATTTTTTTCTTCTTTTCAATAAATGATTCGATATTAAGACAAAACATATTTACAGATCGTTATGATTCTGATAGCAGTTTCAGCAATGTTAATGTGTAAACGAAATCCAGCATTTGAAAGCGACGCAAAGGTTTGAAAATTTATATGCCCAATTCTCCGCTAGTTTTCTCCTTTTTTTAGGTTCATTTGGTCAAACCGAATAGTTCAAAAAAGCAAGCACCGCCACTAGGAACAACTTCGCCAAGCTGCCTGTAGGTTTTCATTCAGGGGATGGTTACAGTATATTTACTTAACAATTCCTGATTTTTTAGCCGCCCACCAGCGAATGTTCCGATTTCACCGAACAATAAAGAAGATGACACTTTGGCGTAAGTTATTTTTAAAGTTTCGAACCTTGAGATTTTTATTTTCAGAGAAGTGAAATCGTTGAAATCGGATAATGAGAAGCTTCGAAAAACTGGTAAATAAATGATTTTTTTGGAAAAACTTTTTTGTCGGTTCAAAGGAGGGGTTGAAATATGGTAAAATGTTCTCTATTGATAATTTAACTGAATTTTTGTTTGATCTGTAAGTTGTTTTACTATTATTTTGAACTGATCATCAAGAGTCAGTTTACTTCCTTGGCTGGAAACACCTAAGAAAAACTTTCAGAATCGAACTTCTATCTTATGTTAGAAAATTCGAGCTAAAAAGATATTCCGAACTGATCCTGTGTTTTCAAACGATCAAAATTGTTCATTTCATAGACCGTTTACAAATTGGCGATTGAATACATGTTTTTTTCTTGTTGCAAAAAATACTCTTTGGTCTCCCATAATCGCACTCTGCAAACCGATTTTTTACATTGCGATCACAGTCAAGCGAACTACCAAATAATGGTCTGTAGATGTGCGTCGAAAACTCTTGAATCTGCACACACAAACAATTGGAGTGTCTTTTAAACAGAGAAAGAAAAGAAAAAACAGCTTGAGTTTCTTGTTTGGTGCTCCTGAAAAATTTAATTAATTTTTTTTCGCAACTCTCGCAGTAAAACAAGTGAATTTGTGCTTATCAATGAAAATAAAGTTTTTACTAAAATATGCAAACCCAAAATTTTATTTCTCCATCCATGAACTTCTGTTTTGATCTCCAGTTAGAAAAACGTGTCTCATTTTCTCATCTCCCCAAAAATCTCCTCAATTTCATTTCCCATTTTCGCTTCTTCTTCTTCTCAACTAAAATCAATACTAAAAATGGTCAAAAAATTACGTGAAAATGAGCCGATTTGGATATCAAAAATTAATCGTCGGATGAGGTAACTACAGTATCCTTGAAATCTAATGGTCATCTTTCTTCAGCATTCACAAATTCCGCGAAAATGTCAGTCATATTCGATCGATCGGTCAAGATTATAGTCGAGTTTTGCACAATCTCAGCATCGCTTATGAAGTATATGAGGTAAGAATCCGGAAAATGAAAACAAAAAAAATAAGTACACACAGTACTTGTTTCAGGTGACAGTCGAAACATGGACAAAAGGAGATGTGACCCTTTGGGTACCGAATAATTATGTTGAGGCGACTGGCGAAATGTTGAGTCGATTTTTGGAGAAAAATGATCAGGTAAGGTATCGAGTTACTGTATATTAAAGGATCATAATTTGATTCAGACACAAGAATCGACACTTCTCGAAAATGATGTGACAATATCGGATCTTATTGAAATTGATGACGAAGAAGAAATAGAATCAGAAGAAGAGGAAGAAGAGGATAGTTTAGAGGTGATTGATATTTCATATGAAAGTGATGATAGTTTTTTCGATCCGATTGAAACCGAAAATAATGAAAATTTTGCTTCTTGTTAAATAGTTTTAATACATTTTTATAATTTGATTCGAGCTAAAAAATTTACAATACGTTTTATGTTTGCACACAAACATACAACTTTACGTAAATATTCACAAATGGTAGTCAGCTAAAATTGTCAATGGAGCACGCTTTGCTGATCAAGTTTTCAACAATATGCTAGCCCCTTTCTAGATAACGTGGTACAACAACATTTTTCACAGAAATAATTTATATTATGAAAAACTAACAAAACGATTTCTTCTTGTTTTTTTTCGATCATTTGGCCAATTTCTCAATAGTTTGTACAACCGTGCTCATATTGCATCGATTTTCCGGATCGGGAACGAATATTTTCTCGCTGACAAATTTTCGCAAATCTGCCGGAGCCGTCGAATTCAACTTGAGAAATTGTTGTTTTTTGGTCAAATCTTTGATCGTCTGCGCATTTTTTCCATCGTGTGGTTGTTGTCCATTTTCATAAATTTCCCAAATAACCATTCCAAATGAGAAAACATCGCTTTTCGGTGTGAAAATGTAGTTTTCCAGAGTTTCAGGGGCGAGGTATCGGACCGGAATTTTACATTGTTCCTTCATTTCGTAGCGATCAGTCACTTTTGCCAGTCCAAAATCCGATACTTTTGGTGTTTTGTCCTCGGTTAAAAGTACATTTCTCGTTGCCAAATCTCGATGAATCAATTTCTGTGTGTGCAAATACTCGACCCCTTTCGCCGATCCAAGACAAAATTGTAATCGCTCAGCGGCAGTCACAGTTTTCGCATTTTCTCGGAGATATTCTCGAAGAGCACCACAACCACAAATCTCGGACATCAAATAAAGAGGTTCGCGTAAAACAGCCATGCCAAACGAGCGGAGTACGTTCTGAAAAAAAATTCTAATCAGTGATATTGGGACTTCTCACATTCTTTTAGAAAAAAGTTTTGTATGTAACAATTGCTTATTTCTCTTTTATCAATCGTAAAAATCTCAGTAATATCTAATCACAGTTTAGAAATACTTCTATTATATTTTTTAGGGTTTCTTTCAACATACAGTACTCCTCTTACCTTATGCTCCAAATATCTCATAACTCTTCCCTCATGAAGCAATTCCGATACTTGTTCTCGATTGATACAATCCGAATTTTTCATCATTTTTACCGCCACATCTATTACTTTTCCAGTCTCTTTCAGTTTAACCTTTCCAATTCGAACCTCTCCAAATGCTCCTTCTCCCAATTTTTTCTCCGAAATCTCAATCTCATTCTGTTTATATTCCCAATTGGTCATTTCGACAGGATTCAAAAATTGAAATTCGTACTGGAAAATTACAATACAATGGTATGTTTTTGGTGGTGATTATGGTGAAATCTGGGCGGCCACAAGGCTTGAAGTCCCTAAAATATAAATAAATTTACCCCTTTGTTGTATCCACTATTTTTGGCGTAATATGCGATGAGTTCTTTGACTTCTTTGAATGTTCTTTGTGGATCAATACAAATTGTTCCATCTAGACTTCTTTTGATCAAAAGACTTCGCACCACCGACTTTTTCTTATCCTTCCCAGCAGACTCTTTTGGCTCTGAAATATCGATTTTGTACTTGAATATATTATTTTCAAAACCACTCACTTCCTAGAACAGAAATAACAAAATCTTGTGTCGAAAGACTCGCATCAGTCTTGCTACTTTTATCGGGTGTTCCTACCGTACTCACAGTCGCCTTCTTCTTATTCGTCGCCCTTGTATTACTTTTTCGTTGTCTGACTTTTGATGGTTTTTCACTTCCAGGTGTTACATGACATGTTATTCGAATCAGATAATCTCCGTATTTCTTCAACATTGCAAGAACATCCTCTCGACAAATATAACCATGATAATAATCGAGAGATGTCACTGATTCTTCGATTACTTTGAAGTCTTCGCGAAGAGTTTTACAAGGATCCAAACCGACAGAAGAGGCTTGTGATCTTTCTCGAATGTCGCTTAGACGATCTTTTTCACTCAGTTGCATTGCTTTCGATTTTTGCTGGAAATTGAACAAAAGGGTTGGTATAGGGGTATCTGGAAGACATCAGGGTTCCAGAATGAAATTAAAATTTTCGAAGTTTCAATTCAAAAAATAGAGAAGAACTTCTGCATGAAATATCTCGGACCTCTGGGAAAAAAAATAAACCCTGATTTTATGACAGGTTCAAAATCAAAAAATTCTTTGTCGCATGCTTGTTCGGTAAATGTCAGAGTTTTGTTTCTCTAGTTCATAAGCCAGATGTACCGCCTGCGACCTGCAGATGACTCGCCACAGGTCTTCTCGAAAATATAAGCCTGTGGCAGGTCTTCGGTAGGTAGTTATGCAGAAAATTTTGACTACTACAGTACTTGTTCAGGTTTCTCAACTAACGTAACATCTTTTCCACAACTTTTTCTGCCCTGTTAACTCACACTGATGTTTGTCTTCTCCTGTTTCAATGCCGACGAAAATTTTTTGCTTCTTGCTCCTCCTTTGATTGCTCCAAACTTTCCCACCTGAAAACCCCGTTCATCATCTTTAGTTTTGATATCAAAAAAATGTCGCTGGGTCAAAGTCGTCCATACTTATTCTACATTACCTTTTTTGGGTTGCCAGTGTTTTTGCTGCTTCCCTTTTTCTCTTCCACGTCTTCTTCGTTGGTTAAATCTTTTCCTTTTGCATCCGTTTCCTTCTTAACCATTTTTATTATTATGAATAGTTTTGATGACTTTTTAGTCTTTTGCAAAAATATGAAAATAATTCGAGGTTTGAGGATTGGAAAAAGATTGACAAAAAAGATAAGAATTAGCAGAAAGAAGGTCACGCTAGAATGTCACGTTTGTCAAAAATTTTGGTTCATTTTTTTCTTCTATGCAGATTTTATTAAAAATTAACGTGTTCCAATTTCAGAAAAAAAACATGGATCATCATCTTTTTTTTTCGTTTTATTTCTTTGTAATAGACTGTCAAAAAATGGACAATATGGAAAAAGGTAAAATTGACGAATCTGCAGCATCAGGAAATGCGAAATCATGTTCAAATCTGGATAGTTCATCAAATCAACAAAAAGAAGACACAACAATAAAAACAGAGTCAAAAAAAGGAGTATCAATTGTGCCAAAAATGAAAAGAGCCGAACGAGAAACGATGCCATTGTTGACTATTGATGATGTATTTAGGAAAAGATGGCATATTGAAGGTAACAAAGTCGGACCCTGAACTATTGGATCTGAAACTGAAGACTAGTTTCGTAAAAAAACTGATCTGAAAAATCATATTCCTACCGAGAACTGATAAATTTGGCCGATCGCTGGACCATTTGAATTATTTCCAAATTTAATATTTCAGGACTAATTGGTAAGGGTGGATATGGCGAGATATACTTGGCAATTGATATGAAAAGAACGGAAGAAGTTGCCATCAAAGCCGAACCGAAAGTACGTCGTGGAAAACTGGCAAAACGAATGATTCTCGAACAGAAAGTACTCGTTAAAATGCAAGGAAAACCACACGTTCCGATGGTATTTGCATCTGGACACACTGAGAAAATCAACTTTATTAGTGAGTTTCAGCCAACAACCTATCAGAATCATGATTTCCAATTTTCTAGTTATGCAATTGTTGAGTATCAATGTAGGTGAAATTAGGAAGGCGAGTCCAGTGAAGAAGTTGAGTAGGGGCACAACTGGTCGGATTCTTGTCCAATCAATTGCTGCTCTTCGAGACTTACACGAAACTGGATATGTTCATCGAGATGTCAAACCAGCCAATATGTGCTTTGGGATTGGGAGCAAAGTAAAATCAAAAAATTTTCAACGATTCAAAACTCAAGAGTTTTCTAGAATCGACACGTGTTAATCTTGCTCGATTTTGGATTGATACGAAGATACAAAACTGAGACGGGTGAATGGCGACAAGCTCGATCACGTGCCGGTTTTCGAGGAACACATCGATATGTGTCAGTTCGGGTGCATTCGAGATTGGAACAATCATCGACAGATGATATAGTTTCGTTGTTGTATACTGGATATGAGTTGTTGATTGGAGAATTGCCATGGAAAAGTTTGGAAAGGAATGAGGAGATCAAGAAGTTGAAAGAGTCAATGGTAGGTTATGCTGATTATGAACGGAAATCCAATACTAAATTTATTCCTAACAAATTCAACTATCTTTTCTATTAAAATTTTTCTAAAAACATATCTGGGGCGTTTTGTTGTTGTGCGTTTTGTTCATGATTGTATTGATTCTTTGAGTTTGGAAAACATATTTCTTATCAGTATTTTGAAATCGTAATTTTCGTATGAAATTCGGTTTTTGAAATCATCTTTTCATGAAAAAATTGGTACCTTCTCTACGATCTGAACTTTAAATAATTCATATATTTACAGCAAAATCTGAACACGAGCTACTTTGCCACCAACGATCTATCCGAATTCGCTCAAGGTGTTTTCAACTTGGACCCGAATGTCGATCCACCTTATACTCAATTACAAGATCAACTCAAATCTCTAGTTGGAAATAAGAAACTAACAGATCCATATGATTGGGAAGAAGATTATAAAGAAGCAATTGAAGAAGCACATGAATCTGACCATGATAGTGTTAAATGAACAATTATTTAGTTTATTGTGATTTTTTTTGTAAATTTTCTAATGGCTTTAGTGCGGTTCATAAGAAAGTGGAAAGTTCTTGGATAAATGACTTAGAAAAAGTTTTAGAAAATAATACGTGATTGATCGCGTTTTAAATATATCCAAAAATACAACATGCATTACAGATTGCTTTATTCACAATTTTATGGTATAAAAACTTCTCCATTCAATTTGATTGCTTGACAAATGAATGGCAATTGGAGCATACACGAACTAATCGACCATACTCCATTCAAATCAATCACACCACATCCGGGAATTGAATTCGCTTGGAAATTTGAGAAACTCTTCTGATTATTTGCTCCTTGTTGTTGTTGTTGTTGTTGTTGTTGACCGGTTGTCGATATTTCCGTATGTAATCCAAACCAAAGAACTTGTGTTGTATTCAACATTGTTTCGGTTAATAGTTCTTTGACGTATTGATTTTTCGAGTCACTATCAATCACTGCCAAATTAGCACCTTTATTATAGCAGAATTCTTGAGCATCTTCCCATTTCAAAAGAGGTTCTTCAAATATTTTATATCGACTTCCAGCTTCGCTGATATTCCACGTTGCTTGCAGTTCAATCTGAATCTCATCCACTTCTTCTTCAACAAATGATATCTGTTGTTTGAGAACTCCTCGGATAGCTCCGCTTTGTCCCTGATCTCTATTTTCATCTTGATCTTGATCCTGATCTTGCTCTTGATAACTTCTTGCCGAATCATAATCATAACCTGATTGAGAGTGAGAAGAAGACGCCCTTCCTGCAGCATATCCCGCAGCTCCGCCAATCCCTGCTCCGGTCGCCACCTTTTTCTGAAATGTTTCTGATTTTTTTCTTTCTGAATGAGTGAACAATACCTTTCCAAGTAGTTTTTCAAAAGCCTTTCTTCCATATTTCAATATTTTTGATTCTGGTTTTGGCCCGACAACTCCAATACCCAAGTCCTTTTTGACAAATCCAACAGCCTTTGGAATAACCCCAGAACTCTTTACTTTCTGTTTTGCTCTTTCGAAAAATGATGGCTTCTTGGTAGGATCTGAAATATTAAGTAACTAGGGTTATAAAACGGGTGCGACGGGCGGCTCGTTGTTTTGTTTGGCACCCGCACCCACCACACACGCCTGCCACAAGAAAATAGCAGAGGCGGGCGTCTAACAAAAAAGGAGCACCCATTTTAGAACCCTAAAAACAACTGTGAGAAGATTTTGGAGTATTTCACTCACATGCTTCTCCTGGGATCGGATATTGTCCTGATTGTGCTGGAATATTAGCTGGATAAGATCCTCCTCTACCAGTATCTAAAAATCAAAATATGTCGAAGTACGGAAAAAAACAACTTACTTGTTGGATATGAGTTTGGATATCCTGAAAAAAAAATATTGTTAAAAGAATCGATTTACCGGTTTTTTTTAAAATTCCCAATGAAGATCGGATGAGATAGAAAGAGAGTAAAAATATGACAAGAATCATGCTAGTCCCAGTTTTATCTCACCTCCACCTGAAGAATATGATCCACCTGAATAACCGCCAAAATATTGACCATTACCACCATAACCTAAAGGAAACTTTTTTTCTGACTGAAAAAATGACCCTAGAATACAAACCACCAGACGACGGATAAGAAGATCTTGCGGTGTTCGATAATCCTAAAACAAAATGTTTGGGTACCGAGAGTTTAGAGTGCATAATATAGTTGGACATCGGCTGGACCGGCTGATGAACGTTTTGTGGTTTTTCAGGTTATTTTGTGAAAATTTTGAATTCTCTTTGTGTGGAGCAGATAGAGGCAAAGGAGACGGTCATCCGCGGCTGGAAGCCGGCTGATTACTTGAGGTTCGAGTATAACCCAATCAAATTCAATGAAAAATATATCAAAATAACCGTCTCCTTTGCCTCTATCTGCTCCACACAAAGAGAATTCAAAATTTTTACAAAATAACCTGAAAAACCACAAAACGTCCATCAGCCGGTCCAGCCGATGTCCAACTATAGTGCATAATACCTCCAGCAGATGAATATGAAGATCCTCCACCACCTCCATATGATGTTCCACCATAACTACCGTACCCTGGAATTTTTTCGTTTCAGAGCTACAAGTCTTGCCAAATATTCAATAGTTTTACTAATTTTTAAAATTGTTTACCTCCGGTGTTTTTCGAGCTTCCTGATGATGAAAACTTTGACTTGGCTTTGTCGATCATATTTCTCGCCCAACTTTTATCCTTTTTGTCAGAATTCGAAGAGGATTTCAAATGTGGTCGATGATCCTTCACCCAATCTTTTGCCTTTGAAACTTTCGATCTCAACCAACTTGGTTTCTTAGTCGCAGTATTTCCCGAACAAAAATCCTGGAAAAAACATTCGACTATATAATATTAACATGTAGAGAATCTCACCAAAAATGTCAGAAAAATAAAAAAGAAAAAAAGGATATTTGTTGCAACCAAAAACCATTTCATTTTCAATCAGAATGATAAAAAATGTGCCGAAAACAATTTGAGGAGAAAATATAAACATTTTTGTTTTCGGTGGTGTCCAGTTTCATGGGATACTGTAGATGTTATCAGATGATAAACATCAAAGTATAGGAGGTATGAGTCACGAGGAAGAGCAAACACATATGGGATGTGGAACCTAACATGATAGAAGCGAAATGAAAAATTGAGCTTTTTTTCCAGGTTTCTAAATCGGGTCGCAGCACATATGCTACATAATGAACGTGTTAATTTTAAAGTTCAATAACCATAGTTCACTCTCATGAGTTTCTTAGGAAAGAAAATTATGGGTCGAACTGAGTCAAAATAAATCCTATTTCTTGAGCCCGACATTATTAGACCAGGTCTGATTTGAGATCTACTGAACAAATTCGGAGAATTTTTTGTAACAGGTCTGGTGTTCACCAAAGAAACCCGAGCATGGAAATGGAACCTACAGAGACCCGATTTCAGCACCACTGATCAAGTTCACACTTTTCGCTGTTCTTCGATCGAACTTATACGGATTAGCTGCCCCTTTGTTTATACACTGAAAACACTTTAAACTGATTGGCTATTTTATGCCCACTCTAAAATATGAAAAAGTCACAAATAGAGGATAAATACACTTTTATTATCAGGATAATCTTTTTCTTTTCGAAAAATGACATCAAACGGATTTGACAATTTGGCATATAAAAGGTCTCAATTGTACACATGATCTGATAGCCCAAACTCCTTTTTTATCGATCACAGCACATCCATCGATTGGATTTTCAGATGCAAAATTGGTAAATGTCGAAATATGTGTTGTGGTTTTTGTTTTCATTCCGATCCAAGCAAAATCGGCCGTTTGACTTGAAGTTTGAAGAAGTTCTAAAAATCTTGTTTTTGCTGAGATGGGATGGTTGTTAGTGGGGAATTCATACCTTTGACATAACTGTTTCTATCATCATTATCCACTACAACAATATGACCACCGAATGATTGACAATGTTTCTGAAATTTGATAATTTAGTAGTACATATTTGTTTACTGTTTTTTGCACTAAGAAATAACCCGTTTTTAGGTTCTTTTTGGAATGAAGAAAATATTTCTAAAAGTATGTTGATCATTCTGAAAATTTACCGAGGTAAGCTGGATTGAAAATCGCATTGCTATTTTTTCATTTTTTTTTTTTTTAATTTTTAATGTGCTTCCCTATAAAAAGAATAGAAATTGGAAAACTTTTCTTCAGATTTATTTTAATTTTTTTTGAACGAACCTCTTTGAATGAGTCCGGCTCTGTGAGAAATTTTTCTCTATCCTTTTTTTCGAAATTTTTCTCTTTTTTTTGAAATTTTTCTCTATTCAAAACAACTACAAAAAATTATTCTTTAACTGGATTCAACTGTGGGTAGATCACAAAAACGTTAGAAACGCTTGTGGTGTTCCACGTGAATGAACTTTCATTCAGAAATCCACAAAAAATTTAGGGCTTTTCCATTTTTGAATACCTTATTCTCTAATACGAAAAAATCAACCCCTAATTTCAAATTTCAAGCTATTATTCCTGAAGTATAAAAAATCTCCTGGTCGTTTTATTATGAAAATTGATTTAGGTTTGAGGAATTTAAAAAATAACTTGAGGTTTGTTGAAGTTTAGATTAGAACTGTGAAAAGAAGACTCATATCCACGTCGAAATGATCGTTCACTAGATTCGAAAAATATTACGAAGCAATTTTGAATATAATCATAGTTTTTTCACATTTAAAATGTTTTAATAGTTAGTTCTTAGGGAGATTGGCTCGACTTTCAAACATTTATTTGTTGGTTATTTTGAATTTCCATTCATAATATTTTGCTCAACTAACCTCTGCATCATCCCAATTCTTTCTCTCCTCAAATAACTTATATCTAGTTCCACTTTCCGTCGAATTCCATGATTCCAATAGTGTCATCTGAAGTCCCTCAACCAATTTCTCCAATCTTTCCACTTTTGTCTTCAATTCTCTCAAATCTTTCTGTGTATTTCCTTCGAAGTTCTGTAATTGTGTTGGGAATTCTTCGTCCGTCGAAAAGAATGAATTGAAACCATGAAAATTCTGAAAATAATTTCAAAAGTATTTTATATAACAATAGTTTTGTCATTTTCCCCCGTTCTATTAGAAGTTCAAACTACATCGAACCTCTTTTATTTTTTTCAATAAAATCGGTGCCAATTTTTGAACAGCTTTCATCCCATATTTTTTGACTATTGATTCCTTATCATCAGTTGCCGATCCACTTCCAAACAATCCTTTAATTTTGTCGAAAACTCGCGACAAAATCGATTTTTGACCATCTAAAGGGGTTTCTGTTGTTGCAAAAGGCGTCGTTGTTTGCCGAATTACATGGTCAAAAAACAATCGGGGGGTTACTGTAGTTATTCTGAACATAGATGTTGTTTTTGGATAAGGAAAAGCGCGAGTTGTCGTCTTTTCCCTTCCAAATACTCGATCCAAAAAGGAAGATTTTGCAGATGTAGTTGGCATTGAAGTTGTTGTTCTAAATGGCCGGTGTGGCATAGTTGTTGATCTTTGTCGGATTCCAACAAATTCTTGGAACCGGGTGACTTTCGATCGAATCCATCCTGGTTTTCTGGTTGTTCGAGAGACACCCTAACACTGACAAAATGTTAATAAATTGAAAGAAATGAAATTATTGGTCTTTAGAAGGTTTGAAAATTGGTATAATGGGATTTAGAAAGTGAGGACAATCATAAAAGAGAATTTGTTAGTAGCTTAACACAACACCGATAATCAAGACCGTATATAACAGATTAAAGAACCTAGACTTCCCTTGGTTAGTTGATTGTGCAATCAGTTATTGACTTTTAAAAAAAACTTGATTTACTTATAATGCGCCCGATATACCAAGTTTAGTCAAACATTTGAATTTCCGTTGAAAAATTGTTTAAAAAATTCGACATGTATGTATATCGCATATTTTCTCTTTTTTTTAGTTGATGAATTTTGAAGTTCAAAAAATAACCCCAATAACTTCGTACTTTTAAAAAGTTTGAGAAATTCCACAACCTTAAAAACTGGGAAAGCTGAACACTTTTTGAGAAAAAAAAAGAAAATTGTTCAAGAATTTCAGAGTTTCTAGAATCCTAAAAAATATCTTATTCCAAGTAAATCCACCTTCGAACCCTTCCCACCCTTCCCACCCTTTCAACAACAATAAAAAACTTACAAATTGTGAAACAACAAAACCGACGAGTAGAAGAACCATGAAAATAGAAGTTTTCATGTTTCCTTTTTTGTAATTTTGTTATTTTTCAAAAGACCAAAACTAGTGATATAAAATGGGAAAAAAGAACGAATTAGTACTTATCAAAAGTAATCAATCAAATTAAAATGGGAGAAGAAAAAATGACCAAAAATGACAAATATCAGCGATGGATCATCTGATACTGGCCTGTTTCTTGATAATGGAATATGAATCAGCTTGATTAATTCATTTGAGTTCTTTATCATTAAAATCTGGCTGTGAAACAGGCTTGTTTTGGGATATTTTTTTTTGAAATCGAACAACCAAAAATCCAGGTTGGGTTTTATCAAAAATCACCCGATTCCAAGAATTCGTTGGAAACCGACAAAAACATAAACGATATCGCCCCTTGAGAACAACAAACTTTTGATCAAACTCGAAGAAAAACTTTTCAGATGGCGAGAATTTGTACGGAATAACTGCAGAAATCCACAAGTTATTTCTGAACTCCAGCTTTTCTAAATTTTTTATTATCTTCATCTATCAACAAAATGCAAGCCATTTCCAGGTCAAGAATCTCCGAACCATCTTCTTCTTTTTTATTCTGAACTGTAGAATATATTTCTTGATACCATGATTATTTTCATTTTGTACAATGTAGATAATTATTTAATTGTTGAGATGCTCAGAATTGGTTTTGAACTCTCACAAAAATCGACATTTCATTTTTTTCAGACTTTTCTATACATCCAGCCTAAATTTCATAGGTTTCTAGACACCTCGATATCACAAGTTTTAGCATTCTCTGCCCAATGATACTTTGAGATGTTAATCGAAATCAATTTCTATATCTTTAATCGATATAAAGTGTAAAATTCAAAGAAATTAATAGTAAGGGTTTGAAGAAAAAAAAACACTTGACAAGCTGTTTTTAATAGAAAAAGCAGCTGCGATATAGTAAAATAGTAAAACTATAGTAAAACTCTCAGGGGATTTTTCATCAAAAAAGTATAGTATTCGAGAAATAACTAATCGAAATTTGAAGTTTGGAAACTTACCTCAGAACTAATTTCGGTTTCATCAGGTACGTGTATTGTTTTACCAGCGGTTTTCTTTTCAGCTCATTCATATTTATTCGTTTGTGCTCTGTTTTATGTGTTTGGAACGATGGGATTCCATAGTTTAACACACAGGATGAAAATTAAAAAGTATACATAACACCGGAATTCGAGTTATTTGAAAAAAAATCCAACTTCGGATTTTTGTATACAAGAAGCGTTTAATTCGACGCACAATACGTTGATGACATTTCGAACATCTCATTCATCCAAAGAATATATCCCCTTCCAAGGGATCGAACGGGAATAACCTTATATGTAGCTTATTCGAGAAAATGGGCGTAGTTTATTTGACGTCAAAAGTTTTTATAAGTATGTATTTAAAAAAAAAATATATATCTACAATAAAAAACGTGTTTTTTTTTTCTTATTTTTGCCATTTCCGTTTTATTGTTGTCGTTGAGTTGACACATTTTGGAAATTAAACTACACTTTTTTGGAGAATATGTTTTTGCATTGCCTCGTGGATATGAACATAAATAGAATGTACATTGAAGTGGTTCTCCATTTTTTTTTTCTTTCGAATCGTTCCAAGTTTCAAATATTCCACCTTCTTTTTATCAAAAGATCTCTTCTTTCCTCGTTTTTTTCCCTTGGGTTATTATGATGCCAACATTCTCTTTTTTCCCTCTATTTTCTGCTTGAAATGTAATCTATCTTTTGGGATATCCCATGAGACTCATAAAATCGAGGGGAGGTCCAGACAGGTTTTTTTGCTTGATTCATTTTTCCAACAAAAATAACTTTTTCTGGCGTATTTCAATAGGTTTTTGATCTTTTTTTCATTGAGAAAAAAGTACGTTTTCGTCGGACTGAACTTATTGTTTGGCCCCCGCTCATATGGAAAGAGCAAATTTGAAAAGAATTTCAAATTGAAATCGGATCGCACATTCTACGTCTTTCCTGTTTTCTATCATTATTTTCGTGCAAAAAAAGAAACTATTTTAGGGCGAGGATTATTCTTTTCTGGCTTGTTCAATTGTTCAAACTTGAAATCTCATCATTTTTGCAACTTGCTATTGTTTCTGACTAAGAAAGTGGAATGGAACCAGGTGGCACTTTTAATTGAGAACTCAATGGACGGATTATGTCGTCTCCTTGGTTGGCCAGAAAGTAGACTTGAGAGTTACACGTTCAGAAAAATGAGAATGCGAGATAACCGGGAATATTGCCGGTTTCCGATTTTAATGAACTGTTTCTTCAAGTCTTTAACAAAAATAGGGGTCAGAGATACATTCTTTTGACTCTTGTTAAAAAGTTATTCTGACCTGATCAACAGTTTTGTCACCTTTTTTCATACAAATATAGCTTGGACTTTGTTTTATTCAAGAATACTTTCTCATTTTTCGACCCATTTTTATAAGCTTTCATTTCATTTAGGAATCCTTTGCATATTTTAGAACCCTCTTGAAACATGCTTTTTTTTAAACTCCGATGCAACACATAAGACACTTCAGGACCCCTATAGATCCTTTTCAGACATGTGAATCGGAGCTGTGCCGGAAAATTCATTTTCGAAAATCGGAAAACGGTCATTTTCCGACTTCGAAAAGCCGGAAAATTTGCGGAAAATAGTTTGAACTTGAGATTTTGCAGTTTCAAGAAGAGAATTCACACGTAACTCAATTATGAACATCTAGAACAGTGTTCTTCTGAATTCTGACACTTTTTATAAGCATTTCTCTTCATTTTGAGCTTTTCATAAAGCTAAAACTGACATTCAACACTAATTTATTTTTCATTTGTGAATTTTTAAAATGTGATTTTGAAAACCACAAATGAAACAACTATGAGATAAAAGTATGAATTAGTGATATCGACGAACATTCGTCCCATTGTAGCAAACATAAGACAATTTTGCATGATTTTGATATCATTCTTATGTCAGTTTCCGTTTTCCGCAATTTTTTGGAAAATCGAAATTTTCATTTTCCGCAAAAAAATAGGAAATTGCGGAAAACGGAAAATTCGGAATCGGAAAATGGCACAGCTCTGATGTGAATCTCTTCGAATCAAAAGCGCCTTTCACGAATTTGTTTTCATTATTTTATTCATTCTGATCTAGACTATACTGTCCCATTGTAGCTAGGACTTGTCTTCAGTATTAAATAGGATCATCCATGTCGAAGACAATTCTCACATTAACATAATTTTTTTTTGAACTATTCGGAAAACTTACAAAACCCTAACCCAATGACACCGATTTCAACGTGCTACCCTCATTTAGAAAACTATTGCTACCACTTGATTACTGTAGTTTTATTTTTCACTGAAAACCTCGTCATAATGAATGATTTTGAAACGAAAACAAAATTTTGCATATGTTCTCTGAACCATATAATCGAATTCTGATGTCAAATCTGACTGAAAGTGTGCAAAACCAGCATGTTCACACGTTTTATTCACGAGCTTGTTTCAAGATATGAGCCGCCCAATTAGGTCACAATTTTTTTCTGTCCACGGAACTTGTATCTAATAATTCGGTCTAAATCCCACCTCCATTTCATTCCATTCCCCCAACATCCAATCGCGTTCAAAACTCAAAAATATTTGACTTTTACCCCGTCTGACATTCACACCGAAAATAACTTATTTTCGTCGTTTTTTCTCTCTGCAACATTTCCTGTCGGCAGTTTTTTCGCTCTCCCAAAGGAATAATAATTTATTATTTTCAATAGGTCAAAAGTCGTTACGTTTATTTTTGGCTTTTTGCTATGTTAATGAGACTACTGTAGTTTGCTCTTAAGGTATAAATGAACGAAAGATGTTCAACGAAATGAAAAATATCATCGGTTTGTTACTGTTTTTTGTGTTTTTCGAAACTGTCGAATCGCTTCATGTTCCGATTTCGAATTATGATGTGGATAGTGTGAAAGGTGTTTTGGAACGAAGACTTCCAACATGGGTAAGGAGAAAAAAGGAAAAAATAGAGAAATAATCAACTTCAGATGATCGAACAATTCAATGATATACAAGTTTTGAGTGCGGAAGACAACAAAAACAAGGTGAGATGAATTCAGACATGTATCTGACTTTTCGGATAGACAAATTCGAAATTCTAAAAAAATGAGTCAATGGGTACTGTAGTTTCTATTTTCCAAACATATAAATTTTAAATTGCACTTCTAAAGCTTCCTAGAAACCTTAAGAAGTTATCAGATCCGTAGAAAAAAACTGGCTGATATCAGAGAGCACATTTCAATCAAACATATCCCACAATTTATTATAGTTTCAGTTTTCCCCCACTAAAATTTTTGTGAAAGTTCCTATAAATAATACATCGGCGGTTACTTTTCTTAGGCGAAATTTCAGAAAGTTTAACTGAACATTTGTTCTTTAATCTAACTCATAAGAGCCAATCCTGGTACATATGTATTTGAAAATTAAATTGTGACAAAACTACCTGGACACTTACTGAAAATTCTCAAAACTCATGAGAAAATGAATTCGTATAGTCAATGCACTCAACATTTAAAATTTCAGCTTCCTGAATTTGGCGAAGCTAAAATTCGAATCGATGAATCCTCCCGTCCAAGTGTCTATGCTACTACACCAACTGATGCACTTTTCGCTATCAATGTAAACTTTCTTCAAATTAAAATCCTTTGAAAAATTTATATTTCAGTCATTTCTTCGATCGGAATGTTACACTCAAATATCATGGTCGAATAGTTCTTTTGGAAACGAATGCAAATCTCAGAAACCGATGTCATCTAAAAACTTTAAATCCCGAAAGTATATCAAATATTTTCACTTGTATATATGAAAAAATAACTTTGATTCAGAATTCGATACTTTGGAAACATGTGCACTTTTTCTTATTCATTTGTTTGGTGGAAATGGGAACAATGGGAGGAATTTATCGATTGGTTGGCATTGAGTGGGTTACTGTAGATATCAAAATATTCAATTTTATGGTTTGGAATTGTTTCAGATGGATTTAATAGTATTTTGATGCCGATTGGACAGGAAATGATTTGGCGAGATGTGTTTTTATCGTTTGGAGTATCAAGAAGAGAAATGGAAAACTATTTCACTTCGCAGGCATATTTGGCATGGTGAGAAAATATAGTTCAGAATAGAAAAACTTCGCCATCGGTGGTTACTTTCCTATTTAAAATAAATGAATTGCTTCAATTCTTTAACCCTAAATTCTTTTTAAAAATCTGATTTTTATATTAAATCAGAGCTGTTGAAATGGAATGTACCCCAGATGGGCTTCCCAGTTTAAATGGGAAAAATGAGTAAAATTGTTTACGTGGGAAAATCCCAGATAAACATTACCATCCCATGGGAGCCCAGGTGGGCTTCTTTTTTCTTTCATTTCTTGAAAAAAATGCGACTTTTTTATGAAATGAACAAAAAACGACAAATCCGTCAGAAAAACAAATACAAAAGTGAACTTTTTCTACATTTTTGGAATTATATTTCCCACCTGGGAAAGCCCAGCTCACCCCAGTTTATCTGGTCATTTCTCGAAGTGGGGTGGGATGGAATGGGCATTTTTATCTGGGCTATCTGGAGCCCACATTTTGCCCATTTCAACAGCCCTGTATTAAATACGCTTAAATTTACTTCAAAAATTTCTCAAAAATGAATTTTCAATTTATTTTGATATAAGAAACGGGTATTACGAGACAGAGAACTTCACAAGACACTTTACTTCAATATGAAAAAAATTCGGTCTGTAAACTAAAACTACAGTATCATGAACCTCTGTCAGAGTTCTGAAGCCGCCTTTTTTTATTTTGATGTAGAAGCCAAAATTTCGTTTCAGGCACCGAATGGGTAATCTGAAGGCATATGGCTCTTCGATATCGGATACACAAATGATAAATGATTTCAAACTTGCAAAAAAGATTATCTCTCGTCTCGTCGAGCTTGGAATTGTTCCAATTCTTCCCACTTTTGCTGGATTTGTTCCCGATGCAATGGAACAATTATTCCCGAACTCGAAATTCAATCGAATGCCGTGTTGGAACAATTTCACAACTGAATATTCGTGTTTGTTGTCTGTTTCACCTTCCGATCCATTGTTCTCCAAAATTGGGCAGAGATTCTTGAAACAGGTGATTTCCGAATGATTTCGAAATGTAATTTATCAATATATAATTTTAGCAAAAATCGCAATTTGGTGGTGTTACTCATCTTTTCAGTGCTGATCCTTTTAATGAAATTTCCCCGAAAAGTTCGAAATTTGATGCGAAGTTTTTGAAACAAACTGCGCAGGCGATAGCCGGATCTTGTCGAAAATTCGATGAGAATTGTGTTTGGTATTTCTCAGTAGTTTTAGAGAAAGCTATTCTTGATTCAATTCCAGGGTTCTTCAATCTTGGGCGTTTTCGTATGATAGATGGCCAAGCTGGGCTGTCAAATCCTTTTTATCGGGTAATTGTTTCGATAAAATTTCTAAAAACATTTTTCAAACTATAAACTATTTCAGCCGTTCCTGTTGGTCAAATGTTGATTTTGGATCTTTATGCGGAAATCGAACCATCGTGGATCTCGACGAATTCTTTTTACGGACACTATTTTGTTTGGTGCTTGCTTCATAACTTTGGAGGAACTCGAGAAATTCGTGGAAATCTGAAGCAAATCAATAAAGGATACCAGTTAGCATTGATGAAAACGTCGAAAAACTTGGCAGGTGGAGGATTGGCAATGGAAGCAATTGATCAGAATTATGTTGTTTACCAATTTATGGTGGATAGAATGTGGACTGATGAAGTGATAGCAATAAATACCTGGCTGAAGACTTATAGTGAATCGAGATATTCAACGAAGTCGGAATTGGCTCACAAATTATGGTCCCTTTTGGCACAAACGTTCTACGATGAAAATCCGAAAAAAGAAAGATTCTCCGTTTTCCTTTATCATCGACCCGGCTTTGAAAAAAGAATAGAGGTATTGTTTCATTAAAAAATCCCCCGTCATCGCTAACTATTTCAGTACTGGTTCCCAACTGAAAAAGTTTTTCTACTTATAAAATCAATAATTTTGCAACTCCAAGATATGATCGAAAAGAATGTCTTATTCGAAGAAGATTCAAAAGACATTTTGAGAAGTGTATTACAATATGAACTTGGAAATGATGCGATGTTAACCCTGAATGAGGCATATCTTCTTGACGACCGAGAACAAGTCGCTGATAGTTGCAACATCTTGATAAAAATGTTCGAAAAACTCGAAGCCCTTTCAAACAGAGATCTGAATTTATGGACAAGGCGAGCAGAGCAGCTTGCGGCTACCGATGAAGAGAAAGATACATTTGTTATTTCATCTCGTGATCTGGTCACAACATGGGGCGAACAGGGACAGAATTTGGGTAAATTTGCCATTTTGAGTGATCGTAAAATACAATTTACAGACTACTCTCATCGAGAATGGAGCGGTCTCATCTCCGGATACTATTCGAGAAGATGGGAATACTTCTGCGAGTGGATTTTGGAGAAAGAAAACTTCAATCGAACCGACTTCGATTTAAACATTTATAACCATGTAGAAAAACCTTTTGTTTGGAGTTTTTAAAAATGAACTGTACTGCTGTAACAACAATTTATTGAAAAATAACAACGAGCTTATTCGTGGTCGCTTCCTGCGTCCTCTCCATCATTGATGTGGAAGTATCTGATTTCGTAGGTGTTCTTGTTGACAGCGACAACACGGAGCCAGTCTCTGAGCGAGTTTCTCTTTAAGTACTTCTTGGTGAGGTACTTAAGGTATCTGGAAAAAAAAATATGGTTATATGGAGTTCAATTTCTTAAAACATTTCATGACCGAATTGTTTGAAACTATTCGATGAAAATTACTTATGAAGTAATCACGTTATAAAGCAAACTTCTTGATTAAATTGAAAAAAAGTCCTACCTCTTTGAGAATGGAATCTCGGAGATAACTGAGATCTTTGTCTTGGCAACTTCGACCTTGACGTTGTTGGAAGCCAAATGTCCGGTCTTTCCATTGATCTTGATCTTCTCGTTCAAGAATGCTTCCTGAAAACAACCAGGACTTATATAGGGACCTGAATAACCCTAAGCCTAGTTGTGTGCACTAGAGACGGCCCTCTGGTGACTAACAAGGTATGAGGATAAAACTTACGAAGTCATCGATTCTGATGATACCGTCCTCGACTGGGTTCTTGCATTCAACGTTGAATTTAAGATGGACCTTCTTCTTACGAATGGTCTTTCTAGCGGTCTTTGGAGCTGGCTTGGCAACCATTTTAATTTAACCCTGCAAAAAATCAATTCAATTATTTAACTGGAGAAAAAAAAAGTTGAAACGAGAAATTTTGAAAAAAATTCGCGAATAGTAGCGTAACAGGATATACATTTTAAATTTAACAAAAAAAACACAGGTTACAGAGAGTTTCTATATAAACAGAACAATTAAATATAAACTTTTAGGCCGAAAAATAGAAAACAAGGAAAATTGACACACAATTGAGAGAATGGAGTCTTGTAGCGAAAACTACGGTAGCTGTCGGTGGGCTGTGTCTCTGGTGTCTCCTCCCCACACACACTCTTTTTTCTGCCAGAAATTCAAATATTTATTTTTTTTTTCTTGAAAATTTGTTTTTTTTGTTTACTTGTCTCTGAATTTTTCTTTTGAAGAACGTCACAACTAAATATCATATCGTATATTTGCTTCTATGTCTATCTCTCTGTGTTTTGATCTCACTACTCCAAAATGCGCGAAGAAAAACCTTTCATGCAGTTTTTTTAAAGAATTGTCGAATTATTTACGTTAATGAAATGTCTCATGGTAAATAACATGTATTGTTCGTAATCTTAGCTTTTTGTTAGTATATTTTTTTCAATTTGAACTGTCAAATCTGCTCTCGTGCTCCTAAAGTTTTATTTCACCATTTCTAAGCTCTGACTATGAAATGAGTAGCGTTAAATATAGTGAAACGAATTTCTGATTTCTTGAGCCAATCATTGAATTAAATATAAAATAACTCTCTGAAAAATATAAAATAATTCGTAAATCATAGAAAAAACATTTTATAAACCATAGAAATTCAAAAATACAAAAATTGTCATCGGGAAAATCAAACCTTGTTTGTCTTATTAAATTGTACTTACATGGAATGGTTACTTTGAAAGATTAGCCTATAAAGGTTCATATATTATTAATCTTCCTATTAATATTTGTTTCGTTGTTAGATAGATTCCTATTCGACCCAAGCATACTCCGTAATTTTTGTCGTAGTGTAGTGCGATCAGAGCTTGATAAAGTTGCGTCGCCACTAAAAAAAATCAAACATATTGGAGTGACGTATATAACTCCTACCTTATTCCTTCCACGTTCACGTCATCATCATTTTTTACAATTGATTCCTCTTTTTTTGAAACCAATTTTTTAAGCCATTGAACATCAACACCTAATGTATGCCTTCCAATTGAACCTCTAGCGTGCTTTTTGCGGCGCTTCTCTCCTTCTCGTGAAGTTATCTAACGAATATAAACAGTTTAGGAACATAATTGTAAATTAAACTAACTGGTATTTGTTCGTAGGGACTCATTGGTCTCTCAATAGGTTGATTTGATGTGATATTGTTGTTATTTTTCTCTGATTTATCGACAATCCCGAACAATGTTAGCTGTTCCGGTTTAGATCGCATTGGTGATGGTGGCGCTGCCGCTTTTAATGAAATGCTCACTTTGGCTGAAGCTGACTCGTAGAATTTCTCCGAACATTCGGCAGACGATACTCTTGTGAAATTTTCAAACTTGACGCCAGAAGTAATTGTAGATAGTTCCTCGTGTTCATTCATCGAATTATTTTGGTACATTGTTTGCTTCAAACATCCAGGCGAGTCAATATCTTGAGTGAATATGATTAAAACGTTATTTTAACGATTCATCTTACCTCTTGTTTCATTTCGTGAGACGTGATATGCAACAACCGATGCATGATCCAGTTTTCCAGGCATATCTGCTATCTTTTCACGCACCATCTTTCTTCTAAAAAGTTTAATTAATTTTGTTTTGTTCATCATACTAACCTTGCACGTTGTTCAGCCTTGGTCATCTTTTCTTTTTTGTAAAGTTCTGGATTTTCCAACACACGTCTTTTCGCTCTGAAAATTATTCAGTTTCTATTTGAAATATCCATAATTAAACTAACTGGCTGAGTTGAGTTGCAAACTGTATCAATCTATTACAAAGTAAAGAAGCTGTAACTTGTGAGTATTCCAATTTTCGCCTAGGAGATGTTGGTGTGGTTGGTTGCGGGTTAAGTCCGTTAGCAATCACATCTCTCATTCGGACTAGCATCAATTCATGTCGCCGAGCAGCGTCGACACAAGGGAGAGATGCTGCGCATGTTCGGTTGCGAGCATATTCACGGTTTTTTGAAGAATCTCTTGTAGAAACGTCAATAGTCCGATCCTCCCTTGGTGGCAACTTGTTATTTTCTTTATTCTCATTTTCGCTTTTTTTGATAACGCAAAATTTGCCAACCACAGGATCGAAATTGTCCGAAACTCCATCAGATGTAATGAACACGATATCACCTGAAATTAGAATTTTAGTGAATCCGAAATAGTTAAAAGTGAGTTTTGTATGATCAAGGAACCATTTTTTTTTTTTTAAATAATTCAAATTAGGCGCTTTGGTATTCGGAAAATATTATTACCTGTTTCAACGAATGTCATACTACATGTCAGATTGTGTAATTGGGGGTTTCTTCCATCAACAGGTCCAAGAGCTCCTCCAGCATCACGCATATCTCTCATTTGATCGATGTCATGACTTCCTAATGTTACCTCTCGAACCCCATAGTTTTGATTGTATACAAAACACAGCGAATCTCCTACATTACAAACGCAAAGCGCCCATCCATTCCCACACTTGACTGGTGCTACCAAAGCGACACAAAGAGTCGTTAACATTCCTCCCTCTTGAAGAATCAGTGAATGTGCCGAATGAAAAGCTCCTAATAACTCGTGGAATACTTCTGTTGTGCTAGGCAATACATTCTGGATTATTCGAGTATTCAAATGATCAATGGCTCCACGAATTGCACATCTTGCTGCTAATCTAGATCCTTCACCCCAGTTCACACCGTCTGCCAATGCCATTATCTATGAAAATAATGTGGTAATTAAATGTTTCTAGGAATATAGTTGGCTTACCCCATTATTAGCCCGACCCACTACTCCCCAAACATCAGCTACTGGTTCTCCAGCATTGACGCCAGTCAATGGATTCTTTTCATATAAAGAAACACTTATACCGAAAGCCGAATCAGCATCATGTGATGTCCAATCATAATCGTCTGCTGATGGTTTACCATTATTTGAATCATTCTCTCCATTTGGTCCTAATAATGATGAACAACTCCCTAGAAGAAGTGAATGCCTTGAACTCTTTTTCAAACTCATAGAAAGTGGGGCATCCAAATCTTCCTCATCTTCTGCTTCATCGTCTGTGGTTCCACCAATTGATAAAGACATTTCATCATCAATATTAGCCATCCTGGCTGGTTGGTGGGCTCGAACCTCACCGACCTGAGTCAAACCACCATTCGGACCAGTATACGATGCAAAAACTTCACTATCTAAGGATTCAAGTTGGATTGAAGGTAGATCTAGGCCAGTCTTTCCAGAATATACCTAAATTTTTCCCGTGAAAACAAATATTTCTTTTGAAGAATGAAAATCACAAACCTCTGGAAATGCATATTTCGTTGTGTCCAATCCACCGAAAAACTGTTCGAAACTGTTATTCTCTCCTCGTGGTGTAGTTGCTTCTTCAGTTTCCTTTAAAATATTATTATAACTTTCGCGGCTTCGATATTTCAGTGTAACACTACGCTTATCTACATTAGTTTTTATACTACAAACAAAAAAACGAGGTCAACCTCTTGTTATTTGATAAAGTACAAAACAGTTTTATACTTGATCTAAAGCTAATTGTGAATTCCTGTCATTATAATAATGAAATTGAAAACACAAGTCTAGTTAGTTAGATTAATTTTTTTCTCATAATTTCTTTTTGAGAAACTGATAGTTTCATAATACGCGAACCTGAGTATTAGTAAATTGGGAACACTTTGAAGAAATTACATTTTTTACTATTCAGTATTCGAATCAGCGTAGAATATTGCCAAATACGAATCAACAATCAAACTAAAAGATGATATTTATCTATCCTAGTGGTGTAAATAAAATATACAATGAGCCATCTTTTTGATTGATGTAGTTGATCACATGGTCACTTAGTTTTTCTCTCACCTCAATGTCCTGGTTATCTGGATCGATACTAGTTGAAGGTCCAAATTTACTACGTAATAACCCTCTCACATGTTTTCTGATAAATGATGACGGCATATCACCTGAAAATCGAAAAAAATATATAATTTTAAAAATACGTTGAGCGATATAATAAAAAAAAAACTAGTAGGATATGAGAGAAGCAAAAAAAAGAGGAGGTCAGGAAAAGGAGAGAAAAAGATGGATCGCATGGCAGCACACGATAATAGCCAATTTTTTAAAGTTGAAAAAAAAACTTGAACTACTAATTTGATAAACTTGTTTTTAGTGGAAAAAAAGTTATCGATAACTTATTGTTAAAAATGTATCCTTTAGTGAAACGATCTTTAGAGAATTTTATAACCCGAAAACTGTAATTAATCTTATCAACAACCTTCGTTCTACGATAAAAAACAACTTCAAAACCACTACCTTTCAAAAACTAGAACAAAAATAATTTTGGCGCGCAAAAATATGAAAGAAAGGTCGTTCGATTCGCCGCTATCGTTGTCGTCAAAACAAAGCCCTCCAAAAAAACCAAGTACACCACCACTCAAACAAAAAAAAATGTATAAAGGGCTGATTCAAAAGTGAAACACACATAAATGTGTGAGAATTAAAAGAAGAAGTGAAATGTGTCTACAAAAAATGGCATATAATTGGTGCGCCGAAGAAAAAACAACGAGACGCAGGAAATTTGAGAAATAATTTAGCTCTCATTGTTTCTGAGCCACGAAAAAAATGAAAGGAAGAGTATTTTTTTTGAAAGAAAAGACGTTTCTTCCATTTTGGATGTAAACGTATTAGTGAAATTCGATATACAATTAGAAATAGGACAAAAACTAGGCATAAGTTTATAAAATGAATCAGACATTTTTTATGTGTTAAATTGTTGCGACCGGATATTGAATGAAATGAAATGTGCGATGGGCTGGATATTGATTCGAAAAAAGACGTACGCATGTCATGCGCAAAAAATACACAATTTTATCATAATCCACAAGCAAATTTCCGAAAATTCACAAATTGTATGTGTGCGTGTGAAGAAAATAATGTGTACAAATAGAAAATATAGGAGACCATGTATGTTTGTTGACACTCATTTTATTATTTCATAACTGCCTGAATTGAATTCAAAATTTTTAGCTGGGTTGCCACTAAATTTATAGTGATATTCCCGGCCAGAGTTTTCCGAAGCAAAGACTTTTGAGAACAAATAGATTTTAAAATTTCAAAGAATCAATCATGTGAAGTGTTTTTTAGAAGTAAAAATCCAATCAACACATGTTTTGAACAAAACATGAGACATATTACAAATAAATGAAGGAAAATAAAAAGTATAGATCGACACAAAAAATGAGAGAGAAAATTGTTGCACAACACAATTTAATAAAAAACAAGAATGAACTTTTGAAAAGTTCAAGAAGAGAAAAAATCAAGGCGCTTTGCCAAATCAAACACGGACACGTTTTTCTTTGTACTAGGTATCAAATTAGCATAAAAATAGTGAAAGTTTAGATAAATCCGAGAAATGAAAAATTGTACACATTGCGAAAATAACAACAAATGACGAGCAGAAGCACAAACACAATAAATTGAACTTGTTTTTTTGTGGCTCGCTTCGAATGCCAAATACAATTGCGCTATGAGAAAAATGTTATTTTTTTGGTCGAAAAGATACCTGCAGGAACGCTGACCATGAAGAGAAAGGATTGGAGACGCAGACAAACAGTGACCTGTCCGAGCCGGCTGGTCTTCGTCGTTTTTTTTTCTGTTTGTTGGTTGGATGTGTAAGCTACGGTTTTTTCGCATTATTTATTATAGTTATACGAATATTTATGTATTTATCGTATATATTGAGAGACAGAGAGATGGAGGAGAAGAAAAAGAATGGTAGTTCATAAATAGGTGATTTATTATGAAATAAGAGATTTATCATATATTAGTATAAAAACTTTCACTATGCGGTTTTCTTTATTACTAAATCTGAGAAATAGAGAACTTCAAAACGAAGAAAGCATTACGTTTTTGGTAAACAGGTTGAAAAAGATAATTATCGCCTTAAAAAGAACAAATTTGAATTACAGCTGATTACAAACTCCTAAAAACTGACTGAACAAACCAGTTACAATTAACTACGGTTCGAAACACAAAAAACCAGAACGGCAAAGTACAAAAATATTAGTGAAATTGAAGCAAAAAAAAAAAAAACAGTTTTTCATTTTGCAAAAAAATACTAATATGAATTTCACACTAAACATGCCAGTTTCACATAGTAAAAATAAAAGAAAAGTCGCGAGAAAAGATAATAGATGGGTATATTATTTAATGAAAAGTGTGAAAGAATTGAACATTTTGAGTGGGGTTCGAAAGGAGAAAATAATGGATTAATGATGAAGAAAGAAGAAGCTAGATAGTGGAAAAAGACAGCGAACATAGTTAAATATTTATTATAAAATCGTGTGACCCTTGACCAGAGTATTCTTTTGTCAGTTTTCAAATGAATTCATGATACGTGTTGTTTGAAAACAAAACAACTTTGTACTATTAGCGCAGAAAAGATCATTACTGCATTTCCATTGAAAAAAGTGCCAAAAACTCAAAATTCAGCAAGGGCCCAAACAGCAAACATGTTTTCCAAAATTCTCAATATCTGTGAAAATTGTCAACAACAAAAAAACATGTAAACAAATACAGACAACCGTGATTTTTTTTTAAAAATTCATTTCGTAAATAAATATTTTCTCAATGGCCATAAAATTTTTAAAACGAAAAACAAGATTTTATTAATGCGTAGTACTTTTAATAACGGGAAAACTTGTACGAAATCCTATTTTATTGAAATAATATGAGTATTTTGAATCATTACATTAGTTTGCTTCTCTATAAATGTTCATAAAAAATGAATAAAAAGGAAAAACACAGAATGACCACTTATTCGATTTTTTGACAAATGAGGAGTACACCCATCTTTTTCCGGTTTGCAGCCAATTTTACGAGTGCCACCGGGTGCCGAGCTTTTCTAAATGGTGAAGAGACAGAAAACTGACAAGTTCTTTTTTGTTCTCTCATTTTGCACTTTTCAAAAAGATCAGGGTTCATGATTGAAAACTGAAAAAAAAGAAGAAAAAAAAAGAAAACATCGAAGAATAACAAAAGAGCATATCTCTCGAGTATGCCTAAACATAGAATTGCGTTCATGTTTGCGATATATTAGCAGATTTTTTTTCATAGATGAGAATAAGGGCAAAGCTAGGAGAATCTCTTGGGAACACATGAAAAAAATCATAGCTGGCATAGAAAAAATGAACTTCACAGCTTTATGGAAAAGCATAAGTTGAAGAAATGCATCATCTCATTCATTTACACATGCAAGAAAGATTAATCAAATGTAGAGTTAGAAATCTACTCTTGAGATTAAGTGGTCCCTTTGGAAAAATGCATATTTATGATGAATAGAAATATTCAAAATTTTGGGCGGGCAGTCTGCCGAATGAAAAAAAAAACGGATGTTGACTTTTCATTGATGACCATGAGGAAGTGTCAGTTTACATACAAACGGTGGTCATTTCAATGCAACACGCGATTCCGACATGTCTCTGACAATAAATCTTAATAAACAATGGGAAAATGAGAAGAAAGGTCATTTATACGCTGTTCTGGTTGGCTCCATGGAAACTAATTCGAATGGGATAGTGACTGGACACATCGTTACAATTTTATTACCACATATGTTTCAACAGCTTTTATGTGTAACATTCAAAAACAAAATTTTGAGACAAAGAAAAAGACCCGTAAAACCTTCGAAAGATAACTTCTCGAACAGCTTTTGGTGCTAGCTTAGTCGTTGCAATTTTCTACACGCGGATACTGTAGTTTAGCTCGGGGTTTTTCTGTTATCAATTCTTACAATTTTGAATACATTTTTATAAAATACTTAGAATTCTGGAAGTTAAACCTAACAACATTTCATTTTTGAATTAGTAGATATATGTTTCGAATTTTGAGATAACATTTAAAACATGATTTAAAACACAATTTGTTCAATATAAAAGTCGCATAATTTCAATAAGCCGAAGTTTTCTTCTGGCCATATAAGGCATTAAATTTTATAAACAATTCATCGCCTAGAGAAAAAAGGAGTTTTCTTACGACAAAACAACTATTTCGAACGATGTCATAAAATTTTGAGGCGGCTGTCATTTATATGTATTGAAATTATAAGGAGCGAAAAAGCGAGAAACGGGTTAATTAGGTTTTGGAGTATTATTGAAAAAGACCTTGACTTGTGGTGAATGTGAGAATATGCGCATTTGATGGGAAACTATAAACGTCTTCTGCGGTACAATAATGAATGAGAAAATAGAACATATGAATATACATTCCCCATCACTATGTGCGCCAGCTGTCTCTCGCACCCTCCACTTTGTGTGCTCTCTCGCTCTCTCTTCGAAAAACAGTAAATTTGGGTATTCTCGAAACCCGGCAAATTCAAAGCGCGTTCGCAACTGTTTGAAAATTGTCATATATGATTCGAAAGAGAAAAAGAAGAAGATTCTGAATATGTAAAATTTGATGGAAGAAAATTTGAAAAAATAGCACTTTGTAAAGTGGAGATTTTCTTGCCACTTTGATCCATAATTTCTCAGCTATTATGAAATATATTCAAAAAAGCTAACCTAACTTTTGTAGAGGAGATCAAAAGGTACCAAATAATGTGAAAGACTTGAGTTCCCGAGGGATGACTGAAGAGGAGATTCGCGTGGCGCAAAACACCCCATATTTAAATGTCTCACTCACTTTCGGCCTGAATGCCCATCTTTATACGTTTTCTAAAGACCTAGTTTTTCTGAATTTCTTATGTGTTTTGATATCGTCCGATGTTAGGTCAAAAATTCTCGAAATTCATCGATTTATACTCGAAAAACCAGCTCCGGACAAAATACTAACCTTTGTCTAGGGTTATCGACTCAAAATCCTCAATTTTATGACTTCTGGAAATCCTTTTTATGAGTTTTCAATATTCATGTGTTCTCCTAATGAAATAACCGTAAAATATTTGGAATCAAACCATAAGACAAAAGGTAGAGCATCCTATGGTTGTTTTTGTGCAGTAGAATTGCGCCACGCGAATGTCCTCTTCAGTCATCCCTCGGGAACTCAAGTCTTTCACATTATTTGGTACCTTTTGATCTCCTCTACAAAAGTTAGGTTAGCTTTTTTGAATATATTTCATGATAGCTGAGAAATTATGGATCAAAGTGGCAAAAAAATCTCCACTTTACAAAAAGTGCTATTTTTTCAATATTTTCAAATTTTCTTCCATCAAATTTTACATATTCAGAATCCTCTTCTTTTTCTCTTTCGAATCATATATGACAATTTTCAAACAGTTGCGAACGCGCTTTGAATTTGCCGGGTTTCGAGAATACCCAAATTTACTGTTTTTCGAAGAGAGAGCGAGAGAGCACACAAAGTGGAGGGTGCGAGAGACAGCTGGCGCACATAGTGATGGGGAATGCGTGTCCAAGAAAACGAAAAATCAAAAGTCGGCGTTGTCAAAAATAAGTGACAAGTTGTGTACAAACAAATCCTAATTTACATATGTATCTATTCACTCATAAACAACTCGTAGGTCAACAAATGAATATTCAATTAACTACTCTATCCTCTCTCTTTAAATCAACAATGAATAGAAGAAAACGAAAACGTCTCAAGGAGTTGGACTAATACAGCTGACACCATAGAAAGCGGCACTACTATATTTGAGAGACAGAAAAAAGAAGAGCAAGCAGAGCAGAGAAGCATAGTGGTCAGAGAAATACGGCTATTCTTTTTTTTTCGATAGCTCTGTCGCCACCACTACTTAAGTAGGAGGAAAGAGTCGCCATGAATCTCTTCGATCCCTGTTGAAAAAAAGAGAAAGAAAAAAGAATTGCAACATTTCGATGAGATGAAAATGTATATTGAAGTGACAACTTTGACACTCTTTGACAACAACAAAAAATCTCCATCCTCATTTGAGTAAACAATATATTTTTTCAAGGGATTTAATGGTGCTAATAAAATAAATCTGAACGCTATTATCTATCGCAACAAATGAAAAAAAAAAACAAAAAAAAACCTATCGGATTGACTCGTTTTACACAAAAATAGCCGAAAACTAGTATCAATTCAGATACTGCATCGTTCATGAGAGTATTCAAAAAACAGAAAGACACCAGTTTACGAAAACTTTACTCTAATAAGAGAATGTAATGGAACAATTTCATTTTTTGCAAATGCAATAGTGTGGTTTCATTCCAGAAGAAAATGTTTTGAATGAAGAGATCTTTCTTATGAGTGAATTTTTAATCTGTAAACAGTTACCTGATACAGAATCGTCTTTGTTCCCACGCTTTCATAGTTCTAATTTCAACGTTTAACATTGAAAACTTACAAATTTCCCCTGTGTGTATCTTATATACAACTAGTTTTTCGTCTTCTTTTGAAAATTTCTATACGGATTTGTTCATGCTTCAGTTAACTTGTTGGCTCGTACTTATAATTCACAAAATTGAATTCTCTGAAAATGTAGTGAATTATTTATTAATTCATTTTCGACGTTGAAAACGTAAAATTAGAGATTGGGGTCGCTGAAATCCGCACTGAATCGATTCAATGGGACAGTAGAATTCTTTATGCAATTGACTTTTTATAGATAAATAAGTTAGTTCTTCTATTTTTGCTCCACTTAATTTTTTATAGTTCTTCAGGTGAACTCCACCTTTATCATTCAAGATTATCTACATTTTTGTTTTGTTTTTTTTTCTCGTTTTGACCAATATTGGTATATTAGTTACATAACGTGGCCGTCTTTGTCGGATTCTAGGCCGGATTGCGTTTGTTCGCCCATAATTTTTTTTATTTGTGCACAAAAATTATAAGTTAGAATTTTAACGGAATGTTTTCTAAGACCTTCCTGTTTCACAAAATTTCTCATCACGAAGTGTATTTTTGTATTATATGAAGAAAATCCTACCTTATTCTCAAGTTTCAGATGCGCTTTTCTCAGGTTTTGCGAGTTTTAATCCGTGGAAAAGATGGGCAAGCTGTTTGGAAAGAGATTACTGAGAACAAGCTACCAAAAGGAGGTAAACGATTGTCGTTTAGACAGGTAAGTCAATCTGTATTCAATGTTTTAGACAAATAAATTATTCATAGAACGCTGTAATTGGTTTTGGCATGGTCATGTTCGTGTTTTCTTATGCTCATTTTCAAGATGAAATAAATCCTGGATCGAAATGGTCGCGTAAGTTGACATTTAAGACATTTATCCAAAATTAAACAATATCACGAGGTGATAACACGTTAATAATATGGAAAATCGTACTGATTTTTTCCCAAACACTTGGAATTTTCGGATCATTTTTCTAATAGAAATAAACAATATGATTTCGAAATCCAATTTTCTCAGGTTGTGGCTTTAAAACTCTATTTTCTAGAATATTACCGTCAAATAACGCGGGAACCATTTGCATGGCTGACAAAGGATCGAAAGAATCTTCCAATATCACCTGATCACATGCCGCCAATCAAATAAAACTTCCATAAAATGTTTATTAGAACTAAATCATCGGGTAAAATTGATAGTGTGTAGATTAAGTTAAATAGGATTACCATAAATAAATTCTCGGATTAAACATAGTTTGTACATCACTCCTTTGTAAATTCAAGAAGTTCCTCGAGTTCTTCTGATCGTTCTTGGCCTCGATTGAAAGTGAACACGTAAATCTCAATCATTATAAGAGTTCCGATTGCGGCGTAAATTCCAAACTGTATATCTATAATTAATATTATCCGTATGTGAGATGATTTGAACTTTGAAAAAAATTACTCATTAAGTGTAAAAATATGGTTTCTAATTTCACCTTTTCAGTTCATTTGTAAAAAATGATGAAAAAAAAATCCTAAAGATATCTTTGAAACTCACAAAAAAATGGACCCCTTGATTCAAATTGCATTTCAGTATAATCAATTCTTTGGTATTTATCCCATCGGTAAACTTCGCTCTGTAAAAAAGTTAGTTGAAAATTGTCAATAGAGGGAAGTGGAAAAAATGAGCAACGGTCTTAAACGTAATATTTCAAAAAAAATTTCTAATACGTATGTTCTTAATGGTTGTTTTTTTTTAGTTTGTGAAGCTATTATAAAAGGTAAATAATGTAATTTCCGATCGCGGTGATAACATTTTGTGGGCCCTCCTCAGCTACTTTCCTACGTATCACTAAATTCAGAAGATTTTGATGTTTCTTTTTCAGAACTATCGTTTTCGGGTTTTCCCGGCCGTCGTAGATTTTCTCCAAAAGTGGAAATATCACGAAAATTTTAATTCGAAAAAGTTCTGAAACTTCCTACATCTTGTTTTCCATAATTGTTGATGAAACGAAAACCCTATCAAAAAATAATCATTGGCAAAACCGGGCGAAAAACTAAAAGCCCGACATACTCATTAAACTGGCTTGATTTAGGTTAAACTTTAACGATTATTATCGTCTTCGGTCAAATTGAAGTAATTTATTATGCTGAAAATTAACATTACCCGCCGTAATTCCAATTTGGGGCAATTTTGAATCAGTATAGCGTTTGTTTTATCAGTGGGTTCTCCGCAAGTGACAGTGAAGTAGGGATGAAAAAGTACGCTTCTCAAATTTGGCATGTTCCGAATAATGAGGGCTGGACCTACAATAGTATTTCATGACTTGAAGAGCTTAAGACAGTCTTTTTGTAAGAATGAAAAATGCCTTATCCAAAAAAAAATTCATAGTCACCGATCGGGCTGAAATTTTTTTTGGTGAAAGTACCATACATGATCACTATTAGCAACCACTTTATTTGCCGAAAAAACATTTCGTGTTTGTGGTGCGCGAGAGTGAAGACACACCATGCTAAACCTTCAAGTGACCATAACTTTGCTCTCCGTGAATATTTTCACAAAATTTAAAAACCATTTTGACGTGCATCAGAAGGAGCACATTTTTTATATTGAGGCCAACATTGGATCTCTTCTCCTAAGCACAGAACATATTTGACAAATCTCGGAAAACTCATTTTTCTACTATTAGGAAACGTTTGAGCTACTTTTAACTAGTTTTAAACGAATTTTCAGATATTTTTAGGTTTTATAAGACTCTTTCAAAAAAAATTGGCGGGAACCATCTATTCGAATTTTGAGACTGAAAAAACATCCAATTTCCAAGTTAGAGAACAGTCTTTATTATTGTTCTTTCTCATTTTTGCGTAAAAACAAGTTGTTCATCGGAAAGAGCGTCAAAAATTACATATATAACCATATTCTTATTGGTAAATATGCTAGGAATGAAGAGTTCTTCATTCGGGAAAACAACCTTCAAAAATGCACACACACGCATTCAAACAACACACAACCGTATTTTTGTGTGTTCTTGAAAATGGGGAAATTTTATTCTTTTTTCGTCTCAACCGTTTTTTTCCCATTTTGCATATTTTTCAATAAAAATATGGGCACATAGGTAACTTTGCACGCTCTTTCCGATAAACAACATATTTGAATTTAAAAAGTGACAGCAAAGACGGTGTAGTGCAAAATTAGTTGTTTTTTTCAGTCTCAAAATTCGAAAAGATGGTACCCGCCAATTTTTTTTGAAAGAGTCTTATAAAACCTAAAAATATCTGAAAATTTGTTTGAAACCAGTTCAAAGTAGCTAAAACGTTTCCTAATAGTAGAAAAATGAGTTTTCCGAGATTTGTCAAATATGTTCTGTGCTTAGGAGAAGAGATCCAATGTTGGCCTCAATATAAAAAATGTGCTCCTTCTGATGCACGTCAAAATGGTTCCTAGATTTTGTAAAAATATTCACGGAGAGCAAAGTTGTGGTCACTTGAAGGTTTAGCATGGTGTGTCTTCACCCCCGCGCACCACAAACACGAAATGTTTTTTCGGCAAATAAAGTGGTTGCTAATAGTGATCATGTATGGTACTTTCACCAAAAAAATTTCAGCCCGATCGCTGACTATGAATTTTCTTTGGTTACGGCATTGAAGAAAAATTTACATTATTATAAAAAGTCTCTCTTAAAATTTCACTCACATTTTTTTGCATGAATGTTTTTCAATAGTGGAAGTGACAACTTTTCAATGCTAGCGTTGTTTTCAACTACAAATTGTCCTTCGATTGTTCTAATGAAAGCAAGATCACGTATGTGTTCCTTCAGATCGCCTGTAAATTGTTTCTTGTTGTTGTTTCATTTAGTATAATTACCGCTGTTCCCATCAATTTGAAGTTGACTTTTGACAAATTCACAACCGAGAAAATACTTTGTTTCTGCTTCCAGAATCCCATATCCAAAACATTCAGCTTCTGGAATGCATAGAACTGGGTGGAACGATAGAAACTCTAGATCTCTTACTTGCACACTCAGCTTCTGAATTACCCACTTCAAAATCTACGTTTTCTTCTTTAAAGCTCTTGATTGTCATTACTCTATCTTCCTTGCACAGTAAATTGTTGTTCTTGATTTCTGAAAATAACTGCTGATTCATTTTTCCGAAAATTTTCATAAATTTGAACAGTGTAGCCTACATAATAAGGACATGCCCTTTTATTTTTCAACCCTTTATTTCTAGTATTCTTATTATAGAAAACTCTATTCCTAGAGATGCCCTTTCAGTTTTTGATGATGCACTGAATGAATTAACACTTTAATGGGTTTTAGTAACAAAATCAAAACACAAACAACGAATAACTATTTTTGCGAATGCTCAAATCAGAACTGTCCCAAGTGGGTTTATATCCGAATTTTTTTGTTTCTGTTTCAAGATTCGGAACTTCAGTGACAAATGTCCCATGCTCCTGATAACGCTTACTGTGATTTTTTAAAATAATGTTTTCTATAACAATGATAGCAGCTTCGTATATTGATGATTGTATGATCCAACGTATTTTTTTTGGTTGTTTTTATTCTACGTAAAATACATTATTCTAGAGTTTGCAAATTGGAAATAGAAGAGATGTTCAAATTGTAGCCGGAACTGGAAAGAATGTGCTCGTCTTTTTAGTTTTACAGTTTCATACCAAAGCGAAAAAATGTGAATCTCGAAAGGAAAATGCCTATCAATGGAGATCGAATAAAAAAGAACATTTTTCATTTTATGTATCTCAAATTTTCAGAATCAGAAACGAAGCTTTTGCTTACAACATTTTTTACCAGAGATATCATATATTTTCTTATCAATAATAATTTTTCGAATCTTTTACAAACACGCTGCAATATGAAATCATCTTTGGCATATTAGGGATTTAATTTTTAGTTTTTTGTTTTCCCAATCCGCCGAAATATCGCTAGTCAAAAAGAATTGCTGTATGCGACGCAAACATACCGTGCTTTGTTGAACACGTTGTTCTCACTTCAGATAAGTATGCAAGAATACGAAGATTCGATCCAATCAATTTGAAACATCCATGTAATATAAATTTCATACCTCTCGGAAGATATCCTTCAAATTTTGTACCGAATTGCATATCACCGTAGACAGCCGGGCAGTTTTCATACTCGCTTTTCCTGTCTATTGGCTTCCAAAACACGCATTCGTCTTGTATTTGGATATCGCAACTGTTGGTTTCATTACAGATATTATATAATTTGCCGTCATCAATAATTCTCATGTTTCCCCGAATTTTTAGATTCAAATTCTCGCTTTTATTCAGTTTTGGGAAAATGTCGAATTTCACATTTGTATTATTATAAATATTCAGGGATGAATCTGAAAGTTTTGATTAAGGTTTTTGAGAAATAAGAATCTCAACTTTTAATACTAGTCAAACGTTGAAAAGAAAATCCTTCCAAATTACGCTCGGCAAGTTTCATTTTAATGTTTTCTAGATGAATCGCATTGTCAGCAAATTTCTTCAAACTATCTGATTGCCAATGGTTTATCATAATCTCTACCCTGAAAATTAGGATCTATCTGCGTTTTACATGAACTTCGTCCAACGTTATTTTTTCGTTGCGTGATTTCAAAATTTTACATTTGTGTTTGATTGCGAGTGAAACTTGGAAAATCACCCATTTTACCGTTGAGTATGAAGCGATTATTCATGTATAACTTGATTTGGTACAACTATTCAAAACAAATGAATCATAACAAAATTAATTTTTGAATATTGTTGATTGAATCTCTGTGAATAGTTTCAAGTTTAGAAATACTCACATAGATCCATTTCCCATAAGTACAGTACAGTTCCAAAATTTGTTAGTAAGTATAGCACCCGTCTCATCTGTAGCGATACATTCTGTAAAAATGGTTTTAAAAGTTAATTAAAAATCATGAGTTTTTCTTTTATGCTCACAATCAGGACTAAGTGCTGGGATGTTTTAATATTTATGAATTTCCCGATACTTAACCTGGTGCCACTGGACTCTCTGTTGTTGTTATTGTCGTTGTTGTCGGTGAAGTTGATGGTTCGGTTGACGTATTACCTTAAAAATTCATTAAGCAACACTGGATTGTTTTCAACTTCTAGTGTTGTTTTTGAAACCGCCTATATAAGTTTTTTTTCGTGAATGTTCACGAATCTGGATGAAAACTAATCCCCGAGTCAATTTTTTATACCTGTTCAAATGGGACTTAGAGGATTGGAAAAAGTTTCCAAATTAATCATTGTTGAATTCTAGGGAATAACTCCGTGTATCCGATATTGAAACATTTATGATAATTAGTTTTGGGGTTCTTCGACCTGTTGCATGCGATTCTGACATAACAGTATCTCAGGAATTTCGATCATACAGAGAGAAGTGTACATTATTAATACATATTGAGTTTTGGACAATACATAACGTCGAAGATTTGATAGGTATCACGCTTTCTGATGAAAATGTCTAGTTTCTAGGTCTGAACGGGTCTGAATTGTTATATTTCTAGGTCTGAATTGTTATATTTTATTATTGATAGTTGTCAGAATCGGATTCTGCAAGTTTCAGGTGTTTTTAGTTGTGCATTGAATTTAGTAAGTGCCGTTTCGAAAACGCTTCGACGTCATTAAGCACATTTTTTCGAGTACCACATAATTCAAAACCCTAGATTTAAATTATTAAAATGACAAATTGAGTTTACCTATAGTTTGGGGCTTTGTTGATGATTCGGCTCCAGGTTTTTTGGTTGTTGATATAGCTAAAGCATCTGTGAAACAAAGAAGAATGTATATTCCTATCCTGTATTTCAACATACTCGAGAAATAAATACAAAATGATTCATTGTGTTCTATCTGCTGGGTCACGTTTTAATTAAAGTTTGATTTATTTTTCTACCCTTTTTAATCCAACATGTTTAAACGTTTCTTTAGTTGTAATATTGCTCTGTCAATTAGTTTCTCCAAAAATGTTTCCCTTCTCTTTCCCTCTCCGCAATGAAAACACCTCATTTGACGACATTTGTTTGATTTCCACGTCGATTTTATTTATTTTATTTTTTTCTTGCAGCTGAAGTCGTTTGGTGAAAATAACGTGTGATGAGCGATGGTGGCGGATTGTCGAAAGCCGACATGTTGGCTGCCGCAAAGAAAAAGGTTTCAACACAGCCTGATTCGAAAATGATTGATTTTTTTCAGTTGAAAGATTTTGAAACGAGAAGAAATCGAGATTCTCCTACATCCAGTGTTATATCATCTGAACCAGCTGGTGGAATGAATGGCAGAAGTAGTGGAATAAGCGAGGAGTTTTCGGGAAATTCAACAGATCCTGTTAATCTAACTTCACACAATGGATTAAAAATAGCTTCGGTGGGTAATAATCACGAAGCTTTTCAAAACTTTCAATTTTATTCTAAAAAAAAAAGAAGCATTTTCACGTGATTCCACGTGTCCTACAAAAAATTTCATTTTCTAGATTTCGCCATTTCAACAAACAATGACGAATGGTAATGAATGGTATCAAGCTTATACACAATTGAAAAACCAACATGATGAACTTGTGAGTTTTCATCTAATTAGAAAATTTGAATCCAGTTATCTTTTTAGTGCTCTCATTATGCACAACTTCATTCTGCCTACTCTCAAGTCAATGCAAATGGTGTACATGTTGATGCAGAGAATCAAATCGTTCAACTTCAGGCTGCACTTTCTACAATGGTAGAAGAAAAGTTAGCATGTCAAGCGGAACTTAGACAAATCAAGGAAACTCTAGAAAGTGTACAAAAAGAGCGTGCAGAAGATCAAAGTCAAAAACAATCGATGAGTTCAAAAGTGGATGAAGATAGTTTTGAAGTGAAAAGTTTGTTATCTAAAATCGCTGAAAAAGATTCTCTCCTTTCTGCGCGACAAGCTGAGCTGGAAAACGTTCGACGAGAAAACTCCAATATTCAAGCGAATTTGTTATCTGTTCAACATGAAAGAAGCGAAGCTCAAGCACGTGTCAAAAGTCTAATTCGAGATAATTCAGCTCTAGAACAAACTAATCAACAATGTAGAAAAGATATACAAATGAAGGAATTACATTTAAAACAGCTCGGCGGTTCACCCAATGTTTCTACTCCCCAAGTAAACGGTAAAAGAAATTAAATTTGTGGAAAAAAATTATTTTACTTTCAGATGAGAAGCTTGAAAATGAAATGATCGAGTTACGAAATGAACGATCGCGATTGCTGACTGAAGTTGCTACTCTCAAATCGCATTATTTGGAAAGAGAACAAGCACTACAACAGAAACAAGTCGAACTTGCTAATGAATTAGAACAAGTTCAAAACAACCGTTTCAATTCAGATGATCGCATTCAAACGTTAGAGCACCAATTACATTGGGCTAACGCGGTCGGTTTATCTGTTTTCAAAACAAAAACTGAGCATAAAATTTCAGGAAGTAGACAAATTGAGATCCGATGCGATTACTGATCCAGTTCACGATGAAATCACTCCAATCATTACCGAAGAAGAAGTAGGAAAACGTATTAGAGAGGCGATTCATTCAGAAAATCGGAAGTGGGAGAAAAAGCTTGAGGATGAACAAAGAGTTCGAGAAGAGGAACATCTTGAGAAGGATAAAATCATTTTCGAACGAGAACAGGCTTTGGCTGAAGTCGAAATGAAATATAGGATTCTGGAGGAAAGAACACTCGAAACTAGTGCGAATGGAGCTGATCTTTTGTCGCTTTCGGAGCAATTGCAGAATGAGAAAGCGACTGTTTCGAGAGCAGTTGCACAAAACCGAGAACTGAAATCGCAGTTGATTGAGACGGAAGATCGATTGATTGCATTGACAGAAGAAAAAGCAAAAATGGAACTTGATAAGCAATCGGCTGAACACCAGGTCAGAGAGTTATCGAAACAGCTGAACTTAGAAACCGCTGGATTGGTTACGAACATTGCTGAAGCCATCGCGTCACAGCCACATTTGATTCACGAAACCGAACCTAGTGAGCATAGTAAGTTGTGTGGTATATATCGTATTTACTCTAATATAAGGGCACCTCCAGTTGAAGGGCGCCTACAATATAAGGGCATTCGGAACAGTTCTCATTTGAGAAATAATAATTATTCAGTGTCAGTGTGTTGATTTTGTTATTAAAATCCATTAAAGTGTTAATTCATTCAGTGCATCATCAAAAACGGAAAGAGAACCTCTACAAACAGAATTTTTCTATAATAAGAATACTAAAAATAGTGGGTTGAAAAATAGAAAGGCATGCCCTTATATTAGAGAAAATACGGTATGTATATGTACATATATATTTATTTCTGGTGATATTTTTCCAGATATTTCGCATAGTGATTCTGCAAATAGTTCGGAAGAAGTTATAGCCGAATACGTTTCGAAAATTCAAACTCTCGAGTTAGAAAACACTAGTCTTCGTGGACATTTGGAGAACTCATCGGCTGCTTTGCAACAAGTTCGAGCGGATCTTCGAAGAAGTAACACGCAAAATGAGCAAATGGATGAAATCATGCGACAAAACGCTGAAGATGAAAATCAAAATTCGATTCATGTTGAGTTGACGCAAGCGATTGGAAGAGTCAATGAATTGGCTTCTGAAAATGAGCAACTTCGAGAAGCCGTGAATGACCTAAGTGTCCAATTAAACGAAGAAAGAAGCAGAGTAGTAGAATCAGAGAAGAAATTGGATGAAATTCTAGTTGAACGAAAAGTGAAAGCTGAAAAGATTGAGGAAGAACATGCCAGAACTGCGGTAAAAATCGTGAGAAAGGTGAAAGAAGAGGTTGAACAAGTGGATGATTGGGCACATAAAGAACTAGAGAAACGATTCGCGCGAGCTATGATGCAAAATGCTGATTTGACAGAATCGATTGATAGATTAGAACATATAAATCAACAACTTCAATTAGAAAATGATACAATTGCTGATCATGTTGTATTGTATCAACATCAAAGAAAGTTGATTCGAGAACGACTTCGAGTAAAAGATGAACAATTGAGAACAATGGAAGAAGAACGGTCACAAACCGTTGCTCGATGTCAAGAATTGCAAAATGTTTTAATGACGGTTTTGAATAAAGGAGGATTGTTGAAAGAGTATGAAACGACTTCACTAGCTAGAAAAGCTGCGCGAAGAGTATCGAGAAGTTATAGTCATAGTACGGTCGACGAAATGAGTGGTGATGAAGATATGGTTGTTGACGCTAAAATGGATATTGTACCAGATCGAATTGAGCAGCCGAATGTACATGGATTAGCTACTAGTTCCAATCAAGAACTTGTTGAGTCGATAGATGGAGCAGTTTCGCCAGCTAGAAGTTTGTCGCCTATATCAGAAGGGTTAGTTTTTTTATGTTCTAGATTTAGATGTTTTATCTCAACAAAAGGATCAACTTCTTATTAGTTTTTTCAATACAATTTTATATTCGCACTAGTTTAAATTTTACTAAAATGTATAGAATTTTCTCGGATATCTGGGAAACAGAAAACCCCAGTGAAAATTCTGAAGACAAAAATTATTAATAAGTTGTTGAACGAAATTGGGAAAAACGAGAAAAAAAATAGTGTTGTTGTTTGAAAAGTTTCAAATAATCTTGAATGCGAATCCATCATGTGCATTTTTTGCAACAAATTTACTGTTCACCACTGTAATTTTTTTTTGTATTTGGTTCGTGGTTGTGTTTACACAAATAAAAAATTATTCACTGCGACTTTTGAAGAAAATAAATGATTCGAAAAAATATCACGTGTTCAAGAAAATGTAAACTCTCTATTTGCAGATCGCCTATAGAACATGATGCTTCAGTTCGAAGAATTTTGGAAATTATCTCTGATATCAGTGTAAGTTTTTATTCGAGTCCTCATAACCAAAATTTAATAGCATTTTCCAGAGACCTCAACCAGTTTTGACTGGTCAGTTACATTGTACACAGTGTATTGGAGATTTGCAAGAGTTGTGATTTTCTGACATATTTTACGAAATTATCTGAAAAAGGGGTATATAATTTATTTATTCATTTTTTGCCTTTGCCTTTCGCTATATCACTTTAATACACCTAAAAAGAGATACTTCAGAATTAAATAATGCATGTAGTCTGTTTTGCTTTCCCGTCATTTTTTCTACTCTAATTCTTTCATGTGATATTTTAGTTTTTTGTTCGATTTTTTGTAAATATTAAGGGATTCAAATAAATTCAGATTAATGATATGAACAATCATGAAGTTTTTCGTTGTGTATTCTTTTCACCGTATTTACTTTGCACGTTACACTTCTCAAGTTTAGGCAAATTTTTTTCTCAAGAGTCCATAAAATGAGGATATTCGGTGATGTAGTATTTGAAGTAAACTCTCGATCACGAAGATCTAATACGACTACAACGAGAAAAACCAAATGTTTCATGACTGTGTCGAGGACTGTAAGTAAAAACATGAAAATATTGAATATTCTTCTGTTTCAGAGAGGCAACAAATATCAAATCGAATTTTCCACACAGAACAATTTGAGAGAACATGTATTCCCGGTTAGTTTTTTTAATGGGCTCACTTATAAAGATAAACAATTTTGAAGCTCACTAACTCAGAAAAATGGGAACTCTTTCTTTGACTCAACTCAATTGGAAAAAAAGCATCCAATAAATTGACTACACTATGAGTAGGGCAGAAACATTCACGAATATCTCTTTCCAAATCATAGATTATGTGCCAGTTTCCATTTTAACCAAAGCTATTTTTTGAAGGCCATTGCGAGATAAATTGGGTAAATTTTTGAAAATTCGTTTTCTCAAAAACTATGTTTGAAACAAAATACGAAGGAATCAGAAGGTTTCCTTCAATTCGATTAAATAGAGGATTTTTATCACTAACGAAAATGCTGAGAAAAAAGAAAATCAACAGTTTTGAAAATAAGACATTGATCATGTTAAAAAACCTCTCCAATTTTTTTTCAAACATTCTTCAAGAATCTCATAAGACAGAACACTATCAACGATGGTATGTTCGTACAAAACTGTTTCAGAAAACTTCTGGATTGATATAAAATCAACAAAGTAACTCTGAAATTATTAAATAATCGGAACATGAACTAGTATTTCAACTAATATCGTATTTGAAGTACGATTGTACGTGGGTGCTCTTTCACTTTTTTCTCAAAATAGTTTTTATATGTTTCTTGGTTAACACTGAAATGGTGAGAAAATAATCAAAATTGGAAAAAAAAACGTTACAGCTTGACCCGTATCCAAAAATACAAGGACATACTAAACGAGGGATGTTAACATTTATGTTCGTATCCCGCCCACCAACCACAGTATATATGAGCGGCATGGATCATGATAAATTGACAGAATTTATGCATATACTCTACAGAATTCAAACTAACAAATCGGTCGACTTGGAAATACTCGAGGAAGTAAGTATATTGAAGTTTTTTGATGTTCATTTGTTTTCAATTTGTAGGTGAAACAAAAGGATTTCAAACCTAGAACAATCATAGTTGACGGCTCGAATAAAGAAAAATATAGAGAAATAACCAATGATTTTTCGGATCAAACGGAAACTTTTAAAATAGTAAATGTAGACATGCGATTAGCTGATAAGAAATGGAAGAGAATGACGAACTTGACAACACTAGTTCTGAAAGGGAATCCATTCGGTGCTACGGGACTCGATGTTATTTGCGAACTCAGGCATTTGGTGACTCTGGAATTTACACACTGTCAAATGTCACAAGTCGAAAATAGTAATAGACTCTTTGTGAGGATAAAAATTCATTTCAAAGCTCAATGTTGTATATTTTCAGACCAACATGATGGTCAAACTCCCACAGTCTATTCAGCATCTCGATTTACGCTCTAACGGGCTTCAAAAGTTTCCGAAAATCTTTCACCTCGTTAATCTCAAGCGTTTATTAATTCCAGAAAACGAGATTACGATAATTCCCTCAAGAGTGAGTCGACATCATTCAGCTTTTATACCTATTTTCTTTAGATCGGATTTTTTCGTCAATTAGAGCATCTCAATGTCGGTACTAATAAATTGTATTCACTTCCTTCGACTTTGGAGAACATGAGGCTACAACGATTAGATATGTCTGGAAATAAAGTAAAATTACTGTAAGTTTTTACTATGCTCAGATTATAATGTTCCTGAATATAGTGAAGTGTTTTTATTTTCAAAAACTTTCGAGACACCTCATCTCAATATCGTTTATTGAATGAAGTAAAGTACTACACGTAAACTTTTTATAATAGTAAAATATGAGGTATGCTACTGGAAACCATCCTTTTCACTTTTACATCTCAATGTGTACTGAATATATGTGTAGCGGGTCTAATTTCAATCGAAATATGCCGTTGAAAAATTGCTTTCAATAATATCGGCAAGATGAGTTAGAGTCTAGTTCAAAAAAAATGATTCTTCTATTTCATGTGATTTTTTTTCATCAGAGTGGTGAATTTTGTATGAAAACAGAAAAGTTTATTGAGAAAAAACTGTTCTGTTCTGGTTTCAAATGTGAAGTTGAAAGTGAAAATTGAATGACTGGAATTCCACCGTTTTATTCGCTATGCTCAAAATTTGCAACGATAATAATCTAATCATAATCGCAATTCTGGGTTCAATTTGCGATGAAATTTGAATATATATTTTTCACTTTGTTTCGAGTTGGAGACGGTGCGTATTCGAAGCTAGTTCTCGCCCGTTGAATTGGTCGTAACTTAATTATTATTTTTATGTTCACTAATTCAAAACTATTTCCCAATATCACACTTTAAACACCCATCTCAATTGAGAGACAGGAATTGAGATTTTCCAATTGCAGAAGAAGCCATATACCTCTTGTGGCGAGGACACAATTGATGCATCCTTCCCGTATGTGGTTTATGCATTACGGACGTGTTGATAGACTCTCTACAATTGCTGCTCATGCTGTAAACACTAACGAGTAAGTTTTTCATGGGTTTTTTGAATAACCATAAGAATATTTTCAGAAGACTTCGAAATTTTGCGTACAGTGTCTTCCCACAAAGCTTATCTTACCTGTTTTTGGATTATGTTGAGCCAGAGTTTTCGGACACCTCGGTTGATTTGTGTGCTGTTTGTTGGCGATTGACACAAATTCGAACTGTCACATCAAAACTTTTTCGAATAAGACAACTGACCAGGGAAGCGGATGTTCTAAATGAATATGTTACCTTGTCGTGAGTTCGAATTTTTAGATGAAGATTTTTGTTAAGAGTTACTATTTTCAGAGTTCAAAAATGTGTTCAATGTTCGGACAAAGATTATAGATTCTTGCCGCTCAATACTAATTATTGGAGACATGGAAGGGTACTATAAATAAAGCGAGTTTTCTCATGTGTAATTTTTAGCGGGTAACTTCAACAAAGAATCTCACTTATTATTTAACAAACAAAAAATACTTATCTTTAAAAATTTTTGAATCTTGTAATAAATACGTTTTACAACTTTGGATATTTCATAAAGAATTCTTGTTGCCGACAATATATGAATTATCTGAATTTGAACAAACAGTAAAGGATATGTTTTTCTGTTGTTGAGATGTCAGAAGAAGATGAAACTGAGCTATTTATACTTCTTAAAAAACGACTTGATCAATGTTGCTCGGCGATGCAAGAATTAGAAAAAGAAACCTTCCGAATTGTCGAGGGAATTGGGAAAATGAAAAATCGACTGGAATCTGAAAAAAAGTTTTTGAACGCGGTAAGAAGAAGAAGAAAGAAGTTCAATTTCAAAACGTCTATTTTCAGTTCAAAACAGGAGAAAAGCGGCTAGAAATGAAGTATTTGGAAACAAGCAACGTGTCACATCTTCAGAATATAATTTCACAAGTTTCTGTATGTTCAAATAACTATTCGAAAAAAAATGAAATACCTAGAAATTGCAGAAACTTGAACAAACCACTGCAATTCTTCATACTTTTGCGATTCGAGATACTGATGTTGAAATTGAAGAAAATGAAAAACCAGTTACTATAAAGCATATGGTTGATATTGTTGCTAATAGTGGAAAACAGTGGGTACGGTAGGTTATTTGTTTTACAGTAATTCATTGAAAAATCAGGTGAAAGTTATTTCTCGATCAGCTCGCGGAATATTGATGGATTGGATGACTGGATGTTCTCGGAATATATTCGAACAGGCTGATGATTATTTGACGGTTCGTTTTACGGGGAAAAATAGAAAAACTCGACGATCAAACTACATGTGATATGTATTGAAGCCAAGGCTTTGATTCAGTCGATATTTCGAACCGGATAATGTCACTTCAAATGAACATTAAAAATGGGTTGGAAATTATGGTAGTTTTTTTTAACTTGCCTTTCAGACTTTTACTATTTTTGAAATGACGGTTTTTTTTAGACAATTCTAGCTTCACTCCTAATTGTTCTTCCAAAATGACGCATTTATCATTTCATCAAGTGGGCCTGATAGCAATTGAGAAACATTAGTTTTTTCCATGAATGTCGGTAAATTTCAGATGTCTCGGAAGTTCAAGCGTCGATTTGTGCCGCCTGAAGTATGCTTTATTTTCATATCCGGTGTGCCTGACAAAATGGCAGAAAAACTGGAACGTAAACATGTGACAGTAATCGGAAAACGAATAGAAACGGATACACTTGCGAAAGTACCAGAAGAATTCTTGGAAATGTTAGAACACCATTCAGATGAGTCTGATTCTGATTATAGCGATGAAGAAGATTCGGATGAAAGGTAAGAATGCAAAAAAGTTTGCCGCCAGCAGGGGTCGAACCTGCGACCTTGGGCTTATTAGACCCACGCTCTAACCGACTGAGCTATGGCGGCTGTTGTGTTTGCGAGATGAAAGTGTCTATTTATTATCGAAAATATTGCAGAGACACAGAAAGAAACGAACAAGAGAGAAACGAGAGAAAAGAAGAAAATGGGGAAGAGATGGCGGCTGTTAATTTAGATGTGTCTGCTGTGTTTGTTCTCATTTCGAATATGACACATGAGAATGGAACTAATCATCGGTAGGTGAAATATTTAAAAAAGAAAAAGATGGGTCAAACCGGGGATTGAACCCGGGACGTCTCGCACCCAAAGCGAGAATCATACCACTAGAGCATTCGGCCACATTTATCAAAAGCTAAGATTTCAAAAATATTTAACATTGATAAGGGGAAAAAGAGAATGATAATATTCTGGTTATATTGGATTATTATATACAAAATATATTTATATGTACAACGTGACACACTATTTATTCCAGATTCGCTAGCACTTTGCTAGAACAACAAGCAGAACAAGAGCGAAAAATCCCTGCCAGAGATTCTCTGATCCCACAAATTCAAGATAGAAAATGGGTCATGTGTGAAACTGCATTTGAATCGGTCAACAGAATTATGAAAACAGTCAGCGGACCAAATGAAAAACTTAGGTCTGGTGTTTGCTCCATATTATTTTCCAAATCTCTCTTTTTTTCAGATGGGAAGAAATTTCAAAAAAGATTCAAGTTTTTGAGGATTGTATAACTGAAAGAACAAAGATATTGAAGGAATCTGAAAGGATTAATCATCGGAATTTGGTAGGGGTTCAGAAAACACTTAATTCTCATTATTGTTTTTTCAGGTGATTTTCGGATCCGGAGATTATTATCGAGCAATAACTGTGACTGGAAACAAACACTTCTTATCATCTGCGTATCATCAAGGTGTTTCGTTTGATGCAATAATTCATGAGCCACGTGCTTTGAGTGAGCAAAAAGAAAGACCAATCGACTGGATTTCACCACCCAAAGAACCAAAAAAACGGAAAAACTAAAATCAAGGGAATAAAGTCAGATTTCTATTTCACTTGTTCAAAGTTGTTAGTATATCAAGGTTTTGACCCTTTTTTTCATATTTGTATACTTTGTTCTGATTTCATTGAACGTCATAATGTAGATGTCGAAATGTCCGAAAATTCGAGCAAAAGTGATTGATTGTAAACAAGGAGCAGTTCGAGCTGTTCGATATAATGTTGATGGAAATTATTGTATAACAAGTGGAAGTGATAAAACAGTCAAATTATGGAATCCATTGAAAGGAAGTCTACTCAAAACATATTCTGGGACTGGAAATGAAGTATTAGATGCAACATCGTCTTCGGATAATTCGCAGATTGTGGCTGGCGGAGCCGATAGAGCATGCACTGTTTTTGATGTCGAAACTGGCAAACAACTGAGGAGATGGAGAACTCATGGAGGTATATATAAAACATCAGTTTTTGATGTGGTAAAATGGCTATTTTTGTAGCACAAGTCAATGCGGTTGCGTTCAATGAAGAATCGAATGTGTGTTTTTCTGGTTCGACAGACTGTACAATGCAAGCTTTCGATGTTCGATCTCGGAGTGAAAAACCTATTCAAATTTTCAATGAATCTACAGATGGAGTACTGTCAATAGATGTGAATGGACATGAAATCGTTGTTGGGAGTGCTGATTGTAATTATAGAACATATAATATTCGAGACGGGAATGTGAGTTTCAACAAAAATGGAATAGATTAAAAACCGTTCGCTATTGTTATCTTACTTCTTCCAGTTAGTGCCCATCTTTCTGGAATCTGTTTCTCTATCTGATTTCAGGTTGTAAGAAAACATAAGTCTAAACTGATAGCTTCACGCAGGTGTTGACTTAAAACATTCTGAATCTCCTCGAGTACAAAAATTTCCAGCATATTCCTAAAATCCATCTCATATTTTATTTTGCCCTATTATTCAAAAAAGAAAATATCGCTTAAATTTTATAAATTCAAAAATTTGTAGATGACAGTCGATTTCATGGGCGATGCTGTGAATAGTGTACATTTCACACCCGATGGCAACTGCGTTCTCGCTTCAACTGGTGATGGAATTGTCCGTTTGATGGATAAATCGAATGGAAAATTGTTGGCAAGGTACTTGATTGAACATTATCAACAACCTCCATTCTAACTAAATTGTTTTAGTTACAAAGGCCACGCAAATTCAACATATAAACTGGATAGTTGTGTGCTCCAATCAATCGAACATGTGGCCACCGGATCTGAAGATGGATTTGTGTATATTTTCAGTCTTTTGGATTCGGATATTGTTGCCAAATTGGAACACCCATCGAAAGTCATTCCGTCGTTATCTGCACATCCGAAAAAGGAAAGGTTATTGACCGCTGCTGGACAGTTAATCTATCAATGGGTTTGTGAAGATGACGACGAATTTCAAGTATAAAATATTTATTAAATGAAATATTTTAAAACGATTCTAGTACTTGGGTGTTCGAAAATTGAAAAATAAATTTCAAATGGAAAAATCAGATTTTTTCGTTTCTGTTTTAGTGCAATTCGGTGTTGTTTCTATAAAGTGGTTTGTTTGACTGGATGTCGTGAGAATATCCATCGAGAAAACATAGTAATTTTGTCAAATTATTGAATGAAACCCTATTTTTAAAAATGTATCCAACCTTTTTGTTTTCTCCTGCGGAAGATGGCGCGTTACCAGCTCTCTATGATTTATAGGCTTCTTTGTTCGAGCAAAATGGAAGAAAACATAGCGCATATGTTGCGAGAGAAGGATGCATTATCATTTTTTTCATAAGTTTTGGTTTTTGATTTCAAACATTAAAAAATACAAATATTGTTTTTTCTTCATTTTTCGCCCACACAAACGATGGGAAATTGAAGATATAAAAACACTTTTCGTTGTAATTATTATTATTTTTGATTCCATATTCTACCGTATACAATGCTCAAACTCAAAAATATTTTTTCAACGTACAATTTGGATTTTTTTTTATATCATTTCATGTTCCACGAAAATACGAAAAAGTTGTATTTATGTCGAGCATTGGTGTTTGAAATTCTGTGAAAAGTGCACAGATTTTTGACAAAAATTTTCAAGTTAGAAAATCAATTTTCCGCTCCAATAGAAACGTATACGTTCCAATGCCACGTCATCTCAAGATGTGTCATAGGACACTTCTAGGCAAAATGTACATTATGTTTGAATATGTGTACTCCCTTGTTCTTTCTCTTTCTAATAATTTCTCACTCAACGATTCTTGCTTGAAATGTCACGAAAATGTCATTCATAATTAAGACAATCATGACATATTATTGTTTGTTAACGAATTAGCTTTTTTAATCGATGTTAGTTTTTCAAATAAGTATGTTCATTAGACTCCTGTTTTACAAATGTTTATTTTTTATTCATTTTTCCTTGTTTCCCTTTCTGTTTCTTGCATCGGTTTTGTGTTTGAAAATTAGTGAGTTAGATCAGGATTGTCTTCATCGTCAGATTATTTTTTTTTCAACATCTTTTCAAATTCATCTTCAGAAAGTATTCGTTGATTTAAAATTATTGCTGAACTCACATGACATTTATATTAATTTAAAACCGTGTATTATCGAAAACATTAACAAATTAAAACATAAAGAATTAAAGCTGACAGCGGCAGAAAATCCCAAATCTGAAATCAGCCAAATTTCTTATAACATCTAAAATCTAAGTTTTCGACTTACATTTGATAATTTACTTGATTTTGATAATGCTTGACTTTTTGGAGAAAATAGTTCGAGACCGGGCGGAGTAGCACAAAACTAAAAATTTTCAAATGATATTTCATATGAATTTTAATTTGAAATTACCTCTTGAATTGGTTTTGGAGGAAGATATTGTTTTGCAATTTGTTCGAGAACTGCCAAATCACAGTATTCTGAATCTTCACAGCCACTGATTTTTGGAGTGATATTTTCGAATTCAGAATCGGGATTTCCTAAGTAGAACATCTGAAATTATAATGTGTTATTCGAATGGTAGGATGAATATTTTTAAATACTTTGAAAAACGCAGTTGAATTGGCATCTAAGTATAATTCAAATGTGATATCTGCCGAATAAGATGGCCATTGTCCATAATTTTCTTCACCGGCAACTACAGTTTCTAGACGGAGAATTGATAAAAATGATATAAGAGTATAATCATGCTGAAATTTTTAATATTTGAAGTTTTGGTTTCATGAAATGAAATTTGAAAAAAATCTGGTTTTACATACCGATGAATAGGAATAATATTTCAACGTGTCCAAGAAGCCACTACAGTTCCCTGGATCCACAATACAATCTGCTTTTGCTCTCATTCGATTCACTATTTCATTTATCTATAAATTTTTAAATTTTTTTCATTGGACACTTATACTTTCACCTACCAATAATCCAGCTCTTAGTTTCAATATTTCAACTCGAACATTGATCCCATTTATCATTTCAGGATTATATAATCCAATAACAAACTTGTTAGTTAATATTAATTCTTTGTTGTATTTCTCCATGAATTCATCATCAAGTCCTTTTGTGTAATTCGGGAAATTGATTTCCTAAACTTTTATCCCATATAGATATACAATTGGTAAACTTACAGATGCCAGAATAATATCATCAATCTCCCATAAATTTTCCCATGTTATCACTTTATTTGTGATTAGTGAAAGATTTTTGCACACTTCCTCATACTAAAAAAAGAAGAATAAAAGTAAAGAGAAATGAAAAAAATTCACTTACAGAAGACGATTTAATGAAATCTTGAAATTCTGTGCCAGAATGTGCAATATCTAATAGTGTTTCGGTTCTTTTACACTTGCACATACTATTAACCAAGCAATCACTATCCACAATTTCTGGAGCATGAATCGGAACAGGCATAAATCCACGTGGCCAACCATCTACTTCAGGATAATCGATGCCTGCAAAAATAAGTTTTAAAAATATGTCAAGTTCTGCTCCACATCCATGTCATCATGTTACTGTAATTTTAATTAACCTTCTTAACCCATGTTTTCTAATGCTCTTATTGTAGAGAAACTTCATTCCTAGAGGTTTTCTTTTCGTTTTTGACGCTCAGAATGAGTTAACAATTTAGTTGCTTTTAGTTACTGAAAGCAGTAATAGTAACAAAGTATTTTTTAATCTTCAAATTGGAAGTGGTCGGAGTTCCCTTATATTAGGGAGAAGTGATAAACTAACCAGGTCTTCCTCCACTCGAGAACATTCCCAACATATTCGACATTGCAGATATTAATGTCCTATTTTTATCTGTTGATCTTATGTATATTTGTCTTGAATCATAGAATTTGTGAAGAAATCCACTATCAATGTATCGACTCTTCATTTTCTTTCCCAACGTAAATTGTTCTTTCATACCAATCTAAAAACAAAAAAATTAATTTCAATGGTTACTGTATATACCGTAGTCAGTTCTCCCAATCCTCCACCACCAAATATCCAATCACTTTCATTCAATGAAAAAGCATCGAGCTGTGCTGTCGGACTGCGATCTCCATGTCGCCAGAGCTACAAAAAAGAAAATTTCAAAAAATTAGTTTACTTTTTTGGTTTTTTTTGAACTTACGGTCTCAACCAATATCAATTTGTAGCCATCGTCACATTTAGCCAATTGAATAAGTAATACCGACAAAACAACGAAGAAATTCATAAAACTCAGGTAACGGTATGTTGTTGATGTGAAATGAAACTAGTTGAATATGAAAAAAGAACAAATCGATGAAAAAAAAATCATAAAAATAATGGGCGGACAAAAAACAGTAAACGAAAGGAGATTTGCGTGAATAATTTTGTGTGTTTTCTTTGAATTGAATAACAATTCAAAGTTTTCAAATATTCATGTTTTCAGTTTGGAAAATAATAGAAAAAATGGAAACGAGAGAAAAATGGTTGAACTGTTGTTGATAAATATACTTGAAAAATAAATTAAACATTTTAATCTTTTCGACAAATAATCACTTTTTGTTCTGAAAATACATTTTCCTAATTTTTTACTTTATACCGATAAACTTCAGTATTTTCAAAATAACATTTTATTCTTATTGAAAAAGGAACCAAATTATTATGACTAGCCGAAAAAAGAAAAACCGATCAAACATGACAAAATACACTTTGAGAATACTTTCCGATCATGTGATTCGGATGAAATTCCTACTTTAACCAGAAAATAAAAGTTTTAATTTTCGAAGTCCCTCTTCTTCTTCTTCTAAATCCCTTTTTTCTGTAAAGAACAAAAAATCAACGTTTTTTTTTCCTGTGGAACTCTTATATTATTACTTGGCGACCATATGTGCTTTTGTTTTACGTTTGAAATTTGAATCTTCACAGCCAACTGAACTGAACTGAATTTTAAAAAAAACAGGTCAAGTTCAGAGGTTCCAGTCTTTTCTAGTCTGAACCGAGATGAAAATTCGTAAATCTTCCCTTGTAAGAAATAATATCCTTTACTAATTGTTTTTTGAGTTCGAGGAACATTTTTTTCGAGGCAGCGATGTCACACGCCTAGAATCTGCTCCCTGCAGTAGTTTCGCAAATTTTGTGAATTTTGAACGGATCTTGTCGCAGATCTATGGCAATCTTGCGGGTTTTTCCCGGAGTTTTTTTTTTTGTTTTTCAATATTTATTGACCATGATTTCATTTAGTTTTAATCCATTTCTTTCGAATTTGAAAAATTTAGGCAACACTACTTTTTTGTGATAGAATACAAATCCTTCAACAAAATCGTATCAATTCTGAAAACAAATTATCATGAAGAAAGACGAAATGTTAAACCGACATTAGATGATTTATGAGAATTTGATTATTCGAAGGTACTCCCTGGAGAAGAAGTTTCGAGACCAGGCGAAGTGTTACAAAACTGCAAAAAAAATCCAATTGATTAGGCTCGAATTGTTACCAACTTTTTTTTTTGTTTTCAGATTCCCTGAACGAAAAAGGTAGAAGATTACTCATAACCTTATCTTTGAAAATATCAAATCACCTCTTCAATAGGAATTTGAAACTCATTGCTGAACTCACATGACATTTATAATAATTTAAAACCGTTTATTATCGAAAACATTAACAATTTAAAACCAAATATTTATAGCTGACAGCGCCAGAAAATACCAAATCTGAAATTAGTCAATTTTTTAAAAACATCTTAGTTTTCGAATTACATTTGATGATTTACTTGATTTTGATAATGCTTGAAGGCTAGGCGGAGTAGCACAAAACTAAAAATTTTCAAATGATATTTCATATGAATTTTAATTTGAAATTACCTCTTGAATTGGTTTTGGAGGAAGATATTGTTTCGCAATTTGTTCGAGAACTGCCAAATCACAGTATTCCGAATCTTCACAGCCATTGATTTTCGGTGTAATATTTTCAAATTCAGAAAAAGGATTTTTCAAGTAAAACATCTGAAATTACTGATAATTGTAGGAATTGTGATTAGGACTTTATGATACTTTAAAATGCGCATGTGATTCTGCATCCAAGTATAGTTCAAATGTGATATCTGCCGAATAAGATGGCCATTGTCCATAATTTTCTTCACCGGCAACTACAGTTTCTAGACGGAGAATTGATAAAAGACAAAAGAGAGTATAATCATGCTGAAACATAGAAAAATATGTTTTCGAAAGATATATCTTAATCTAGGGCATAGTGCTTTACGTTCGGAACCCTGTTGGGCACTCACCGATGAATAAACGTAATATTTAATCTGCTCCAAAAATTCACTACAATTTACTAGATTCGCAATACAATCCGCTTTTGCTCTCATTCGCTTTACAATTTCATTTATCTATAATTATTTTTCTTTTTCCTTGGAATTTCTCTTTTAACCTACCAATAATCCTCCTCTTACTTTCAATATTTCCATTCGAACATTGATTCCATTAACTATTTCTGGGTTGTATAAACCAATAAGGAAACTATTTACTTTGAGAAGTTCTTTATGATACTTCTGCAGAAAATCGTCATAAAATATCATGCTTTTATTCGGAAAATGAATATTCTAAAACCTGATTTTAAATGGACTCTTTGTGCTGTGACAAAACCAACCGTTGCCACAAGAATATCATTCAATTTCCACAAATTTTTCCAGTAGATCTTTTCTTTCGTTATAGTTGTTATAGTTTTGCACACTTCCTTGTACTAAACAATAACAACAAATGTTGGAAAGTGATAAAATATACTCACAGATGGCGAATTAATGTATTTTTGAAATTGTGCTCCAGAATGTGCAATATCTAATAATTCATCAGTTCTTTTACATTTACATAACCCGTTCAATAAACAATCACTATCCAAATCTTCTGGAGCATGAATTGGAACAGGCATAAATCCACGTGGCCAACCATCTATTTCAGGATAATCGATGCCTATAATTTTTTTTTTTTTGAAAAATGTAGGTATATTTTATATATCAGACTACTGTAGTTTAGTGCTCTCGTCTAAGGAATGTGTGGTACAGAAATATTTTTGGACATTGTCAGAACTCATATTTTATTCATGACCAATATGAACTGATACAATAAATTGTGTTCAGGTATTCCTGTTTACACTTTTGTGAGGCGAGCCTACCTCCTTCTCATCCCTAGAACTTATCCCTTGATTATTCTGTGAAGTGAGTAGATGTGGATGTACATGAGATAGAATAATAATAAATGTTTATGGTAAAAGAGAAAATAAGTAAATCGTCGACATCATCATCGTCTGGGGAAAAGACTGATCTCTTCTTCGTTTCGTCGGGGGCGGCGCTTGTTGAAGACAAGGCGGGGCTTATGGGAGACAGGGCGATGCGCACTTGTGTATTCTTTGGTCGACCAAGCGGCATCACATCCCCCCGATTTTCGGAGACGACGTCCCGGCGTCTTCTCCCGATGTCGACGGTTTGAAAATGGAGAGGTTCGAATCTGGATAAAATAGAATATAACAGGGCCACCGACCTACCATGGGGTTCTTAAGGGAAATAGATGCGCGGGCGCTTCGCTGGAGCTTCCGGGCTAGGCTCTTCGGGGTCTTGATCCCCGGGTCTCGGCCTCGGGATGGTGATTCGTGTCGTCCGATTCTTCCGCTGGATGGTCCGTAGCAGTCCGGCCTCGTTGTGAGAGATCTCCCAACGACGTTGTTTGGCGGCGATCGTTTCCGGCCGGTTCCCATCCATCCTTGAGCATCTTTCGACGTATCGTTGTCGCCTCACCAGCTCAGCGCGGGCTGCTCGGATGGCGAACCCTGGTTGTTTGTGGGAGACCAGGCTCGATAGCTCTTCCAATTGGCGGTACGTCATATCTACGACGGCCCACGCGAAGTCGGCCATTGATGCGAATTGATCGTCGGGCCATGCGTGTGTTGAATCGACTGCTGCTAGGGTGTTCTCTTGGTCGCCCATCCTGCCCCCTCTGGGTCGTTTGAGCGGGAGTCGTTCGCGGGGCGGTTGTTCTGGGGCCGTTTTCTCCGTGGAGGCGTCTCTCACTGTTGGTGCGGGTTCTTCGCGGGCGGGAATCGTTGATTCAGGTGTCCATCCCAATAGTGCGTGGGTGATTTCTTCATCTTCCTCCCATTCCTCGAACTCGAGGGGATCGTCCCAATCGGACATTGGGGTTGAAGGTCGATTGGCTCTGAATTAAAATTCGTCCTCTCTTTTTCCACTCCCTCTCTCTCTCTCGTCTACTTTCTTGTCTCGATGATGAAGGTGTTCTTCCTCCTTCCAGAAATCTGTATGAGATTTCTTTCGGATTCGAACCGTCCAGGGTAGCGTGGTTCCCTTACGCTTGCCAATGGACAGAGGATGCTAGCCGTGCCCTAACTAGTTNGGCGATCGTTTCCGGCCGGTTCCCATCCATCCTTGAGCATTTTTCGACGTATCGTTGTCGCCTCACCAGCTCAGCGCGGGCTGCTCGGATGGCGAACCCTGGTTGTTTGTGGGAGACCAGGCTCGATAGCTCTTCCAATTGGCGGTACGTCATATCTACGACGGCCCACGCGAAGTCGGCCATTGATGCGAATTGATCGTCGGGCCATGCGTGTGTTGAATCGACTGCTGCTAGGGTGTTCTCTTGGTCGCCCATCCTGCCCCCTCTGGGTCGTTTGAGCGGGAGTCGTTCGCGGGGCGGTTGTTCTGGGGCCGTTTTCTCCGTGGAGGCGTCTCTCACTGTTGGTGCGGGTTCTTCGCGGGCGGGAATCGTTGATTCAGGTGTCCATCCCAATAGTGCGTGGGTGATTTCTTCATCTTCCTCCCATTCCTCGAACTCGAGGGGATCGTCCCAATCGGACATTGGGGTTGAAGGTCGATTGGCTCTGAATTAAAATTCGTCCTCTCTTTTTCCACTCCCTCTCTCTCTCTCGTCTACTTTCTTGTCTCGATGATGAAGGTGTTCTTCCTCCTTCCAGAAATCTGTATGAGATTTCTTTCGGATTCGAACCGTCCAGGGTCGCGTGGTTCCCTTACGCTTGCCAATGGACAGAGGATGCTAGCCGTGCCCTAACTAGTTATTTTCAAATATGACTAGTTTTCTTAAAATGGAGGTCATCCCACACATTCGAGGTTTCAACTTGAATGTTGGCCATGCAGGGTCCCTCGGCGCCAGTAACTTTTCATATATATATATAGTCTGCATCTTAGGTTGGCTTGGTCAGAGCGCCTAATTCCGCAGTGCCGTCTTATAATTCAGAATATTTGAAACGGTCGTGTTCGTTTTCTGCGTTAGTCGCTTCACTTGGGAACTTCGTACACTTTTTATATTAATAACCTAGATATCTCGCTAGTTCTCCTTTTAAAATCTTTTGTCCCCAATGGGTTACTATGTTCTAGGTGCGGCAAATCAGGGTTGTGTCATGGGGTGTTTCTCCCGACTGACCACGTCTTTATGACACAACAGGGTTCACGGTTATAGCTCGTCTGGCAACTATTATTTACACGATTTGAATAGTATTGGTAGACTTCACCCCTTGTTCCGCCCCCTACCGTAATTCTCTCTTTTTTTCTTTTTTTTTTAAGTGGCCAATTTAGTCGCACTTGGCGCTAAATGGAGAGCAATTTTTTTTTAAGTGGCCAATTTAGTCGCGCTCGACCTTCCGGTCGCGGTTGTTGGCGCTAAATGGAGAGCAATTTTTTTTTTTTGAGTGGTTACGGTAGCGGTTGGTTGAAAGCGGGAAGCGGAGGATGAGGCTGATGCATAGGCTGAGGTTGCCCACCTACCTAGAGTTTGAGCCTGACGGGCCGTGGGAGGGAGTTTAGAGCCTAATAGTCACAGTTCGGTTTACGATTTCGGAGCCTGGTCTTGATGGTTTGGGTCGACCTTCTCTCGATTGGTTTCTTGAGGAGCGTGATTTCCCGCGAGTCGCTCCTTGTCTCAGGGGTCTTTTCCGATGTCGAGATTTCATGACGTGGTTAGATAGCTTGGCTAACTAAGGGTAGGACGGGGAACTAGGGGGAGGACGAGTTCGTCGGCCCTTCACCTGGAGTTTACTTTAGAAGGAATCCGCTCTCGGTGGAACCTCCATGTGAGGCGAGCCTACCTCCTTCTCATCCCTAGAACTTATCCCTTGATTATTCTGTGAAGTGAGTAGATGTGGATGTACATGAGATAGAATAATAATAAATGTTTATGGTAAAAGAGAAAATAAGTAAATCGTCGACATCATCATCGTCTGGGGAAAAGACTGATCTCTTCTTCGTTTCGTCGGGGGCGGCGCTTGTTGAAGACAAGGCGGGGCTTATGGGAGACAGGGCGATGCGCACTTGTGTATTCTTTGGTCGACCAAGCGGCCTCACACTTTTCAGTTTTTCCAGATATACTTTTAACAAGTTTTCACTACATGTTGTTTTCTCTGGAAACACATTGATACAAAAAAATACACTAAAAAATATACGTATGTATATAGTTATTATTTTTGCTATAGTTATACTTTTTTATATATATCTATATATATAGTTATACTTTTTTTGTATTCTCAATTACTTTGTCAAGTATTCCCATTTTCTCCTCTCCAGTCTACTTTCCCGTGTTATACACAATTCAATTACACTTTTTTTGCAGAAATTTATTGATTTTCTCGCAAAGTTCGATATAATTTTCCCATTCCCATGTGTTATTATTTTTTTCATTTTATCGTATTGTAATATTGTGATGAAAGGGTGAAAAGTGTACGTTTTTATCAATTGAATTATAATTTCAATACAAAATGTGTACTTTTAGAATGTGTTCATATTTGGTTTTTGTTTAGAAAAGTTCACCTTTATATTTTCAAAATTTACATTGCCTCGAATTACAATTTTTCAACAAAAAAGGCAAACTCATTCTATTCAATTAAACGTATATTGTTATTAAACAATCCTGCATTGAAAATTCGAAGTAATATTTTTGTGAAAAACCCCCATAAATTCAAATTCTATTCTTTTCTCTTGAGTGTATGAGTTTTTTTTTAAACATTACGATTCTTAGAGATGTTTTATTTTTTTAAATTGTTTATATTGCGATAGAATAGCATGAATATAATTTGTTTCCCATTCGGCGTCTTATTATTGTCAACATAAGATCGGATGTTGTTTATTTTCGACAATTTCTAAACATTTTTTGAGAGAATTGCTGTGAAATTGAACCAACATATTTAGTTTACTCATGGTATGCTATCTTTTACCTGTTCACATATAGTAGTAAAACTGCAAAGTGATAAACTAACCAGGTCTTCCTCCACTCGAGAACATTCCCAACATATTCGACATTGCAGATATTAATGTCCTATTTTTATCTGTTGATCTTATGTATATTTGTCTTGAATCATAGAATTTGTGAAGAAATCCACTATCAATGTATCGACTCTTCATTTTCTTTCCCAAAGTGAAATGTTCCTTCATTCCTATCTAAATCAAGAACTTCAACGAATGAACAAGCGAACAGATGTGTGATAGAACAACACATAGAAGAAAAAGAAAGATGATTCAGGCACAGAATATGATGTTCAAGACACATACCGTAGACAGTTCTCCTAATCCTCCACCACCAAAGATCCAATCACTTTTATTGAAAGAAATACTTTTGAGTTTTGCTGTTGGACTACGATCTCCGTGTCGCCAGAGCTATAAAACTTTTCAATATCATATTATTTAATTCATCGTAAGTGTCGAATGATTGTATATCTCGCATGTGTGTTCTTCTAATTTGGCAACTTTTCGAAATGCTTATTTCAACTAGGAACGATCATCCGACCGGTATACAACCAAAAAATCTACCAACTACTAAAATAATCTCAAAACCCAAAAAATTTTTATAACTTTTTTATTGTAAAACTATTAGTAACTGCACTGCATAGTTGGGCAGAATTCCGACTTCCGCACGTTTTTAGAGCTTCCGACTTCCGACTTCCGCGAATGGAAATTCTAATTCCGACTTCCGACTTTTTATGCTCAGTCCAATGATCGGATGTCGGCTCATCTAATAGTAAAAAAAATCGCAAAATCAGTTTTCCGTATTTTTTTCTCAATTTTTGTTCAGTTTATCTAATTTTTACAAACAAAAATGTGTTTCGGGCGGAAAAATAAACACCAAAAGCACTCCCGACTTCCGACTTCCGCACGTTTTAGAGCTTCCGACTTCCGCGAATGGAAATCCTAATTCCGACTTCCGGAAAACAAATTTTAATTCCGACTTTTCAAAAAAATGACTTCCGCCCAACTCTGCTGCACTGCCCACATCAATCACCTTCGCTCTTTATAAAAGAGTACCGCCTTTTATTATTTTAGTCATTCTTCAATAATGTAATAAACTGTTGTATGAACTTATCATTTCAAGGGTATTTTCACAGTTCTCATTTCGGTTTAGTTTTAAAAAAAATTATTACCTTTGCTGTCATTTTCTTAAACTAACAACTCATTATATTTCTTTTTTTTTCGAAATTTCGAGAATGATGAAAGCGAGCGTTTCCCTTCAAGAACTTCTAAAAATGAATTTAGGAGAATCCCATTTTCTCAACACTAAGATTCATCATCATGTCAATATGCCACTTACAAGAGACACAGACATTCTATCTTATACATCATCTGAAGTCATATATCATCCCTTGTGTGGGTCATCATTTGTTTATATTTCTATATAATAAATTAGGAATTCGAAATATAATGGTATCGATGTGACATATTTGAGAATAATGGGAGAAAGTATTGGAATCTATTATTTCTCCATTGCACGAGGACATAATAGTGTCGTTCATGAGAAAATGGAATCAAAACTTTTCATGTGAAATATATTAGTTTTTAGTGCCTAGTTCTCTCTTCATTTTTTTGCATTTTTCACAAGGCTTTTTGAATATTATTGTCTGCCGATTTTATTTAGATCAAGTGTTCATTCTTATGTTTGATATTTGTTCATACAGATTTCTTCACTATATACCACACCTATCATAGTTTTTTTTTTTTGAAACCGAAGTTTAGTTACTGACAACGTCACTTTTTTCCAGTGTCTTTCTCGAGACAATGTTCGAGAGAAATCTTGAACTCATTTGACTCTTCAAGAATTCACACTATAGTTGGACAACGGCGCGACTAAGTCGGCGGCGGTCGGCGGTCGGCGGCGCGCCGAGTCGATTCGTTTTTTTTTTCGACTCGGCGCGACGCAGAACGAAAATTGATTATTGCAAAAAATCTTTTAAATTTTTCAGACAAAGGGTTGTCGGGTGTGGCGAACACGTTGGTAATGTTTATTTTGCACCAAAATGGAGCTGCACCCAGTTTTACGTGAAAATTAAATTGCAACGGTTTTCGCTCAAATTTTCAGACAAGGAGATTTTGGGTGTGGCGAACACGTTGGCAATGTTCATTTTGCACCGAAAGGGAGCTGCGCCCTAGTTTTCACACTTCTTAGGTCCAAAGTTGACTGACTCCGATTTTCCTTAAAGTTTTATACAGAGGTGCAGCTCCATTTTGGTGCAAAATAAACATTACCAACGTGTTCGCCACACCCGAAAACCCTTTGTCTGAAAAATTTAAAAGATTTTTTGCAATAATCAATTTTTGTTCTGCGCCGCACCGAGTCGAAAAAAAACGAATCGACTCGGCGGGCGCCGAATAGCAAACGGCGCACACAATTCGGCGAACGGCGCGCCGTTTGGTTTCTGAGAAAACGACTCGGCTCGGCGCGCCGCCGTTGTCCACCTATAATTCACACACATGTTTTGAAGAACCTTCTTTGAGCGTTGCTAAAACTGAACCTACCGTTTCAACCAATACCAATTTGAATCCAGCCTCACATTTAGCAAATTGAAGGAATAAAATAGGTAGAAATATGAATAAAATCATGAAACTTGCTTCAGTCGTATGCTGTCGATATCAAGTGAACTGAACTAGTGCATTATGAAGAACATTTTTGATGGAAAATTATGAGAAAAATGGAAGAAAAAGCTAGACTCTTGGCTTGTAAGTTACTGATTATTCGAGTTTATCACCATGACACGGCCAGATAACCTGCTAAAAATTTCGAATTCGAAATGTAAAAAATCAAAAATGCCAACCAGAATACGGGAGAAAATTCGCTTTTTTGAAGCCTTTTTCAGCTTCTTTCCGTGAAAATAGCTCATCTTTTTTTTACGTCTGTAGAGGAAAAACTGTTCTTCATTTTTCTCCTAAGCAAATTTCTATCCTTACAAAATTTGTTTTCCGGATTCTAAATTATTTTTCGTACTGATGTTTTTTATTGAGTTTTTGGAACCGTCCGACTTGAGTGATTTGATAGATGTGAATGGAAACCAAAAATGATCAGAACCTCTTTATTTTCATAAAAATGCTCTATAGTTCACGTTTTTCAAAAACTAATTTTCGAACGTTCCGAAAGTCAAAAATGAATAACCAGACGATACGAACACTTCTTCAATTTCAAATTTATACCAATTCACATTTTTTTAAATTGAAAATCATTGGAATTTATGAATAGACGCTCTCACATTTCAGAAACAATTCCATATTCGTGTTCATCATGTGTCATTTTTACGTCTTTATACTTGTTTTGTTTAACCATATATGTTCATCATTCATGAATATTACAATTTTACAAGCAAAAAAGAAATACAAATTTATAATAAAATATTGGAAAAAATTATTTAGCTAGCTATTATTGGGTTGATTACTATATAAAATGATATTCAAATCGTGTGCTTATTTCATAAGAGTTCTCGGAGAAGTGCAAAAAAAGACAAGAATGCCAAAATGCGAAAAAAAAAACAAGAATGAAGGGAATTTCATATACAAATCCCTTCAAAAACTTACCGAATTACATATTTAACACGAACAAATACATTTGTTGGTTCACTTTTTGGCTGGAGATAGCGATAGTGTTTGCATTTTTGACGATAAAGACGGCATGGCTCGAGATTTTGGAGAATTCTAAAACTTCATTGTGACGAACTCGAAAAAATGTGTTTTTTTTACCTTTACCCGTTTCTGTGGTGAATCGTTGTTCAAGCTCACTTGACGGCTTCTCAACCCATCATTGGTCCAACCACGTTTCTCGCCACCACTTCCAAGTGCTACAAAAATTATTTTTAATATAAATTAGATTTTTTATGATAAAAATAAATCTCAACCACGCGCTCTATGATTAAAATATCATATTCTTATATAAAATTCATATTTTTAGAGCATTCTGATTCTGACCATTGGAACTACATTATCTTCTAGCGAATTAGTTTAAAAGAACAAAATTTTTAACGTCTGTGAAAAAAAAAAGAAATATTACCCTTTCACAAAAGAGAGAGAGAGAGGGAGAGAGAAACAATAAATACAAACAGCTGGTGTGCAAACCGGGAGTTTTCTTTTTTGTATCATAGTTTTAATTTGATAATGTCTTCAATTGTACTTTTGTTTATCGGATTCTTCAAAACACTGCGAAAAAACAATTTTAACAGAAACTATCGTTTCATTTTTACAGCGTATATTAAAAATCATTATTTATGCACAGTTGTTTTATATAGTATTGTCTAAGAGCAGAAAGAGGTCAATGTTTACTGGTCGCAAGCAGACGAGGAGAGTGCGTCTATTGATTCGTTTCTCTTTTTTGCTTAGTTGTCATTGACACAGGCTTGTAAGCATGTTGTTTGACTTGTATAATTAATTATTTCTCTACCTTACATGGAATTTCCAACTATTGAACAATTCAAAACGCTGTTCTTCTGACGACCACTCGAAAAATATTGATAAGCTTATCACTTTTGTTCAATCGAATTCACACATATTCTAATTATTATGTTCCGAAAAATGAAAAAACGGCTTTTTCAAGATCAAGTAGGAATCGAAACAGTCAAAGTCAATGTTTGTTAAATATAGGATTGCAATTCATTATTTTTGTATTGTAACCTTAATTTGTTAGCGTTTGAATACCCAGTTCTCATGCTGATTGAAATTATGGATTTTTCAAACATGTTTTTTATTGATTCTGAATTAAACATATAAAAATATTCCTAACCGTTTAAATGTGGTCCCACATTTTTAAGGTACAAGCATACCTCGCACCTCTGGAGTTCCAGACGGTCAATTTTTTATTTGAAAAATGAAAAGCGATTCCAGGCAGGCAAAATTTTAAAAAAAATTTCAGAGGCTGTGAAGAGCCTTTTCTAGCGAAGAGCTAGACGGGCTAACTTTTTTCGGTGAGCGAATTCAGGCGGGCACTTTTCAAAATATTTCATCTCCACAGCTTTGTGCGAGGTATGGGTACAAGTTTACGATAACGTAATATTTTTTTGCTCAATATGCTAGATAATAACTAGTGACTGGAACATTTTCCGAAAAAAAACTCGAATACCTTTTTGAGGAGTAGAATGAAGCTTGGATAATTTGAAAGGTTCTTCAGGGCTCTCTGACTTTCCACTCTTCCGACCATGATTGTTACGCATTTGGTTGTTCAGTGCATTTCCGTTAGCATGATTATGTGAATCGTTCGGAGCAGGCGCATACAAGGAATATGGATGATGCGAGTATTGTTGATGGTTCTGATGATACTGCGAAGAGTAATCCATATTGTTGTAGTTTGGATTACGTGGTTGACCTTGCTGGTATCCATACATATTTTGATACTGTTGATAATACTGCTGTGGGGGATAGTATGTTGATTGATACTGATAATAAGGCGACGGCGGATAAGATTGCATGTACGGATAACCATTATACATTGGAGTGTTAGCATAGTAATACTGGTTCGGATAACCATTGAATGGTTGTTGAACGGTATTACTATTTTTATCCGACTCTGATTTTGTACCATAATTATTGTTGTTAAGGTCAATATTGTTGTTGTAGTAGTAGCCGTTACTTTCAGCATGGTCGTTGCACTGAAAATAATACATTTTGAAGTGACTCATTTGAGTTCAGAAATTTCAATCAACACCATCCAAACGCTCGAATTTATACTTCTACCTTGTTCATTGAGCAGATTTAATTTCTAAGAATTTCATTATTTTTTTTAGACAAACTAATATTTTAACGAAAGTTGTGAAACGGGCGCAAGAAACGCTAGTTTTGTGTTTTGAAAAGTAGAAAACAAGTTTGAGCAGCACACAAGTTCTAACAAGCGTTTCAGGTGCCAGTCGCCCGTTTTCTAACCTTAGTTATAACTAGTAGATAAAAACCTGGTATGCAATTGAGTGGGGATCCAAGTTTAATTATATTTCAAGTACGTTTGAGTATGATTTTTTACTTACACCATTCGAATAGTTGGAATATGAACTGGAATACACTTGTTGGTTTTGTGGTGGAACATGTGTAACACTTGGATTGGCGATTGGATTATGTACAGAATTCGATGATTCAGTTTGATTGATTTCTCCAGTTTTTTCAGTTTTGTTCTCCGATCCTGTGAGATAAGTTATTTTGTTTGAAACGAGTAATTCACAAACCTGAAACAGCGTTTGCATAACTTCTTGTAGGAGTTGGCAAATCAGTTTGAACAAAGAACTGCTGCTGTGATGTTGGACTAGGCACAGGACTCTTCGTTTGATCATTGGAACCCTAAATTAAGAAAATGAAGAGAATAATTTAGACCACTTACCACTGGTGGAAATACGAACACTGGTCCTGTCGCAGAAACAGCAGACGATATAAGACCGTACGGTGTCGGCGATGCTGGAACCAACTGGCTCGGTGTTGCTATAGTGAAACCGGTGGCTGCAATAATTTAAACTTCTAACCTTTTCATAAATAATCAGTTACTTGACGCATAAGGGCTGGAATTTATCTTTCTTATAGCCGGACCAAGATTCAGTTTACGATTGCGGAATTCCAATTGTTTTGGAGACTGAATTTTTTCGCTGATTTTTTAAGGGAAACTAGTCACTTACAAGTTTTCTGACTTCTTCTGCATGGTCTTCGGTTTCAAAGGTAACAAACCCAAAACCCTTTGAAATTCCATCCATTGACTTGACGAGTTTGACATCCTTCACTTCGAAAAACTTTTCAAAGTGTTCGCGTAGCTCAGTTTCAGTTGTCTAAAGGCAAAAATTTATCGAAGTTCACAAACTCTCGTATTATGTGGTCGAAAGTACAACGCCGCAATTTCTTATTCTTTCAATCGCTCTAACGTTTCAGTAAAAAACAGTGATTTTTTGAGTTTGGGAAAATAGTACGTCAATATTTGTCTTAAGAAGAAACAAGGGTTTTTTGAAAACGTTTCTATAAATCGAAACATCGAGACCTTATTTGTGTGTAAACATTTATAGTACTAAAACTCACAGACGATGGGAAACCTCCGACGAAAATTCGGTTAGGTATCAATTCATAGGTAGGCGGTGCTGGAACTAAAGCTGCGGCACCAGTCGGATATAATTGAATGGGGGCTGGTTGAACCAAGCTAGGTGACAGTAGAGGCATGGGAGCCGTCGATGGTGATTGCTTTGTTGAAAAGTCAGCCTGTGAATTATTGTTCAGTAGAGACATCATAATATACTTCTGGAAATTGATGGAAATTATCGATAATCAGTTTTAAAAATTTAACAGAGAAAATTTTATATTTTATGAAATTGATACTTAAGTAATTAATTAGTCGGAAAAAAAAAACTTGGTGAACTTGTCTGATCCAAAAAAAACATTCTAAATTTTTTAAAAGTGAAATCTAAACAGTTTAATCCACTTTCTAAGCCCAGGTCAAACAAAAAAAAAGAAAGTTTGGAATTTTGAAAATGAAAAGAGAGTAAGATGCGCAGGTTTGTGTGACTACTGTAGATGTGAGTGGCGTTTTGAATTTTAGATGGTAGTAAATTACAACGTATTTTTCCTCATCATTTGGCGGGAATTCAAATGTGTGTGCCTATTATGTTTTTCGTAGTTCGTTTAAAAATAATTCTGTTTTTTTTTTGTCTGGTGTACTCAACAGAATTTAGCATTTCCTTAAACATACTAATCAACAGTCTGATCGAAGATTTTCGCCAATTTTTTTCTCGGGAAGCAAATTTTTACTCACTTCGCCTTCACTCGCGTCACGAGCTCACCTTATTCATCAACATTCTGATAAATTCTTACAAAAACTTCTTACGAATTTTTTTTTTTTTAAATTGAAAAAACTTATGAACACACATTCGAATTATCCTGTATTTTTTGCGCACTGCTATATGCCAATATTTTCTTATTTTTGCTCATTTTTACGTCTACATATGCAAAATTTTTAAATACCGTAAATAGTGTAATAATATAGGTAAGATAAGCGCATGCGCTTGTATTTTTCGGATCATGTCCCATAGTGCGCTTTTAATTCTCAAAGCCTTTTTTAGGAAAATGAACTCTGCTTTCGTTATTTCTTTTACGTGTCTGCATTCAGAAAAATCAAAAATTTCGAAAATAACCGTTGTTTTGATTGAGTTTCCAATATTATTCAAACTTTTTTTCCAAACAACTTAACAAATTCAACAAACAAAAGTCAAAACATAAGAAACATGTATGAACTTTGTATTAGAGGGCGAGTTTCTATTAGAGACTGCGCTTTTATTTTTCGATACTCCTTTTAGAGCGCACTTATATTACAAGTGCGCTTCTATTAAAGGTGTGCTTATATTAGAATATTTACGGTACATATTTCAACGCAACTCTTCCCATTTTTTTCTATTTCAAAAAATGTGTATATAGTCAATTTTCAGATGGATCTTCTTGATGGGATATTCTCCTCTATGGACAAAACAACTCCAAGAAGCACGAATCAATCAAGACCTTCTTCTAGTAAACGGCCGTTTCCTCCTCGCAGGCAGAATAACTCATCTACTCCATTGTCGGAAGTTCAAAAGAAAGAAGTTGGAGAGGTAAATTTTCGAGAGGAACAATAAATGTTTCGTTGTAAGAACTGTGTACTGTTGCTTAAAAATAAAATCAGATCAACAATATATATCTTCATCCCATTTTTTTCTTTTCCAGAGCTCTTCGTTTTCTTCGTTACGTCCACCAGCCATATTCAACAAACGCCCAGCTACTTCGGGTTATAGCGGACAGTCAACAGTGAAAAGTAGGTCAATATTTCCGATACGAATGAGCTTGAGCAAAAAGTTATACAATTAACTAAAATGTTGCTTATGACATCAGAATTACATATGAAATCATTTTTAGGAGAAAAAGAGTCATCAACCTTCGAAAGTTTGCAATTCATAAATGTTCAAGCCAATCAATATGAAGTGAATTTGGACCGAATGACGGAGGTTATCGAAAGGTTCCATGTTGACATGTAAGAATAGATTTATCAAAGAACTCAAATTCAATCAAGCATTTTCAGGTTCGCTTACAACACCAAAAGTGAAACCACTGCAGTGAACAGTGAAGTACTGGTTCATGGAGAGTAAGTAAATTAATGAAAGCCGGAACAAAACCTTTTTTCATTTTTTTCAGTCTTGCAAAACAACATCGACGATGGGGGCTTTGGAAAATTTGGGAGCTACTGATAGCACAGAGTGGACACCTGTTTGCCAAAAAAATCCAACTCGAGGATGGTGTATATGATTGTGGATCATCAATTTATTTCGCACCTGGATTATATACTGGAGGAGACGAGGAGACAATAGTTTTGGAACGGAAAAGATTCGATGAAAAAACATGGGATCCGATAGCAAAACTTCGAAAGGTTCCAATTGAGAATATAACTGTGGTTATCGTTCGCAATAAGAGATTGGGCCGAGTAAGTGGAATCGCAAATACTATAGAATGTTTAAAAAACCTTGACAACATCATGAAAATTTTTTTCAAATAACCCCAAACAAATTCTTCCCTATAAAAAATGTTCGTTCTTAAAATTTTTGAGGCTGAAAATCGAAACTACAGTAACCGAAATTCATCAATCGAATTTCGGATAGTATATAGATAAGATATATGGTAACTTTTTATCCTGATCAATTTCAGAGGTGTTAATTTGATATGAAACTGAAGAGTTATAGTATTTTCAAAATTTTTCATAGTTTTCTGATAATGAACAAACATATCAAATAATTCGCGTGACAAATGAATCAAATGTTACGTGAGTTTAACTTTTATATTTTCTTCACAAATTTTATATTGATTCCGAAATTTCAAGTTTACAGCTCTATTTCAAGAATTTTCAGCAAAAATGAAGGTTCTAAACGCCTTTATTATACTTGATAACCCTATGGTTAAGCTCTAGCCCTCAAAATCACTATTTTTTCTTACTTTCTAGCTGAATCTGAAATTTCCGTTCCGAGAATCGCGTCCAGCAAAAAAAAATGAATACGGAATGTTTATCAGCGGTCAAAAATCAATCGAATGGCATATTTCTCATAAAAAATCTTCGTTTTTTTTGTAATGTTCCACTTCTAAATATCACACATTTTTCGAAAAGAAACTAAAATTAACTGGTAACAAATTGTTACTAACAATGTACTCAGATTTCTGTGATTTTCTTGTGGAACGAAATTGTTAATCGTTTTTCAATAAAAATAGTTATTTTAGGTTTATACACGTGGAGAAGAATCATTACGTCCAGAAAACAATGGCGAGTTAATTCGATTCCTGGAAGCACTCACTTCTCAAGTTACGAACACTCATGATTTCTTTCAATTCGGGAACTCGACATTTCATGAAGCTAATAAGCCTCATCCTGATGAAGGGATTTGTCCAGAAATCGATGGGAAAGAAATACGAACGGGGTTCGAAAAAACAATGAAATTGATCTCGAATGTGAATGGACAGCCGAAAATTGTGATGACTCTCGATACACGTCGATCACCGTTTTATAAAGGAATGGAGCTTCTCGATATGATTAGTATTATTCTTACTGGAAGAAAAGAATCAAATGAATATTCGATTATGAGAAATGAAAGAGCATCCAAAATAAGCAAGAAATTGAATGAACTGAAAGGTGAGTTATTAAAACAATCAAAACTGAAAGTTCAAGTCGTATTCAGGTCTTGTTGTTCTCCCGAAACATCTACCGAAAAACAAGCCAACAGCTTTCTTCATCGACGGATTCACGCAAGAATCGGCTACAGAGTATGTTTTCAAAGATACATCTCAAATAAAATTTCCCTTTTAAGGAAAACATTCATAAACGAAGGTAAGAATATTACTGTAGAGCAGTATTATTTGGATAAGTATTCAATTCGCCTGAAATATCCAAATTTACCATTGGTTGTCCAAAGAAAGAAAAAAGGAGACAATTGCTATCCAGTGGAACTTTTGCAAATCGAAAAAGGACAAAGAGTGAAACAAAACAATATCACAGGGAAAATCGTAGGTTCAACTACTCTTAATCATTTCTCTGTTTTCATTTCAGCAAAAAGAAATGACTGGTAAATTTTGTTTCTTGCCTGCCAATCATATTAAGTGTACACGCCATTTTCTTTTGGATTATTTGAAAATCGGTGACAACAAGAAGGAGGAGAAAAACAAGAACTTGAAATCGTTTAATGTGAGCATAGATCCAGAACCAATCAAGTTGACAGCCAAAATATTGCCACCGCCAATTATCAATTTTGGACAAAATCGAAGAGTCGTATTTCGAACTGATGTTTTGACACCACCAAAAATCGACGAGAACGTGTTTCTGAAACCGGCTAAATTGAAAGATATTTGGATTATCAACTTTGACGAGATTCTCACAAATCAAGATAAAGGGTGAGTTTTGCAGTTCTATCTTAATATAGGAGTCCCATTAAAGAATTTATAGGGGTCCAAAAGTTGAAGATATTGAAAAAGACGCCGAGAATAATCGAGTAATTGAAGCTACCGAAATTTGTAAAAAAAAAACAGGTCTTGAAACTTTTTTTTTTTAATTTTGGAAAAAACACTTATGACGATTAAGACTTTAAACCAATCAACAATTTTTTGGCATTTTTTGAACTTTTTTTTTCTATAAATATATATTTTTTTAATTCACATGACAAAAACAATTCAAATGATTCACTTCTTGTCGTAAAACTCGATTTTTTCCAACATATGAAGTACAGTAGTTTTCTTAAAGGCACAGAAGAAAATCGCCTCTTCGTTGTGAAACTCAATAACATAACTCGTTTCCCGAAAAGAAGACACGATTTTCTTCTGCGCCTTTAAAAAAACAACAGTACTCTACTCTAGTATATGTTGGACAATATCGCGATCTATATCGAGTTTTACGAAGTTTTCCGACAACGGGTGTAACAATTTTTTATTGTCAAAAAAAAAAAACCTTCAAAATCTCATTCCGAGAACAAACAAAATTTCCGTAATTTTCAGAAGATTGTGCGATTCGATTTACAATACTCTCACCAGAAAAAACATATTCGTTTCAAAAAGCTCAAACTGGGAAGTCAAAGATTGCGCTGAAGTCGATCATGAACATCTGAGAAAGATTATGTTGGAGGCGAAAGAAAGAAATGTATCACTATTGTTCGCTGTGACACGAGAACAACGTCCTGATGTTCATGATGTTTTAAAACTGTTCGAAAATCAATTAGGAATCCAAACGCAGCAAATATGCATGAAAACGTGTGATGCTTTGTTGCAGACAAGCGGAAAAAAGCAGGTTTGTTTTTATATAGTTTTCTCTAATTATCCTAAATATCTGTACTCACGAGAACGTCAACCCTGTCGCAACGGTTGCGACTTTTTTTCGTTCCCGCAAAGTTGCGACAATTCCCCGCACAATTGCGACACTATTTGCTTCTGCAATCATGTTGCAACTTTTGCGGCTGTTTCCGCAACCGTATCGCAAAGGTTAAAACATGAAAATGGCGCAACTTTGTGGGAAATTTAGTATGAATGAATTAACTCTTAGCTAAAATTTTGTTTTTCAGACTGTTGACAATGTGATTCGCAAGCTCAACGTCAAGTGTGGTGGTTTGAATTTCACTTTCTCGATTCCAAAAACGGTTGTTCGCCAAGACGAAGACAGGTCAGTTTTGTTGCCAATAAATTTTTTATGGCTATTGGAAAGACTATCTGAAATTGGAAAAAATTCCAGTCTGAATTGAAAAATTGAAAAAAAAAACTTGTTTTGTTCTGAGACGGGATCATTTTGATTGACACTCTTGAAATTTTGACTAAGTCTGAATTTTCGCATAGAATATTTTAAACAGAATTGATGAAAAGTCACTCGACAATTCCGTTTTTCAGAGTCAGGAGAATGTTTTTCAACAATACTTTGTTAATTGGATTCGAGTTAGCACATGCTGGAGCTAGAATGTTATTCGATAAGCAGAACGGTATAGCCTGTGGTGAACCATCTGTTGTTGGATATTCGTATACTTGTGGAGATCAATGTGATCTTGGAGGAAATTATTATCTTCAAAAACCTCGAGAGCATGGTCTCATGTAAGTTGAATTGGATCTATCGTAGAGATGCTAGTTTTTAACTACACAATTTCAGGTATTTGCCAAAATTCTTCGAACTTATTATCTCCAACTACATGTCTGCTACGAAAAAGTTGCCCGAAAAGGTTGTGATCTATCGAAGTGGAGTTGGCGAAGGAGATTTTGAAAAAATACAAGAGGAAGTCAATCAAATGAAATCTGTGTTTGAGGCTGGAAAATTCAAAGGAAGAGCTATTCCACAATTTTTGATGATCGTTGTGTCAAAGACAAGTCGTACGAGATTGTACCCTCAAGATCTCGATATCGACCGCAGAGCGAATGCTGTCCAGCAAAATGTACCATCTGGTACTTGTATCACCGGCGGAATAACTTCATATAATCGAGAAGAATTCTATCTCGTTAGCCAAACGGCTCACCTTGTGAGTTTCAATGTTTACTACTGAACGTACCTTCCTTATAAAAAACTGTGTTTTTTACCTTTTTTCCTATGAAATTTTTTTGATATGAATGAGAGAATCAGACATTCTTAAATCAAAATATTTCGAAGCGATAGAAATAAATAAACAGAAATGGACTATAGTACATTTTTGTAGAAAATGGGACTGTAAATTGTGTCCATACATATTTTTCGTTTTTCAGGGAACTGTCAGACCAGCCCGCTACACGATTATAACCAACGAACCAAAATGGTCTTTGAATGAGGTTTCGAATCTAACTTATTTTATGGCTTTCGGACATCAAGTCAGTTATCAGCCACCGGGTGTTCCGAATGTTTTGTATGCTGCTGAAAATTTGGCGAAACGTGGACGCAACAACTTCAAAACTTATCAGTGAGTACTCTTTCAAGTTTTTTCTTATCGGGTTCAAGCAAAAAAAAAATCGGACCCGGTCCTAATTTCACATTTTTAATCTGTGGGAAATTCTTCGACGTTTCTATTTTGAATAATTTCGAGAATATAGTCTTTTTTTACACAAATATTTTTTCAGAAAATTGGAGAGACTCGGAACTGACAGAAGACACACACCATCGACAGAAGAAAACCAAATATTCGAACAAGATGATCAATATGGAATGATGATGGACGAACTCTCATCAAAATTGAGCACATGTACAATAAAATGCAAAAACTTCTGGGCCTGATTCCCATTTCTCACACACTAACATCACTTTCTTTTTTTCACTCACTAATCTCACTTTCTCTATTTTTGTGCTATGTTTTTTCTTCAAGTTCGGGTCGAATTATGTCTTTGATCTTGTACTCATGCATTTATCTGAATTTTTGAATCTATAGCATTTTGTTCTGTTGAGTATAGATTATCAATATAGTATTTGTGCCTTTTCTTCACTTTATGATTGTTGTATGAACAAATAAATCGTTATCTAATATACAGTTTTGGAGTTACGAAATGGATGTGATAGAAATGTTTTAAAACCCAAATCCGTGGGAAATACCCGGCTGAAAACTACTTTTCACATTTATGGAATGTTGAATTAAAGTTTGAAATTGTACATGACCATATTTTTAGACCTAGTAATGCGAAATAGAAATGATCCTAATATGGTTTCCAGAGCTGTTGAAATGGAATGTACCCCAGATGGGCTTCCCAGATTAACTGGGAAGAATGAGTAAATTTTATCACGTGGGAAATTCCAAATAAACATTACCATCCCATGGGAGCCCAGGTGGGCTTTCTTTTTTCTTTCATTTCTTAAAAAAACACTAATTTTTTCATGAAATGAACAAAAAAACGACCAATACGTCAGAAAAAGAAATACAAACGTGAACTTTTTCAAAAATTTACAAAAAAAATTTCCCAACTGGGAAAGCCCAGCCCACCCCAGTTTATCTGGTCATTTCTTGAAGTGGGATGGGATGGAATGGGCATTTCTATCTGGGCTATCTGGAGCCCACATTTTTCCCATTTCGGCAGCTCTGATGGTTTCTAGAACATGTTTTTTTTTATGAAGTTGTGAATCGAAACTCGAAAAACTGTTGAGCATGCGAAAAAACGCTGATAAAATTATATAGTATGCTCTTCATTTATCAGAACAACATTTTCTATCATAGATCAACACCAGAAATGTATTTCGTTCCGCTGTTATCTAGCTTTGTAGGCATGTGATTTCTCAATGATCATCTAATATTCGTCATGCCTGTACTAGGTCCATCGGGATCGAATCGTCCGTCCTACTTTTTTGTTTTTCACATGTCCGAATCATAATGGAAAAACAAACTGTACTTGCTTTTATTGGTAAAAGTTGAATTGCGTATGAAAACCAGCACAGTTTCTTGCAAAAAATATAAATGGTTTTTTTAAATACTGGGAAACAGTTGCATTTATATTTTTTAGTTGGATACCTAGTGGTTTCTACCTTTTGATATGAAAACCCACATAAAAAAGACCAAACTGCTGGTTTCACGTTAAAAATCAATAGTTTATATTTAGATTATCGCTTTGAAATTCAGTTTGACAAAAATTGTATGTCAGATTCAAAGTCTACGTGCAAAAAAACAAGGAAATTTCTTCTTTAATTGTAAGGGTTTAAAGTTTTCTTCAAGTGGGAAACCTGAAAATAAAGTAACGTTACTTACGTAACACGGTTGCAACTATTTTGAACAGCTAATGAAATGTTTTCATTGAGCCTCTTCTGTTTTCTAGGTTGTTTGAAAATTGTTTAAAGAGAAAAATGATAAAGGTATAGTTAATCGGTTTCCTACTCTCAAATAAGCGCAGTTTTGGCCTAGAAAGAATTTGGTTTGTGCTGATGGTATTTCGATTTCATCATCATTTCTCATCTGAATTTTATAATTCAATATTTTTTACTTCTACTTTCTTTTCTTGCGATTGTATAAAAATAAAGTAAGCAACATGATAGCAATACTCAACGGACCACGTCCACTCATTTCCATGAGGTTACTGTGGTTTTAGTTTTGGCGCCGAAAATGTTCAAAAAAATATTCAAACTGGTCCAAAATCACCATTATATTCGTTTTTTCCAACGTAGCTCTTTCACAGTGACTTCTTGTTTCATGGTCTTTTTCATCATCGCCCCCAATTTCTGTTCAACACGTCATTATTCTCGTTTTTCACATCTGTTTTATCGAATGCAACATGCTGGCATCGTGCCATAACTATACTCTAGTTTTTTTGTGTTTATAGTTTCATTCATTCGTTCCCGCTCGCTCGCTTTTCCTCTTTCTCTTCTCTCACCCTCTCACTATTCAATTGGTGATTTATATCAGAAAAAGTTTCGAAATATTTCTCAATTTTTTTCGAAAAAATTCAAACGATAAACTTTAGTTTCTAAAATTGTTTATTTTTGCAGGAAAAAACCATGCAGAAGTTATCGATGGATATTATTCGATTGTCTCAATCACAAAAACCATCAACTGAAACATTTTCTCAAGTTATAAAATTGACGATAAATGCATTTCGAGCTGAAAAACCATTATTCGCGGCGACAAACAAATCAGAAATCGCCGAAGCTCTTCAAAAATCAACACATTTGTTCAATTCGGCCTATCGACAATATTCAATCGGACTTGAGCCGGAAAAGCGACAAAATGCTCAAATGTCACTCTCTGGCCTATTTTATATCACCGATGAGTTGAAAGACTATCCAGATGTACACTCCCAATTCTCCGAAATTTGCTCATCGGATGTTATTAAATCGATAATCAACTATATTGACAACACAACTGGTGTTCCTGCTGAGTTTTATTCGCCGGAAGAATCTGTCGATGTTTCGAAAATTCCAAAATCTCATGTTTGGTGGTTTTTTGTTGAAGAAGAATAAATGTTGTTTTGTTTCATAAACTGTTCTCATATTATTTTATCATTCATGAAACAGTTGTTATCTGTTCAAATACTTTTCAATTTCTTCTTTTTTTTTAATGTTTGTTTGAATATTTTTTTATCTGAAAGTTCCGCCCATTTTCCTTCTTTTTGTCAAACTGGAGTTTTTTCGATTCATGTTTATGCAATTGTTTGTCTTAGCTTATTTTCCAAGTGAAATTCATTTGAAAAATTATCAGACGAGGAAAGTGAAATCCAGTAATTTCTTCCAGTTTCAAATGGATGACATTTTCATAACATTTAGCTCCATATATTTTTTAGCTCCATATATTTTAGGTACCAGAAATCTATATTAGTGAATAAATAAATACTTAGTCTTTTGAACTATAGTGATTTGACTTTCTAACTTGACGTTTTCACGATAGCGCGTGTTATTCAAAAGATTTCGGAACATACTTATTTTCACTACTGCTCTTGAAAAATGTCTTTTGCTACAGTATGAAATCTTCCACATTTTGTTTTCCGACTTGAAATGTGACCAATTTTCATTAATCTTCATCTTTCAGAAAATGGGTAATACTGTTACTGCCGAATATCCAAGTACCTGGCAGGAAGATGGCGTCCAAAAATGGAAAAACACAGCAGCTCAAATGCAGAAATACTTCTATACATTGTTTGGTGGATCACATTTTGACGAATATCAAGATATGACTGTCTCACAACAAGTTACCAAGATTTGCTTCGCAATTTATGGGCCACCAAGTGATGAAGCCGAAGATATCGAAAATGCCTATTCATCAAATCAACGGAAAGAAGCAGAAACTATTCTCGAAAAATTGAAAGAAGTATGGAGAAAATGTCCGGAAAAGAGATTCTGTGTTGGTGTCGTTTTTGTTTGTTGTAAACAAGAAGATAAGGAGTATACAGTCCCAATTTTTCGTCTATTATGGAAACTTGAGAATAATACGTATACCTCGAGATATATCGATACATCATGTCGAGTTTATGAAACATGGACTGATTGGAAGGATAATAATATGATGCCAATGTTAAAATATTGTTACCCAACTCGTGGATTTTATTCATGTTCAAGAGAAAATACAATGGTATTTGATGCTGATAAAGATCCGGATATCAGTTATGGTACTTCTCCTGCTTGCGATTTGGTTTCTCGTGTTTTCCGAGTATCGGATGTTATTATAACAACAGTTGGAATTGGTCTTGGATTGCTCTCGATGATTACACCGGCCGTATTTTTCACAGGACCAGCAATGATGGGAGCAATTGGAGGAAGTGCATTATATGGATGTGGTAGAGCAGGACAAAGACTTTATGATAAGGCAACGCATGGAGAAAGTCTTTCGGATTTGGAAAGTATTGTGTTGATGGCTTCGATCATTGCTGCTCCTTTATCATTTGTGTCTTGTTTGGTCAATGCTAAATTAGCAACTGGAGCTGCTCAAGGAAGAATATTCTCACAAAGCACACGTGTTCTTGCCACTGTTCTTTTCATCACAACATTCGGGTTTGACTCATTCTTCTTCATTGTCAATATTGCTAACTTGATCAATAAAGCACAACAAAATCAACTCACAAAACTCGATGTTCTTCAATTTTCGATCAGTTGCCTATTCTTCACAAACACGTTGATTCAGCCAAAAACAGCAAAGGGCGTCATCGAAAGAGCACAACAACAAAGAATAAATACGATTGCGAATGGATTGACTGATGAGCAAGCAAAGGTTGCATTCAACAAGTTTTTGAAGAATAATGAACATGGAAATATGCAAGCAAACTCGAAAATTATTCGAACATTAAACAAAATCGAGAATCCGAATGCGTTTTTCAAATCTAATGCGAATAATGAAATCAAAATTGGAGGAAGAAAAGGGAGAACTGTTTTTGTGACGGATTCCGCGCATAATACCAAGAGAATCAATCCAAATCCTGAAAAGTGAGTTTAGAAAAAACTGGAAAGGGTGAAAAAATGGTTCATTATGAGCTCGAGATTTCAACAGTTCCAAAAAAAAACATAAAAGTTGAAAGTTATTTGTTTTAGTTTCACCAGATGCTTTTTCATTATAGATTTTTGGTTCTATCACAATATATGGTTTCCGGAGATATATGAGTCCCGTTGATTTTTCTTCCAAATTTCAAAGTTCGAAATAAAAAAAATTCCATGGATGATAATGTCCTTGAGTGAAGTTTGAAATTTCGGGTCCAAGAATCAATGAGGAGTTTTTAATGAAAGCCCGATCATTATTATTACCATAATCAACATCCAATAATTTTTTGACAATCTTCCTCGAGGATCTGAGAAACCTCATACTATGGTAAAATCAAGTTGCCTGGTTTGACCGTTTATTAAAAAAAGTTGGAAAGTTGTCCATCACGACCATTTTTTTTATTAAATTGATTTTGAAAATCATATTTACAATTTTCAGAGTGGTTTATTCGCATTTAAGACAAGAAGGAACTCCGAAGATTCAGAAGCCTAAAAAATTGAAAGAATGTTTGGGATGCGAACATGATAAACATAAATATCTGAAAAATATGAATGATCGACAAAAAGGAAGAGTTTCGAAAGTATTTGGCGGATCGGCGAATTATGATAAAGACATTGTTGATATTGCGACAAAAGTAGCTGATGATCTTCATGTCAAAAATCCCGATGAATTCATGTCAGTTGTTGAAATTGTTGCTACCGAGAAAAAAAGTTAGTTTGAATTGCCTAGCCATAATCATGCTGAATTTATAGGTAATCCCGGAAATAACTTGAATGGAAGAAATTATGAAAAGTTTGTTGATGGAATTCGTAGCGATTTGAAAAAAGCGACGAATATTGCTGCTACTAAAAATAGGAAATTTGCTGATCCATATCTCGCAACTTATCATTACCGGAAACACGGAGAAGATTTCATTCAGAATTGTTCGATGGACTTCTACTTGAACAAAACACCGAATAGAATTATAAAAACTGGACATCTCACTGAAGTTTGTACTATCGAATCTGTTCAACCGGTGAGTAATTACTAGGAATACAAAACTTAACAAAATTACTGTATGATATTCATATTGCAGGATGGAACATCTATTTCTGTGGAACGAAAAACCTATTTCACATCAAATGATGAAATGTGTGTTGTAATCGAAAGTCCTGGAAAACAAACAATCAGTACGGTATTCAAAAATGTTGGAGGATGGGAGAAACATCTGGAGAACTTCCCGATTACCAATACATCCCCAAATATCGAAATATCATCGGCTGATTTTGCTCGAAGAATTGGACTTCAAACTGTCTCTGTCGCAATTCATGATTCAAATGGTAAATTCGATGCGCAAAAATATGGATTGGCTTGTAAAGATGCCGAATATTATCAGACACAGATTGCTCTTCTTTTATCCGATCTTTCCAAAGATGATGATGGATATTCATCAGATTAAGGTTTTTTGTAGAATTTGTTTGTTTTTGTAACTTTCTGTTTGTACCATACATTTTTGTTTTTTTTAATTACAATTTCATGACACTTGTTAATAATCTGCTCCAAACTTCAATTACAGTTATATTGTACGGTTTTTTTTTTCCAAAAAAATAAACACTCAAGTAATTTTCTGAAAACGAAAAACTTTGATTCATTCAGATCAGATGAAATCAGAACAAACTTTTTCATAATGTAACTTCGAAACTAAAATGGCCCGGAAATGTAACTTATAGAACCCAATTTCAAATTACAACATATTCATTTCGAAAATCACAATTCGACTTTTGACCACGTATTCTCATCAAAATCACAAATAAAAAGAAGAGACAATCACACTCTACTCAATCAATAATCAAATCTAATCAAAAACTATCGAAATTCCCATGAATAACCATTTCAGCCGATGATGTTTTTGGAGCACTTCCTTCCGATCGAGAACTTTGCAATGTTTCCGTACTATTTCCTGCAATTTGAGAAAAAAAAAGCATAAAGATCAAAAAAGAGACCAAACTGACCAGCACTTCCATCATCATTTCTCAACATTCTTGGATGATTTTGTGGTCGATCATTTGTAGGATACAAATCAAAGAATTTGCATTTCATTGGTCGCATCAAATATGATGTCAATGCAGATAGCAACATCATTTGCCATGTTATCATAAATGATGTCCACCCTAAAAAACATCAAACATTATTGAAACAAAACGTATTGCTCCCTTTGCTCTCAGTTTTGTTTTCTCTGAAAAACTCATTGGAACAGGTGTTTAGCTATGCATACTCTAATTAGATTTCTCTTTCTTTTTTTCTGATCTCGTTCTTATATTTATACCAACTCACATAATGCTTTCGATGTTCCTGGCAGAAATCGATCGGATGCAATGATCCCGACAGCTGCGGCGAATTCGAACACAAACTTTTGAATTGTATACAAACATTGGGCGACATCACAAATTCGGAATAGCCAAATAAATTGGTATGGATCGTGTTTCTCTCTGCCAAGTGGAACCATTACATAACAACCATAGAATGCGACACACATCGAGATAAGACCGCATAGTTGAGAAAAGACAAACCATCTGGAACACAATCTAGAATATGAGAGAAGAAAAGAGGAGTGACTCACATGCTCTCCCTTCTTCCACCTTGTTCCATCGAAACTGCGACTGATGTCAATTCGAGGCATGTTCGGATCACCGGTGTTTGAAACACTAACCATTCAATTCGACGCAAGTTCGCACTGAAAAAAATGGGCTAAATTTAGGTAGTTGAATAGACACAATTAGGAGATAGTTGATCTTAGACTCAAAAGATTACTGTAGTTTTGAAAAAAAAAACAGCTCTGACGTATTGAGAGAACTGGCTTGTTGGCACTTCTTTTGAAAGTTTATTGACAAAAAAATTTCAGAGAACTGAGTATGAGGTAGATACTATTGTTCATCTTAAAAAAAAATATTTTTTTGAATCTTGATTACGCTCCATCGCTGCAATAACTGAGGAGAAACCATTCCAGAATCAACTAATCTGGTCGTCTGGAAGGAGGGAACCAATGGTGAGATTCCAACTATATCAAGCTGACCGAAAACTTGTTCTCATCGGACCGGGCTTAAGCGAGTTGTTTTTCGAAAACAAACGGAAAATTCTGATTTTTGTTCGCCTGATGACAGCATTTTATGAAGTGTTGTATTTAGAATTGAAAAACGTAATGGGGAGTTGGGGAGAATTTTATTTTAGAGCATGTGTGAAACTTCGAAGAAGTCGGAGAGCTAAATCAATTTTTCAAAATTTTAGATTTTAGGTTTTGAAATACAAAACAAGTTATTCATGGCTTCACTCCCAAACTAATATAAGATCCATGAATCGTGAAAAAATGAAAAAATCCGAGATTCGAAAAAATGCTCATTTTCTTATTCTAGTCTCAAAAAGAGCCATAATTTTTTAGTCCCCATTTCAACAGCTTTTTGTGAAGACGTGCAGTATATATGTACATATTATTTTCCAATTTCATAGTTGCTATGATGAAAAGGTGTGTCACTAGGTTACAAAAAATTTATAGCAATTTTTGATGTACAAATTCTGTCTTATAGTGTACTGTATAAATGGCTCAAAAATCAAATTGCTTTTTGTTGACGTCAAAAGTAGCCCATTAATCTGTTGTTTTATGAGATTTTCTGCCATTCAGGTATTTCATTGAAAAGTGCACGAAAGGGGTATTATCCCCCTGAATCGAACTTACTTTGTGCTCTCGATCATTGGAATACATTTACATAGACATAATGGTACCATGGTTAGCTTGATTTTGACATTCCGTTGGAGCAAGTATGTGCTCATCTCTTGTCTTCCACCAAAAATATTGAACAAAACAGTGACTAGAACGAAAAGAGTAAACATGAAGTATCTGCAAAAAAAAACAATTATTATTTGTTTTATTTTCATAGTTTCAAAGAACATACACTAAAGCTACGGCATAAAGAAATACAGCGGCACGTGGAATGAACATGCCCATCACACTGCAAAAGTTTGTGATCTGAAAATAACGAATGAAATATAGAAACTCCATGAATGAGACTCACTGGATACATTAATATTAGCGAGTAGAGATCATTTCGTATTCGCTCGTTTGACACATATTTCATCACAAAATATAGATGAACACAGGCAAGAGCAAATGTGATAAAAACAAACATCGAAGACATTGATAGACACCAAACATGCATCACTGACATGTCTGAAACAAATATATATATGAATCAACTTATAACAGAAATGGGTTAGAAGTTGGATTGGATCAGGTCCCAACATAAAAATGGGTACTGTTGATATACATGGAGTTAAAGTTTAGCTATAGGTTTTGTTTTACAGAACAACTTTAGTGAAAATACTGGAAAAGGAAAATAGATCGAACACTGGTCTGATTTTATTGAAATTATCAAACTCCAAAAGAAAGGTTTTCAGATCTTCCAGAAAGGAATTCGAGAACTGCCATTTTCAAAATTCGAAATTCAAAAGTGAAACTTTTCTTAAAACCCTTCACTCGGTCTCGATTCAGGAGAAATTCATGAAAATCGATTGATATCTGGTTTTTTGATTCTGATTCTGAAGTTTTGAACTGGAGCCGAAGGGATCAAAGTGGGCTGGAAACATTAATATTTATATAAGGTCATGTATTTTTTTCTGTAGAATTATTAATTTGAAGTTATTTTGATTATATCACTTTCTTCGTTTCTAAATTACTGCCTTCTCAAGCTCAGAAACACATCCGATTTTTTTGAATTGTTTGCTTCTCAAAACTTCTTTCCTCGTTCAAACTACATAACTCTAGTATATTGTTCTCCGTTTTCGAACTCTTTTCATTGACGTCTTTCAGGAACACCTGTTCGAATATTAGTGGATCAATTTTCGGGTACAATTCACACTTATAATTATATTTTTTAAAAAATGGAATTATCAAGAAAAAAAGAAATGTAAATAAAAAATAATTAGAGGGTTAGAAATGGTATTTGATTTTGAGTTTTGTTGAATGATATCATTATTTTCGAAATGAAATGTCAATTGAATTGAAATATGGAAATTACTCTGGTTACTGTAACTGAACTTTGATAAAGTAATGATATATTTGAAAAAAAAATGTAGTTTCATATCTCTCTCTGGGACCATCGGACAGGCCGAGTTGAGTATCGATAATCCAGAAGCACATGTTACTAATTTATTCATAAAACTTCCAGTCCTAATTATTTTCAAGATCAGCATCTAATTTCATGGGAATTTCGATTCGTAGAAAACTAAACCCTCACTAATTATATATCAGCCTATAGTATAGTATACTAATTGAAACATCAAAACCACAGTAACCTATGAACATTGATGTTTTTGTTTCAAGAGAAACGCTACGAGAATTTTGAAACAGATGTTGGTTTTATGATTTTAGTCGTGAAATAAGAATTATATTGAACTTCCGGGTTATAAACATTGAATATAGATAACAGGTCTATCGAAAATAATTTTTTATTTCTAGTTAAGAGATCTTTTGCCGAGTAATCGATGTCAGAATTCATTTCTACGGGTTCAATAGCACAGCTTATAAACATGTTAATGAAAAGGTTCAAAAGCAAAAAACATCAAAAGGAAAAACTGAAACTACAGTAATCCTTGGTGAAAAACGAGGAGTTTTTTGGCAAAAATAAGTAGATTTTCGGATCCAGCATCAACTTTCTTAGTTTTTTTAAATCTCGATTCCTAGCGTCGGATTCGTCGAGGACAAAACACATCATGTTAGCTCAATGAAAAATGGGAAATAGGTGAGAGGGAGGACGTGAGTGAGACGCAGACACGTTCACCGGAGCAAGCACGCTCTTTTTCACTGAAAATCGCCTTCTTTCAAAAAGAATCAGCATTTCGCACATTTGACTTCACGTTTTTGTTGTTGGCTTTTTCATTTTCAAAATAAAATAACATTTTCTGTGGATGTTCCAAAAAGAAACACAAAAAAATACACGTTTTTCTGTTCGATCGAAAAAAAAAACGTGAACTGATCAGCAAAACATCATTTTTTTGCAATAAAAACTCGAAATGAACATGTGCATTTTTGCTCTAATGAGACTGTCTGCGTCTACACTTCACGTCCGCCCTCTCACCTTTTTACCTTTTAACAGGGTGTTAAAAGGGATAAAAAAAACACTAAATGGAGAAAAAGAACATTGCGGTATAAAAAAAGTATGAAACTAAACACCTTTTTTTCCCCTGTTCAAAGCCCATTTTCTAGTCCTGAAATTGAGACAATTTTTTTAACTTCCAAAAATCATAAAAACTTGACTATATCGTAGCTTTTCATTTTTTCTCATTATCTGGTGCATCGACTGACTATCTAACTCTCTCTAATACCTGTTCATACCCGTTCCCATCCCATTCCCGTCCCTTTCCCTTTCCCTTTACTCACTTGCCAACCAATCTTTCGCCGACGGAATCGGTGGTTCCGGATAACTTTTATTCGGAAACCACGCTTTGACAGCATCCATTCTGCAAAAAAACGATTTCTTTAATCCGCTTTTTTTTGGTCTCAATAATAAAAAAAAAAGTACGAGGGTCCCCTGAATAGCGGATGCAAAAATGAAACAGACGAGAGAAGAAAACTATGAAGAGAGAAAAAGAGTTGGTTTATAAAAATATGGTAACCAAGGAAACTAGAAAAGAAAACAGAACAAGAAGAAGAAAAAGAATGGGCGGATTTTTTTTTGTTATTTTTTTATAAAAGAAAATCTCGATCAGAATGAATAGAAATTTGATGAAGAAAGTGACATCTTCTGAGAAAAACATATGAAAAAGGACAATTTTGGAGATGACAGCTTATCAGCCGAAAATCCGTCAAATATTTTAGAAGACTCAAACTAAAACTCAAAAAAAAAAAAAGAATTTTCATTATTTTTTAGACACAGAGAATAATTCGTGAATGAAACTGAAACAATGAGAACATTTCGGTGAGAATGAAGAATAATTTTTCAAAGCAAAAGGAATTCAGAACAAGTCGGCGTTTCTCAATGAAATATATGAAATTTTTGATGAAAAAAAAACCGAAAAAAATCCGATGACTAAATTTTTGCACAACGCAAACCTCAAGCGAACTTCCGAGTCAAAGTTTGGCTTTTTCGGACAAGATGGACTTTTGAATTTCCGGCTATTAGAGAAAAAAACACGATTTGGACAGACAATGGTTTTCTGCCTTCTTTGTTTCAAACATTTGAAGAAAAATTATTATTTTTCCAAAAAATTTTTAAGAATCCGGCAGAGTCTTGACCGGTATTTTTTACGAATCGGAATCACACAAAAATCATATTTTCACATTAGCCATTTTCTAGTTTCTACCCATTTAAATACTTTTGAAAAAAAAAACATATTTTATGTGATAAAAAATTTAAAAAAAAACCCCCAGATGAGAACAGAAAAAGATCGTCATCCTAAACTAAAAAAAATAAACAATGCTTATCAATGGAGCGAGTTTCACCCATTTAAATTTGACAAATATACATATATCAATAACAAATATTAACAAACTGATTCATATTTTCAGATTCGTTTCAACTGAGATCCTAATGTCAACAACGGTTTCTTCAACAATATTTCAAAGAAATTTCAGGATGTTATCCATAAAAAAGAGTAAGTTTCAGTAGTTTCAGAGTATGTGGTTTTTCAAATTTTGAAAAATAAGATGTCGAAGGTGGAAAAAGAGATTGGACAGGTAGCTCTCTCGAGATTGAGAAACACCCCCTTTTTTTTAGTTAAACCACCAAGGATTCATTAGCGAAACGTTTTTGAGAAAAAATTTCAATTTTCGGAAAAAATTAACTAGACTTTTCGATAAAAAAAACGTTTGAAGGTTTCACAGTAAAAACTGTGCTTTTCCATTTGAGAGCGACTTTTCGAGTTATTTTACCTCACCTTTGAGACTAAAAATGAAATCATCAATGATGTTGACTTATATACAATTCACACCTGGCTAACATTTAACGAGTCCAAACTTCAAAATAATTTGACAATTTTTTAGATATTTGCTCAGATTGCCAAGCATCAACATCATTCCAATGAATAAACAGACAAAAAATGGATTATTTTCATTATTTTTTCCAGGTGAAAATAGGATTATTTTGAGTAGAATCGATTTTTGATACTGTAGGAAGAAGAGAGAAATAGAGAAATACTCACGTTTTTATGTATTCGTTCATTTTTGTTTATTATTATTATAGAAAGTCACAAATTGAATAATAATTGAAATCTAAAAATAATCAATTTCAAACATTTTCAACGCCTTTCAAAAAAATGGTCACGAAAAAATGCATTTTTTTTTGTAAAAAAAAACTCACATCATTATAGGAAAGATTATTAAATAATTTAATTGAATACAAAATAATAGAAAGTAAATGTAGTTTTACTTCAAAACTAACATGATCTGAAAATGCACTCAATTGTTTGAATGAATCAATGTTTTATAAACAGATTAAAAATTCGAAAAATGTTTTACATTTGTGTTTTGAAATGATTCATAAAACAAAAAAGGCGGGATAAAAAAAGAGAAAAGAAAAATAATTGGTATTGTTTTTTTTTGTTGCTGTTGATGTTGTTATTATTTATACCTCCGGTTTGACAAAAAACATTGAGTTTGTTTGGTAGAAAGAGATCAATGAGAACAGAAAAAAGAAAAAGGGAATTTCTCATAGTTGCTAAGCTCAAATAATTATGGTTATATCAATTGAGAGTTCAGTTCCAGAATTATGTAAACAAATTTTATCTAGAAATTCAAAAGAGAATAATGGGAAAAGTTAGACCGGGCAATTTTTTTAAAACTTTGTTTTGATATTGTTTGATGATAAATTTTTTTTGAGAGATATGAAAAAATGTATGATGAAAACAAAAACAATGCCGAAAAAACAAAGCCCTTCTTAATTTTCAAAACGGGTTAGAACGATCTGACCCGTTTCCAATGGTCCCAAAAAGACTCGTGGACCCAAATGGATATCATGAACAAATTACAAAGTATCGACAAGACCCATTTGATCCATTTTTTGAGAGAAACTCACTCTACAAATACCGCGGTCATTTTGGTTGATTATTCTAGAAAGTCACAAATTGAATAAAAATTGAAGTCTAAAAATAACTCATTCGGAAAATTTTTATCCAGAATTTCGAGGAAAAAATTTGGTCACGCAAAAAATGTTTTTTTATTTTTTGTAATTCACGTCACTATAAGTTTATTTTTAACAGGATTGATGTCATTCAATAGATTTTAGGAAAATATCGAAATGTTCGTTAACGCGGAACAGGTTAAGAACTGTTTTCTGATGCCAATTCTCAAGCTTTTTTTCATTTTTTTTTTCTGATCTGGGCATCTAGAAATATGAACAACAAATAATTTAATTCGAGATCAACTTTTATAAAAAGTTCATCTTGATGTTAGTTCGACTGATTAATAAATACCAGAGAACAAACAAATAGAAACCACAGTAATCTAACGAAATACTACTAAACAAGGTTAGATTACAACTGAGCACAGAGTAAAAAATGAACTTCCACATAAGTTTCAGAAGACTATAATATGTAAAGTTGTAAATCGGTTCCTAAAGATATTTGAATCTTTTGTGATCCACAGTACCGGTAACATATTGATAATTTTTGTTTGACTCATTTTCTATACCAGGTTTCACAAGTTTTCGATTTCAGAAACAGATGGACAAAAATATTCAAAGTACTAAATAAAAATCTCATTCTGCACATTGTAAAATAAGAAGTTCATAGTTGAAAATTGATCAGTTGATTATCTTTAAACTTTTTTGAAAAAGTCAAGTGCTTGAAACTTTTATTGCAACTTCTAGATGTAAACCCAAACAACCTATATCTTGCGAAATTTCAAAGTACTCTAGTCATTATCCCTCTTTTCAATGTTTCCTTTTTCATATACCCAAATCAACCATTTTTTGTGTGGTCATTCTTCCTTTCTTCTGTCATTTCTTCTCCCACAGAACACCTCCCCAATTATCTCTGCGTTTCTTCTTTCTTTATACTCTCTCATCCAAATCCGTATCTCCTATGATGTCCTATAAAAGAGCGACGGCTTACGCAGTTTCAGTCCAGATCCGATCCAGTCTAAAAACTCTTTATATATTTTCTCTCATTTTATTTCATTGTTTTGTTTCGATCGGTGACTGACCATTTTCTCTCTTTTTTTGTAGGTACCTCGACCAATCATTTCAATACCAAAAATGGAAACATCGGAGCATAAAGAGCTCCGTCGCGTTGCTTTTTTCGCAATTGTCGTGTCAACTGTCGCTGTCATTGCTGCTGTTGTTACACTTCCAATGCTCTACTCATATGTCGCCAATTTCCAATCTCATTTGATTATTGAGACTGATTTCTGTAAGGTAAGTAATACTTCTTTGCAACCCTATACTAATCAGATATCACATATTATTTTTAGACTCGCGCACGTGACATGTGGGCCGAGATTCATCACCTCGATTCACCACAATTCCAACGTGCCAAACGTCAATATGGAGCATCGCCAACTGGTGTCACTGCTGCACCATACTCCAATCCAACACCAGCTTCTGCTGGATATGGAGCACCAGTCACCAATTCTGAACCAGCTCCAACATGCTGCTCTTGTCAACAAGGTAAGGGGACAAAAAAAATTTGCAGTTCATTTTCAGATTGATTACTATCGCAACTTTAGCTCCAATTTTCAGCTTGAATTAATTCTAGAACCGGACTTTTAGATATGATGCAATTTTACTATTGAGTTCTTATTACACCCAATATATTAATACGTTACAAATCCTTCTAGACTTTAGAACTTGACATTATCAATATTTTGGCCTATAATTGTGAGTCAAAAATTCTGTCCAAGGAGAGATTGAACTACTAAGGTAATTAAAAGGCACATCCAATTTATCCGGATTAATAGAAACTTATGAAACCGATTCCTGATTAAGATTCGTTAAAATCCTCTTAAATTTGTATTTTGTAGAACAAAACAGATAACCCGAAAAAATTCTGGAATCGGATACAGTCCAAGTTTTTTGAAGGTCAGAATAACTTCGATGTTTCTGAAAGTCTGATTCTAAAAATAGAATTTAGTTGTTCAGTATATTACTGTTCTTTTGGAACATGTTTCACCAAAAATCCTCCCATGGAAAGTGGGCGGAGTTAGAAGTTCTATCTCTCGAAGAAGTATTCCGGATTATATCTTATCTATCAAGTTTTTTTTCGCCCTCTTATCTTTTTTCGATCTAACAGTACATCCTGTTGCCGTTTTAGGACCAGCCGGACCACCAGGACCACCTGGAGATGACGGAAATGCCGGACAAGATGGAATTCGTGGAAACGATGGAACCGATGGAAAGGATGGATCACTTCTCGAGTCGGCTATTGTCAATGAACCATGCATTATCTGCCCACCAGGACCACCAGGACAACAAGGAATGGCCGGATCGAAGGGACCACAAGGACCAAAGGGAGCTGCTGGTGAGAATGGACCAGATGGAAAGGCCGGATCAAATGGAATGCAAGGACCACCAGGAATGATGGGAACATTGGGAAGACAAGGAGTCAGTGGACCACGGGGAGCACCAGGACGTGTCAATCAAGTCAATGGACCACCAGGACAACCAGGACATAAGGGTATTCGAGGACCACCAGGACCAAGAGGAGAAGCTGGATTGGATGGAGGAAATGCTGAAGGACCACAAGGACCACCAGGAGATGCTGGAAAGCCTGGACCACAAGGAGAACAAGGACCACAAGGACCAGAGGTGAGAAAGAAGAATAGAATAAAGAACTATAGAGTATTGATTTCAGGGACCACAAGGAGTTCAAGGAGACGAAGGAGGTTGCGAACATTGCCCAATTCCACGTACCCCACCAGGATATTAAACACAACTCCGCCCATTCAGGGTGTATTTTCTGTTTTTACTCTTTTATTATGCTACAAACTGATAAAAGTATTCTCAATCAAAGATTTAGTATAATACAGTCTAGTGACAAATGGCTTGTTACTGAATTTCCAGTTTGCCCGCATGAACATAAAAAGAACAGAAAGCTTTAAGACTATCAGCCATCAAACTACGTAAAAGGATAAAAAATTTTCAAACGATTCGGACGTTCGAGCAGAAATTTATTTAATATATAGGAGAAGAAAATTATTAATGATTAGATTTTCAATAGGCTACAGTTTTTTAACAAATAATCTATTTTTTCATGTTCAGAAAACCTACTCTCGAAAATTCCAAACTCCACAAAACACCACATGGGCGAGTCTGGCACTAGGTCACACGAAACGCGCCACTCTCCCATCACTGGCGTGTTTCGCGTGCAAAACGCGGCAGATAAATTTTTTAAAAATAAAGAAATTCATTTCTAATTTTTTATCGCGAATTATTTACTAATGGTGGCGAGGCCTCTTGACGACGAACGAAAACAGAAGTTGATAAAAGAAGAAAGAGAACGACGAAGAGTTGCAAGATTACGACAAGTTCGACAACAATCAGCGGTGCATGCAAAGGTTATTCGAGAAATTGTCATTCAGAAAAAATCTGAAATTATCGAAGATGTCAGGTAAGATTTTAATTATGTCAAAAAAATGTTACCTTAACCTTTTCAGAGCTGAATTACATCAAGAAGTTAGTGCGAGAGTAGAAGATTTTATTATTAGAACACCTAGAACAAGTAGTGGAATTATAGAAAAACGAAAGTCGATGTCAGAAAATGCAAAAGTGAGTTTGATAAAAAAATTTAAAAACCGAAGATAATGTTTTTCAATTTTAGCGGAAAATTGCTCGCCGCCGTCCACTAACCTCCCAAGATTTACAACTAGCGAATCAACGAAATCTCGAAGCAATGAAACGATTAAAAGACTCCAAAAACCAAGAAAAAAGGAAGAAGTTAGAAAAAGTGGAGCGAAGAAAAGAAGCTGAAAAGATGGCGAATCGAATATCAAAACAGAAATGAAGAGTTTATTCTTACAATTAGTTATTTTTACAACGGAGATCATGAAAGAACAAAATGTAAATGAATGGAGGGCAAAATTGAAAAAGAGGTGAATTTTATTCCTAAACACAACTTGTAGTATTTGATCAGTTTTCACAAGTATAACGATTTCTACCACCATAATTTGTGCGTCTTGGCGGTCTTTCACAAACATCGAATGTCAGTTTAAGACATGATATTTCATTTTCATAGAGGAGCCATGGAAGGTAGTCATCTCTGAAAAAATGGACTTGGTGGATGGTAGAAAAATTAAACCAACTTGTGCCATAGATTTTTGCGATACTCGATATACCATTGACTGAATTTATCGAATTGTCCGTTATTAACATCCCAAGTTCGACGACGCTCTTCCAACTCTCTACAAAAGTTTACTTGATGAAAATGAAAGTAGCCAATAGAACAATAACAGCCCTATTCAAATTTGGAATCCTAAAATTTTAGAGAAATTGCGAAAAACAATTCCTTCTAAGTTTATATTATTTTTTAGAGTATTTTTTCAAATGATTTTTATACAACAACACTTTTCTCATAACCCAAAAAACTCACTTTGCTACAGTTTCTTCGATTTGTGATTCTTTAAGTTGTCGTTTTCTCAAAATTGGACCAGTTGCATTGAATGCCAATCGTATTTTTGCGATAACACTTCCCTAAAACACTATTGGTATTACATCATACTTCAATACATTTTACTTACATATCCGACTTGTTGTAGACTTCCTAATGCACTTTTATAATCACTTCTATCGCCTTGCAAATAATCCATTTGACAATCATCATCGGTATCGAAAGCGGTCCAATCATTAAAACAGAACTCCTGAATTTCAACTCCATATCTCTAAATCAAAGTTGGAACAAATTTACCTTTCTGAAAGTATAAAATCCTGGTTTTTGCGGGCAATTGATTCCTTTCAATTGAGAAGCCAGCGAACTTTGTGCTTCTGGTTCGTGATCAATTTCAGTTAATGATTCGCATACATCACAGAAGTAACTGAAAATGATAATTTTGAAAAATTTAATTAGTTTTTAGATATTTTTTACCAGTTATTTCCATGTCCTCCACATCCATTGTTACTTGCGTTTTGGCATTTCATATTTGAGAAATCTTTAACATTCCACCATTGATATTCAGCTTTAGCGAAAAAACTGTTGTCGAGGGCTTCTGGGAAATCTTTTACCTAAAAAAATATTTGAGTACCGAATTTTTGAAAGACTCACGGTTAAAAAAAATTCCTTGCTTAATTTCAAACCAAGAAAACTTTTATAAGTTCAGTTCTAATTGTTCAAAATCGTAAAGCTGATCACGAAAAAGAAACAATTTTGTTGAGAAAAATTCATGAAAAGTGATTTTAACAAATTTTATAATTAAAAAAAAATTCATTCCATGTTTTTTTTGCCAAATAACATCATTTTGCACCGAAATTGTTAGACGAAAAAATATATAATGTCACCCACCTTAACATTCCTAATCTCGAGTGTGAAACATCCTGGGAATCTCACAACATCTGGCTTAATATGAACTTGACTTGGATTGATATCTAGCACTTTTTTGGCTCCGGGTCGTGCTGAAAATGTCCTCAATTCCTCATCAGTCTACTTCTTCTCAATACTTACTACAACTAGCATCAGCACGTCCAGGAACTAGCCAAATATCTTGATAATTACATTTATGATTGATTTTTCGACGTGCATCTGTGTAACGAGTTCCACTTCTAAAAAGCAGGTCGAGATTGATATGTTTTTCGAGGAGCCCAATTTCTTACCTGTACCTAGCTCGACATGCTGGATCCAAAATATCGCAATCTAATTGTCCATTACTATTTTGAGGAAGAAAAGTGAAAATTAGAAAAATAAATAAAGCTATACTATACGATGTTATGGATGGTTGCATACTGAAAAATATAAAAATGATATTGAGGGAAATAATTCGATTATTGTATGAATAAGAACCAAGGTCAGAAAAAGTATAAGTAGTAAAGTTGATTTTTGAATTTGGAAGTTTTTGTTATGCGATGACCTTGCATTTATTACGTCAACTACAATTGTGACTAAAATGAACTTTTTCGTAAGAAATCAAAAAAAGAAAAAAAGGCGACCAATTGGGTGGCTGACAGCAATTATGTTTTATTCTCAACCAAAAAATAAAAGACAACTGAAAATATGTACGAATAAGTATTTTCAGAGTTGTTCTATGAATAATGTATATTTTCTGGTGTCCACTGGAGATCACTTAAGGAAAAAGGGGGTTTAATAGGTGAACTTATTTTTTGGAGCATTTTCATAAGATCTGTTTTTTATGTGAGCCTGCTTCTTATTTTTACGAAAGTTAGGAAAAAATTATATGAAGAATGTATAATTAAACGTGGTACTTTATTTTGAAGAATTTAATTTCACATTGACTGTGTTTCTTTTGAATTTCGCAGTTTTTTTTTCTACTCAGAAATCGGAAACAGAAAACTATTACGATCGTATTTCAAATTCCAAAATCATGTTTATCACACGATTTTTGAATTCTATCAATGTTAGCTTTCACTCACAAACAATGAGACAGAGAATCAATAACAGTCGGGGTTTCAACCTTCATTGATAGTCTCAATTCTATTTTATTATCTCTTCAATGTCAGAAAAATTTGGAAACGTGTTCATGAATCAAATTTAGAAGTTCAAAAAAAAGTTATCTTTGGAGAAAATTGAAGCCACCTAGTAAGTTACAAGTTCTTTTACTTCAAGAAAAGTTTTCGGTAAATTTGAAATTGTTAAATATATCAAGTTCACGTGTACTTAGATTCAAAATATTATTCTTCATTAATTGTGAGAACATGAAACAAATTTCAAAAGTGTGACTAGTTGTTGAAGTACGGTAGTTTCCATTATAACTCGCTCATAACTCAACGTTGGTTCACATCAGAAAAATTCTGGAATGGCAGTCACTCGATGAGCTGTTTCATAACTGACTAACTCTTGAAAAAATCAGATGAAGATTGCTTTTTCAGAGGCATCGTTTGAAATATAGGCCTAATCGGTGCCACGCGAGTTAATCGGTGCCACGCGATCTATTGATGATTTCACTTTTTCTTATTGTCAATCCAACCAGGTCATCCAACGAAAAAACGTATATGTAGTTTGAGCCGACGAAATAGCAGGTCAAATTGAGAGAATTTGAAACTTTTCAAATTTGATCTACTTTTCGTTGGATGACCTGGTTGGATGAACAATAGTTCAAATGGTATTCAGATTATATGTGTCAGGAAACCTCAAGAATACTGTATTTTTCATATGGAAAAGTCAAATTCCTGAAATTTGAAAATACAGTAACCGCGTTGTATACGTTTAATAATAGACAATAACCGGAAAAAAAACGTGAAACATTTTTCTAACTACAGTACTTGCTGCTTTCTTTTTTGTTCAAAAAACCGAGACCTGGGAAATGTTACTATGGAGAATCCCATAAAAACACTCAAAATTAGTAGTTTCTTCATTTACTGTTTCTAAATTGGAAATTTCTTCATCTTTTCCAAAGTGTAGAACCTTCGACCAGAAAAAAGAAATCACAAAAAAATAAAACGAGAAATCATGTAAATCCAAAAAAATTTGGCTATCAATTCTTCATTAAACGCGTCGCGCAATACAAAAAAAAACCCGAAAAAGCGAAATTGTCTTTTTCGTCTTTACACACCTTCTTTTTCGTCTTTTTTTGTCTAACTGGATTCGGAAAGAAAATCGATTAAAAAACTAGAAATTCGATTATAATTATTATTCGGTTGTTTGACATCATGAAAAAAAAACAACAGAAAAATAAACAAAAAACGAGAAACATTATTCTGACTTATAAGTTATGTTAGTCAGTTCTACTGAAAATCAAACACTTAGAACATGAGAAAAAGATGAAAAAATAAACAAGTTTTGTTACTTACCATTATTTTACATTCAAAAAAGAAAAGAAATACAGTTATTATTATTCCATGCTTTCGATTTCTAAATTATCACCAATTTTCGAAATATGGCCATGTCTTTTATTGAATTTATTGATATATTCTTGACTTGATTCGTACTGTTTACCATTCTCTCGATATCTGAAAATATATTGTGAAGTTTCAATCTAGAACTGAAAAGGCGATGTTGTGAGGGAATTCAGAAGAATTATAATAAAACACATGTACTCTGATGTTTATTTTAATTTTCATTCAGAAGATCTTATTCAATCAACTATGAAAACGCCTTCAACTCACACTTCACAAACTGGAACTCCCAAAATCTCAGGCAACATCCATGGTTTCAACCAGCCAACTAATGGACTTTGTCCCGCTTCATAAACAACTGAATTGTGGTAGAAAAGAAGACCATCCAAATGAAATCTGAAAAGTTATTTTCATTTAGAATTGATAAAAATATTTTTGACTAACTTCATCGGTTCACTCATCATTTTCGTCATTTCTTCTAAAGTACATCTACACGACGGTGCCTTTGCAAATGTGAATCTGCAAAAATTTACTTGTCTTAAAATTAATCACTGACCGAGAAACTCACTTGCAAGTTTTGGTCGTTTTCGCCAGTTCGGGATTTTCATCAAACTTTGAATTTAACCAGAACATTCTGAAGTCATACGGGTTGTCGGCATATTCTCGTTCATTCCAAGATAATATGTCCAGTGTATAATATACTTTATCGTGATAAATACAATCGAGAATTGTGAAAGTATCTGTAAACAAAAATATTGACTGTGTGAAACAATAAGTTGGCTTTTTTTTCTGCACTTTCAATAACTTGGCTATTTTTAAAAGACCGAGAAAAAGGTGAAAGTTGTAATAAAATTTTTTTAACAAGGATTTTGGAAAAAAAAACTCTCTTTAAAAATCAAAACTTTTGCAAGAATCGAAACAGGAAACTTACATTTTCCATGATTGTTACCGCCCGGTAACTTCGATTGGAACTGTTGAATAACTCGTCCAGCTTTATTGTACGCAGTTGTAACACCCTTGAAATAGATAACTTTTCTATGTTCTTCTATTAAACAAAACTTACTCTCGAAGCAACAACCAGACAACGCTTTCCAGTGGGAGCAGCAACCATTGTCCATTCATTTGATAGAGTTGATGGAATATCAACAAGCCATTCACTTAATAATAACTGATCCGAATACTTGGATCGACTTCTCATTGAGGAAGTCTGACTGTAATCTGATATCACACTAGCTCCATCATCTTCTTTTGTCTTATTATGCTTTTCGTTTTCATCTTCAGAATCATCTGATGTTACTTCTTCGTCGAGAGCCAAATTGCGTAGTTTCAGAAGTTTTTGAAATCTACCATCCTTGAAAAAAATTGTTGATAAGTTGTTTTACCACTTGTTCTTAAATTAGGATTTTTCGATTTTTGCTCAATTAATGACATTTTATCTGTAATTCTATTCACTAAAGTGTGTGAGTTCAAATCACAATGAAAATGTATGGTCGGCCCACTTTTTTTTCCCAAATTTATCGAACTTTCATAAATATACTCTCAAATTTCAAGACTAAAATATCCGTTTTCCATTTGTTTTTTGTTTATAAGAAACTAGTGATGTTTTCAGAACCTCGCTTAATTTTATCAAATGATTTTTCATTTTTTTTTTGTTATCGAACTAACTTTATGCCTATCCAACACTTCTTGCCTCCTTTTCGCTTGTTGTTCCGCAGCTTTCGACAAATTCTTGAATTGACTATACCGAGGATGTTCGCCTGAAAAAAACATCTCAAAACTCAAAAGATCCGTCAATCTTACCCAGTGCATTTGGATCAACCTGGAATCCTTCTTGAAGTTGACTTGTCAAGAGATCCAACTCGTCCGCCATCTTGAATTCAGGCTTGAAAACGTCAAATTAGAACCATTTTCGTCACAATGAACATGAAAATTATAAATATTCATCGAAAGTGTGTTAACCTTTATGAACAAAATAAAACTATAGAAAAATCAACAATTTTATCAACAATAAACGATAAACAAAAACAACAACGAAAAACAATAAACATCTATTAATTATCTCTCAAAACCAGAATGTTTGAAACAATTCCATCTCCAATGATTTTTATATTTTCATAAATTTCGGATTTGTTCAACAGAAGACGAGAATCGCTAACCGATTTTTGAAGAATACATCGACCAATCTAAAAATTTTGATACTTGAAGAGAAATCAGAAGAAGTACAAGAGTATACCTTAGCTGGAACTTCTTCAATAGGTTTAAATTTCATCGCAATTTTGTCGCCTCCGTATTTGTTGTAGAAAAAGAAGACACTCTGAAAACAATTTTTGTTTAAAAAAAAAGTAATGACATTTCTTCTCCCAGCCCTGGTTGTTCGTGTTAATTTTAGAAAACAAATTACCTGTGAAAACTGATTATTGAGCTGATAGACCAACTCATCGACGGGGTCGAACTCCACCACGGGCAATCTTTTCGCTCCATTTTTTCTCTCTAAAACATTCTTTTTCCTAACAACAGCCGATGGTTCCAATTCAATCAAGCCATCATAAACACTATAATCCGGTGTTGAAGTGATCAATGAAGCTTCCAAATCGATCGCATTTTCTCCTAGCACATTTTTCTCAAGAATTTTGAGACTTTCTTTTGCAAGGCCAACAAGTCTTTTGAGAACTATTCCACATGGATTCATTTTTGTGAACTTTGATCCGATTTTGTCTTCTTCGGTGATTATAACCATTGGAGGAAGAATTGGGCGCATTTTTACGAATTCCTCTTCTAATTTCTGTCGTTCTTCTTCGTTCCAACTTTTTCCGCCAAAATCAACCAGAAGTGGGCGAGTCAACCAATTGTGAGATAAAATAAGATGAAGAGTTTGGGTGAAAGCACACCAAGCTGATCTAAAACTTCAATCTAACTTGAAAAAATATACAATTTTTGCTCACTGTGCTTCAATATTTCCCCTTTTCGAAATCGCCGCCGCAACTAACAATTCAATAACTATATCGTCTAAATATCCTGACAACAACTTTGTGCCCAACCATTTTTTGAAAATCTGACAAGTTTTTCCGAAAATTCGATGGCTTGTAGAAAATGACTGAAGCTGAAGTTGTAAAAGTGGTTCAGTAACAAATCTGTAATAAAAAATGAAACTTCACTCTCTATATAAAACATTGACAAACCTCTTTTTCCATGCTGACAATCGCATTCCTTCTAAAGAACTTTCAATTCGTGTGGCTCCAGAGTCACGGAGTTCTTCAATTTTTTCTTCGAGGATATCAAGCACCTTGTCATGGACAATGACTAGTTTGAAAACTATGCCATCCTGAAGCTTTGAATTTTATTTTTTCGTAGTGCAATATGTAGTTACCTTCATTACGAAGATTTGATCTATTGTCGGAACTGCGATAAGTTTCGCATCTCTTAGTTTCTCAGCAATCTGGGATAAAAAATATACATTCGATGTGTGAAAATTGGAAATAACAGACCTTGACATAAAATGAAGATGTGAGTCTTCTGATTGCTTCAACATCTTGTCCCCATCTTCCCGAATATTCCAATTTAATATGAACAATAACAGTTGGAGTATAGGCGGGAACTTTTCCTTCATCTTCGATGACAACATAATTCTCATCACATTTCGCTGTTTGTGCTGCATAAATTGACGGTAGAATAGGCTCAGTTGCTCGAATATATGGACTTATTCCATGAACATTGGTGATCATCAAAGGTATTCCTTTGAGAGATCGAAGAATTGCACTCAAATCAGCAAACGATCGGGTAACAGCTTCGAATTGTTCGTTATCAGACACTATTTTGCTCATATCAGCATTTCGCCAAGATAAACATTGTCCAGGAAGAGAGAGGATTCTGAATTATAAATTGGGTTTTTGTCAAAATCAGGAATGTTTGTGAGGCTGATTGAAGAAGATTATGACGAACATCTAACTATTTTGAAGCTTACTTTATCAAATTGAAGTCATTTTTCGATTTTGGGAAAATATTAAATAAAAATTCTTACTTTTGTATGATAAATTGAAGAATTTGAAGAGGAACTTTATCATTCGCCTCCTCCGACCAAACAACACATTCACAAATTCGGGTATCGGCAAACTTTCTCAATTCACTGGCGCCTTTCCACAATGTACGGAACTCTAGAGATTAAATAGATGATTGAATCATCAGTAATAATAATAATACCTTTAGCTTCTGCATTCTGTGCTGATGGTCCAACAGTTAACGGATTTGTCCATTGACTATTCACACGAAAACCAATAAGAAATGTCTGTGGTGCATTCAATTTATCAGAAGCTTTCGTAATCGGCCAATTTACTTCGTGTTCACCCAATTTTTTAATTCCCAAATACTCGAATCTCTCTTCCATGGTTTTATAAATCATCTAAATAAGATAAATTAATCAAAGTGTTTCTCTTGATCTCACCTTTACGAAAAATTTCAAAAAACCATTGATAATGTCATGATTATCAACCGAATCTCTTCCCAAAAGCGATAATAAGTGTTTCAAATCGGTCGGATTCACAGTTAGACGAGCATAATGATCATATTGAGCATAAATTGGAACTTTGTTAATGAAAATCGAATCGAATGCATAAATATCTCCAAGAAGACGAAATGTTGCTATTAGTTCTTTTTTCAATCGATCAATATCGAACTTTCCAATACTATGAGCAATATTCCAATGATCCCAGAGTAAGTTTACTTCGAAATGTTGCTTATATTCTTGCTCGATTTCATCTTCAAGGGCCTCATCAACTTCCAAGTACTCAACTGTTTCATTTTCCCATGTAACTAAAAACACCATCTTGAATTCAAAAAACTTATTTCAAATGTTAAACATACTCAGATCTTTCCAAATTGCTCGAATAACAGAGAGAATTTGTTGCTTATCGCTGATCTCTCCTTGCTTCAACAATCGAACTACTCTTGCCAACAAAACATTTCCTGAGAACTGTTCAAGATTCCGATTCGCTAGAAATCTTTTCACAAGGCTTAATGCGATCTTCGTATCTTTTTTATCCTTCAGAAGTTCTTCTGCTTCAAGGACTAAACGTTTTTGCATATAAGTTGTAAGAAATCGCTGATTGAAAAGTGGAGTTGGAATATCTTCAGGGAATTCATGAGATTTATAAATTGTTGATGGCCGAAGATTTCCGATATTTGGAGAGAATCGTCGATTTTTCGCGATTTCCCCATTCCAGAAACTGATTCTGATGTTTTTGTCCACTAATAAATCAGGATATAACAAATCTCCAGCAATGAATTCGACACTTTCTTCCTTCTTCAATAAAAGAGCAACTGCGCACATGTAATGTGCTCGTTTTGTGGCATACGTGAGATTCAAATAATCCCGATTTCCGAAAATTTGATCAGGAATTTCGACAAAAATTAAGTTTCCCGATGATTCGACACTGCTCGGTGTTGCATATGTGAACATGTTAACACTTGAAGTAGTATTTCGAATCGCATTCTGATATCTTTCGAGTGGATGTTTAATTCCAAGTGTTGACCAATATGCAAGATTCTTATATTCTGTGCCATATTTCATTTTTGTGGTTTCTATAGTCTTTTCAAGTTTTTTGACTTTCAAATTTTCTTTCGAGGATTCCACAGCATCTTCGCACTGGAATTTTGTTCGTTGTTATTATAGATCGAATCAAAAACTCACCAACAAACGATAACCCGTGGACATAGGCAATTCATTCGCTGAATTTTCGAATAGTTCCTCAACTTCCATTGCCTGAAATACAGGATTTTGAAAAGAATATCTACCTATTTTCGAAAAATAAAATAAATTTTCATAATAAACAGCAGGCATGCGTAGTGTCGTCGGTTCGCTGTTCAGACGAACAGATGAATTTTAAACTTTTTCGAAAAAGTTAAAAGAATGGGATTGAATACTTGTTCTCAGATAAATTGTACGTGGAAAAAAATGTTCACTATTGTACATTGAAAACCGTTAGAGAAACATGAAATCCATTGACGACGGGTTCAACGTCGTCCCGACGTTAGCAAATGGAGAATGTGCGCTCCAATGCAAACTATTGTCGCGTCTTGGAATTTTGAATTCAAAAAACCAACTGAACATTCGTTTTTCTTTTCGCGTGACACGTTTAAACGTTTGTCTATCACTGAGTTCTCATCACTGAGTTCTCATCATTGAGTTCTCATCATTATCTTTCTTGCAGAATGAGTCGACCTGTTCGCAATCTTGTTCCCGGTCGGAGAATCCTCGATGAAGATCATGCATGTGCGATGCGAGGTTATTACGTTAACCAGTCTTATATGGATGATTCAACAATCGTGGAGGAGCAGAATTCAAACATTATGGATGACACTTTAGAAAGAGAGCTTAGGAAAAAAGGAATGACCGAAGGAGAAATCATGATGTACAAACAGAAAAAGGTTCACGAAAGGTTAGAGAAGGTGAGCTTTAACTGCTTGATGAAAAAAAAATTACATTGACGAAAAAACGCTGAATGTTTCCAGGCTCGTGATACATTGCACAAGGGGATGCGCGGAGCCAAAGATTTTGGTGATTTGTTGGTGAAGTACGATTGTGTTATAAAAGGAAATCAGAATCCGCCAGAAAACGAAGAAGATGCTCCTCATAGTTTTGCAGTTCCTAGAGCCCCAGCAAACGCGACACGAAAGGAAATTCTTTCGTCGACTCCAAAAAATCCAAATCATACATCAAGAAGCTTTCGATGTCTGGACATTTCGCAAGTTGTCAACACGGTAAGAACTTTGGATGAAATTTATATAATGAAGGTACGTTTCAGGAAATCTCCCTGTTGAATGTCTCAAATCCTCCGACATCTTCCGTTTTTGTTGGAAAAGATCATGAAAACGTAAAGAACACATTCACCAAAGAACAGCAGACAGAAGGAAATATGAATGGAACGTTCACCGTAGAAAGAGTAAGTATTAGCAAAATTATTGGTAAATCTCTTTTCGATAAATCATTTAAAAAATTTCAATAAACAAATTACTTTGTTGTATTTTGCATTTTTTATTAATTATTTTTCCAGCATCAAACCGATAGGAGTCTTCAGAGAACATTCACGAAAGATCAGGTGAGTAGCATCCTAGTTTCTAAGAAGCTCGTTTGAAAATCACAATTTTTCAGGCGGGAGACGCTAGTACACGAGGAACGTACACCATAGAAAAAGTAAGTTCAAAAGATTTTCATGAATCTCTTCTCAATAAATTATTGAAAACGATCAGTGAACATAGATCGTTATATTATTTTTCATGTTGTTATTCATAAGTTTTCCAGCATCAAACCGATGGGAGTCTTCAGAGAACGCATCCAAGAGATCAGGTAAGTAATATTTGTAGTTTGTAAAACCCCTTTATCAAAAATCGCAATTTTTCAGCCTGAAGACGTTAGTATTAAAAGCACTTTTACCAAAGAAAAGAATGATTCTGAAAGCACATTACGAAGAACATTTGTCAAAGAAAACGTAAGTTTGTAGAACATATAAAATATAATTTTCTCTTTTTAAGACTTCCGAAAATTCTGAGAAATCCGAAAATGACGGGACATTCGTTGTAAACGCAACAACTTCTGAAGACACATTCACCCAGCCTACCACATCTGATATGCCCACAAAAAAGAAGGCTCAACGAGGAAAACGAGTGAGATATTTCAGAACAGTGAAAATTATATTTAAAATATTGGTTACAGGATATCTCACTCGCTAGTTCAATGTTAGAATCAAGTATGTTGAATGTGGCTGAGTCGCCTGGTGCAAAACTATTCGTTCGACGACCGAAAAAGTTGAGACCATCAATCGAAAGTCAGAACGATAAGAGTCGAACCATTCAAATGGAATCAATTAATGAAACAGAAAATGGTGAACAAACTGGTATGTCTTCGTATGTTGATGCGATAACCGAACAAAACTTGGAGGAAGAAGAAGAAGAAGCAGGAGAGAAAAGTAGAGAAAGGTATTCAGGAAATGTTTAATCTCACTAGACAACTTTTTCCAGACACTCAAGAGGCGTAGTTCATAAACTTCCAACAGAAGCAGCTCGTAAAGACACGAGTGTGTTGGAAAAGGCGCAAGATGTGAAGACTCCTACTCGAAATTATTTGAAACCGACTTTTTCATCAATTCAAAAATCAGCTTCAAAAAATAAACCTCTGTTAGCAGAAGCTACCCAAGATAATACTCCAGTTTCGACACCAATACAAGTTTTTACTCCAATCAGGAGCAATAAAAGTATTTCGATTCGATTGAGCGAACGTTTTGAAGAAGATGACGAAGAAGAAGATAGTGTCGGTGCAACTGCTGGTGAGTGCTAGATTTTCTGATTTTATAATTTTTTTTATTTTTCAGTGATCACACAAGGAGAACCAGTTGATTTTTCCGCTCTCCAATCAACTTCAGATCAACAATCGTCTCTTAATAGCATCGAAAAAACGCTGGACGTATTGAATATCCAAGATCCAGTTGAAAATATCTCATTCAATGACGGAGGAGTGGATCCAGACGAAGAAGAACAAATGGATGTATCAACTAAACGTAGATCATCACAAAGATTGCTGAGTAAGTTCATGCTGCATTTTTATAGAAGCGATAGCATAGGGGAACCGACCGATGAAAACCTCAATGAACATTATTTCAAATAAAATTACAAAAACCGTATGATAACAGTATTTTTTTTATCCGATAGGAAGGGATTCTGACGAACAGTTGAAATCAAGTAAAAGTAAAACGATTAATTCCAGATGGAAGCTTGGCAAGTATCAACACACCGGGACTATTCGTCAGACCACGAGGACGAGTCCCAAGAAACTTCGATGATTCGGTATATGATGATTCAGAATATGCGGACACAAGAAGTACTCGCAACAGACCTAAAGAAATGGTTTTGGCCAAAAGAGATTTGAGTAAGTTTTTTATCGACACGTTTTCTGATTTATAAATGCAATGTTGATGTTGCTAATTTCAGTTAAACCAACGGGAACAAATGTCGATGGTCTCAGAAGAAGTAGCAGAACAAGAGTCAAACCGCTTCGAACATGGCTCGGTGAACAGGCGGTATATGTGAAGTCGCCATCCGGAAGTAAACAAATGGTCGGAGTTACTGAAGTAGTTGTCAGGGATAAACGAATGATCAAGTATAAAAACGCTGATCCGAGAGTTATTCTTGAGAGACAAGAACAAGAAAGAAGTTAGTTTGGATAAATAAATAGTGAACTATTGTTGGATAGAATCGCGGAGTAGTAGTTCCTTTACAAGGTTTTACTAAGTCGAGAGTTTTGATTCAGAGCAACTTGATTTTTGTTGTTACTTTCTCATATTTTTTTCGAATCATTTCGCCAGAAATCTTCCGTTGTTCTGTATGTTAAAAATTCTGATGTTGTTTTTCGCAAAACGAAAATGAAATTTTTCAGAGATGAAAAAGGAAAGAGCAGCACAAAAACGTCGCGATCTGGAAGAAGATCATCGTCAAGGAATAAATTTGGACACAACACAAGAAGATATCTTGACTTCCGAAGACGAAGAATAACTAAAATATTTTTTTGTAAATAACGCATTTTTTTTCTTTCTGTCAAATAATGTTCAATATAAATTTATCTTTTGTATTTTCGAAGATCCAAGGAAAAATACAATCGATTGATAAACTCAATATCAGCGAGAACGTTGTTCTTGTCTTTCAGGTTGTACAAAGTCTCTTTAGTTCTGGAATTATTTTTTTCTTCAGAAATGAAAGAAAACTGAATATCACAAACCTGCTCCATACTTCAGTCTCAGATATATCAAGACCTTGCTTAACAACATTGAAGTTAAGATTCCGAGAAGAATTACAACAATTTATGTGCAAATATCGGAAATCATCATGTAATTCACCGTTTTTCCATAATTTGAGATATGCATTGATGTCCTGTTCAGTAAGAGCAACGAAATCAATCAATATAGATCTCGCTTTGATTTGTAGAAGTCGTTCGAGATTGATTTTGGTTCCAGGCAATATTACTGTCTTCTTCGCATTGAAAATCTAAGAAAAGTAATTTTGAAATTATTCGACATAAAATTATCACCTGGTTCAAAGTGATAAACCCACAATCAATAAGATCAATGTTTTCGTTTGGTCTCAAAATTTCAATGTTTTCCAATTTTGTCATATTTCTCAAATTGAACTCTTTGAACGAATGGTCATGCTTAAAATCAACAAATTTTAGTACATATCAAATTATTCGAACTAACCACACTTATATGAATACTTTTCAAAATATCACGATATTTTTCCAAGTATTTTACGAGATATCGTACAGATACTGTCATCATATTCCCATCTTCCACTGTTAACATTTTGAAAACTTCTTTTGATTTTCTGAAATTTCATTTTTCCGTATTGAATTATCAATGATGAGGCAACGAAGTGCATTGAAATTTTGGAGAACTTTCATTAAAAATACAGCACCGATCGGGTAAAAAAAGCTTCTGAATTGAAATGTTCAAGTTTTTAAGAAGATTAAATAAATTCCTACTTTCATTGGGCTCAGTTCGTTTTCAGAAGAAAAGTATCATACTCACATCATATTCGAATCGTATGCAAAAGTAATAACTGTCGACTGATTTTCTCCATAATTCGCAATTTCCAAAAAATAGTCAGGATTTCCTGACGAATTCAAGAGAATTATTTGAGATTCTGAATGAGTCGCAATCCATTTTATACCATACACAAAAGATTTCGAATTAGTGATCAGCTTGTAGTAAAACTTGGAACAACATGCCAATTTAACCTTGCTTTTCGTGTCTAATTTATCAATTATGACCTGTCGTAATTTAAATGGTAATCTATTCCAATATTTGAACTAAAAATATCGTTTTCTAAAAGTTAAAAATTGGTAACATACCGACACGTCATTTTCCGAGTCAAACATCTTTCAATTACTCGAAAAAAAAAACTGATAACAATGTTTGTTTGAAATGTACATTTCGACATAGTAAACTAATCGTTTTTTTTGTTTATACGTCGATAGCATACGCCCCATTAGTTATGATGATTTTGCGAAAAATCACAATTATTTCATTGTTAAAACTATCATAAATTGGAAACATTTTATTACCACTAACAAAAAACATTTAGATATTTGAAAAATTGGCAGAAAATTTTCGAGAAAACAATAAAACATCACAAGTTACGGGAATACATGGAGGACCATTCATAAAGCTTCAAATATGGTCGTATTTGAGAAAAAGACAAGTGACAAGAATGGATTAATAAATAAGAAATGGGAAAGAAAAAACACCCGAAATACATCAGAAAAATATAATTAGGCGAATTTTTGAAGAGAAAAGCAAGGTTTTCGGGTAGGCAGATTATGCCCATTGAGCAGCTAATGCATTTGCTCTGGCCAAACGTTTTGTAACGTATGAACCAACAACAAGTGCGGTTAAGACTAGAGATATCAACACGTGATCGAAGTCATCCTGAAATTTATTATAGTTGGTTTTGAAAACAAGGCCTTTAATTTCACATATTGGTAAAAGAATATTTTTTAGAAAAATAGTTTTTTGCCTGGCTTTGAATTATTTGAAATCGTGACATTTTCTCAAAGCTGAAAGTCATTTCGAACAAAATTACAAATTGAATTTCACATGAAAGTGATTTACCTTGAGTATATCGAAAGTTCCTGAAGGTGTCAGTCTGGTGAAGAACAGATCAGTTCCATATGCCAATATGAGACTCGTAGATTCCAAACCAGATGACCTGAAAAAAAAACTATGAACTCTTCTAAAATCTTTCAAATAACTTACGATGCTTTGATTCCTCTGACACGATGAATTGTCTGATTATAATTAATCATTTCTTCGGTAGCAATTGCGATTTCTGGCATATATCCAATGATCATTTCTTCTCTCATTGCCTGTGTCACTTCAATTGGCCGAGTTGCATCCAGAATTCTCTTCGATACTTCGTGAATATTTCCGCATGGCAATGCAAGAAGAATTGAGCGAGTAGTTAGACCTTGTTCTGAAAAATAACAGAATGAGGAAAATTGTATATACGTGATTGCTACCTGTTTCAGAGACGGACATAGCTTCAACTCCATTCGCATAGATATAAGACTGTGCCATAACAACAGGAGCATGCTTGGTCGGAATCAATGAATTGAACACATCTTTTTGTGACGGAGAATCCGATGATTCATACAATTCAATAATACCCAGTTCGGTTCTTCTTCCCTTCTCTGACCAGAACGAATACTGAAATTTGAAACTTTGCTTTTCATATAAAGTTTCGTTCGTTTTCGATTTCCGAGGCATGACATGGTACAAAAGTTAGGTGAAAAAACTCTTTCTCGGCGCTAAACGAGCTAAGGAAACAATTTGATATACCAGCTTCAGATAAATTAGTTTTAAAAACTTACAGCTAGCCAATTTTCGGAGTGTACAAAATGAACTGGACCAGCTGCTTTTCCGATCGATGCCGAGTGTATAATCTGTCCAGACACAACATCAACCAAAACAATTGTCAATACTTGCGACGATGGATTAATAGCAGCAATTGCGGCCAAATTCGGATTAATATACTTATATTGAACATTGCGATCGACCAAAACACGTCCTTGTGAATGAACTTTTTGATTGTATGGTTTTCCCTTGATAGCGATAATTTGGTCATTTTGTGTCAGCCCAAGATTTCCTGACCAAACTTTCTTAATAGTTTTCTTGGCAAGATTGATCTTAAGTCCTCCAACAACTCGATTATTCTTCTCAACATCCAAAATGTGCAAACTTCCTTGAATGTCTTCAACTTCTGGGAAGTATTTGATAACTCCATTTGTTTGCAAAATAATTAAAGGATGAATGTGTGTCGTTTTATCGAGGTTTGGCAGAAGCGAAACTCGTCTAATTTTTCCACCCAAAACTTCACGTGAAACGATATTTCCCGAAATCGGATTGAACGACACGATTATACCATTTGAAGTGACAGAATCAGTGAAAATAACAGATGCTTGACCAGCCAATTGGTAATGTGCTGTTGTTCTTTGAACAAAAATAGGGACTTGAGATACTCCGGAAACTTCCGATTTAAGTGGTTGGAAATTGGCACCAAGATAAAATCTCCACAAAATATCTCCGCCTGCACTATCAAGTCCGAAAACAACACCATCGAGCGTTGAAACAATTATCAGTTTGCGAATATTGAACAAATCTCTTTCGAACGGCGCATCTTTTGAGCTAAAAACACAATCAGAATGAAGAAAGCCTATACGTTGACTTACATTGACGCTGAAGCAGATTGTCTAATACTGTTAACAAAATCGGAAAAACCACTACCACCCTTCTTCGAAAAAGTGGCAGTTATCGAGAATAATTGTTCAACAGTTCGAATCACCCATCGACGGAGTTGACCAGTTTGAACAACAACACGACGTACAAATGCAGTCACTATGTTTTCTATAAAACAACATTTTAGTGAACAAGTTGAAATGAGTACTCTTACGTTGATCTCCTTCGAATTCATCTTCAATCAATTGTTGACTCTCTGATAGTGGTAAATCAACCATTTCAATCGACGAGATTCTCATTAATGATTCGTCTCTTTTCCATTCAACTATTGCCTGTTTTCCCAATTCGAGAACAATCATTTCAACTCGACAATCTTCTCCGATCAGGATCAACTCAATATCTTTAGAGTTGCTCGATGACGCATAGATTTGACGAGGAGTTACACGAGATTCCGATTCAGCAAGAGTTGTCTGAAATTTTCAATGAATATATACACTCATCAAAATGTAGTCCATTTTTATACTTGGGAAAGTTGGGAAGCTATGCATTTTTATTGTAAATTGCACTTCAGAGTTATGTGAAAAACTTATCACGTTCAAATTATATATATATTTTTAACTTTCACCCTGCGAATGGGTTCAAAAAATTAATAACGAAGTGATGAGACATTTTTTAATGGAATATTCAGATAATAGTAGATTTTCAAGAGAAAACTCACTGTATATATTATTTTCCCGTCTTCTGAATTGACAACTGTGACTTTCTTATTGTTAATCAACACTAATTTTTTATTTCCCGTGACTGTGAATGCATCATAAGATCCTTCGATTTTCGCTATTTCCACGAGATTTTTTCCATATACTTTAACTTGATTCTCTCCACGAACTATTAAATGTTTCGAATTTCCTCCAATTTGTTTGACTGTCAAACCAGTAGAAATATCCTTCGACGAACCGGAAGAAGTTTCGAAAATAGTCAAACCATCACTATGGAAAGAGACTAGATTTTCTCCAATTACATCACACTTTTCGATATTTTTCAAGTTTCCATTGATTGTTCGAACAACTTCGATACTTTCAGTGGATACACTTCGAACATCAACACCTTGCGAATTCTCTCGAATCACCAAACTTAGTATTTCATTTGATGATCGAACAAATCTTGAGAACTTCACACCGCTTGGTAAATTATGAGTAGTAATAGGATTTTCTTTATTTTTGGCGAAAATTGCAATTTTTCTCGAATTTGTTACAAATATATGTGTGCGAGTTGTGATTATATCAGCGCTGAAAAAAACCCTAATATTAGTAAAATGACATCTTTCTCACATTTCCGATTTCTCGTCATCCAATAAATATTGCCAGTTGAGCACTCCATCAGCTTTTCGGAATACTCGAACACTTCTTCCCTCATCAGATACAGTATAAATATAATCCTCATCTGACGTTGAAACAATTGATGAGTATGAAGGGTTTGTTCGTTTTTCAAGAACTCGACGCCAAGCTGAAAATTGAATCAAGATTGGATTATATTCAGAGACACAGCAAACTTACAAATTTCACCAGTGTTCAAAGAAAGTGCTGACAAAATATCTTCATCCGAGGTTACAATTATCCGGTCGGATCCTCTGAAAAATATTGACTTGACATTATTAACAGTTAGAAATGAATTTTTTTCAAAATGTTTGTTAGTTAGGTTTTCTGAACCCATTATTTGTATGCCTTCATAAAGAACTATTTCCACTAATTTTCATCGAAACAATGCTTAACGCAAAATTTGTAGCTAACGAGGAAATTCTGATTTAAAAAAACGAAAACTAACCTCTCAACTTTATCGAAAACCACATTATTCGGACATCCTACCAATTCTCTCCGCCAATCAAACTTCCCTACTTGATCTTCAAATATCGCGAAACCCTGGCCAACTAATAAGCATAATATCCATACGGGCCAATTCATTACTAGAATGATACTAATTAGTTCATATAAAATTAGATGAAAATAATTATTGGTAATCAGAACCAATTATAGGAAAAGTCAAGAACACTTTAAAATAAATAACGCTATTATTCAATGCAAAAAAAAAACAATAAATTACAGAGTACCAGTTTTCATATGATTCTTTAAAATCCTTTTCGGAATTGTGCACCTCTTTCGTGATATGATCCAGAACGTTGTTTTCTGAAAAAGGGAAAACATAAAAAAAACACATACAATAAAAAAAAATAATACCTGAACTGTTCAAACGCATCCATTGATCTACCGAAACCTTTGAATTGGTCAGTTCTATCGCGAACTTCTCCACCTTCAACCGGTTCAACGATGCCCTGAAAACGATTTTGAAATTAAAAAAAAAACTGAATAGGATTGAAGGATAAAACTAAAGTCGACACATTTTGAACTTCCTGTCAGATGGAGCAAAATAATAAGCTCCGGTGATTTGCAAGTCTGTAATCTGTGTTTTTTACATATTAAATTTTTAATTCGAAAAAAAAACTTGGTGTCTAACTAGACCGGGATTTTACAATTTTGAATTTACACTTAAAAATTGAAACACGAACCGTTTCATCTGCTCCCAATCCTTTTCCGCTGCTCCAACCCATTTTCGCCATAAGCTGTGCTCCTTTGTTATCATTTGATAGTGGAGCATTCGATGCACGGAACCCAGAAGACCCGAAAGATGGCGCATGACTGAAAAACATATACTTCAAGCTACTGAAATTTTTGAATACAACCTACAACTCAGGAGATGGCGATCGATTGAATTTAGTTCTCGGCGGTGTTCGACTTCTGCTCCTCGACATAGATCTTCTTCGCGTACTCGATTTTCTCCCATCATCATTGTTCGCTCTACTGTTATCACTATCACTACTACTTTGACTCGATCGGCTATCCGAGCTTGAACTTCTCGATTTATTTCTGGATCTACTTCTAGATCTACTACTCGATCTCGATCTGCTTTTACTTTGTTCTCTTTTGTTATATTCTCGATCATTGTCAATTGGTTGATCGGCATAATATTCTTCTACTTTCTGATTTATCGAATCAATCATTTTTGCCCATTTTTCTTCTTTTTCTCTTTCCATGATTTCTTCTTCTTTGCTAGTTGGCCGATTTTGAATTGTATCTTCATATTCAACTCCTTCCGTTTCTAACTGAGCGAGATGTATTTTCTTGAGTGCAGCTTTTCTATCGAGAAACTCGGTCGGATAATTTTGAATATCCCAATCATCCGATCTGTAAATTAAATGTTGTTTTTTGAAAGTCGTGTGATTCCACTTACACTCCTTCAACATTCACAATTGAATCCAGATTTAAACATTTATAAAATGATTCTTTAGCTGTTAATAATGATTGTGATGGCGGGACTTGTGGTGGCATTTCAAGTTTTGTCGGATCAATAGGTTTATACTGGAACGAAAGTTGAAATTCGTAGAAAAAATCATTTCACCTACTCCGAATTCATTTATTGGTATAAGCGGAACCATTATACCAGCAGGTAGTGCCATATACGATTTCTTAGGTTTCAGAGCGTTTTCATCAAACGGTGTCCCATCAATGTCATCACCATCAACTTGACTATTATGACGATTATCAGAACCTAAAAAATAGATAACTTTTTGAAAAGTAAATTTTTATAGGAAACATTTTCAATATTTATAGGGTAATTCAGATGCTAAAAAAATGTGTTTTTTTTTAAATAAAGGCAATGCAGGAACCTCAAAAAGACGCACGTTTGATTCAATAAAATGACATTTCCTATGTAAAAAAATTGAACGTGATTATCCTGCATTGGAAATGTTATGTATTTTAATTCGAAAAACGCACATTTTAGCATCTGCATCACCCCATAAAACTTGGAAATGTAAATAAAAACTTGCATCAAACTCTCACCTTCTTCTTTCCACTGATTTCTTGCATTTTGTCTTTCTTGAGGAGTCTGATCGAATCTAGATCTTCTAGAATGATGAGGAAGTGAATGATTCGACGAACTTGGTTGCGCATTCGAAGGTCCATACTTGAGTTCTACAAAAATATGCATATTTTAACACTCAAGAATATGTGAATACCGTCAATTTTCTTCTGAAGCTCATCAATTTGTTTTCGAATATGCTGTGAATATGATGAATGTTGTTGTTCGTATCCAGCGAACGTCGCCATTAAATTAGTCCTTATAGATTCTTTTATACTTCCATAAGATGCTATTTCGATATCTCGATCATTTTGAACAATTTGCCCGGTATTTCGGAGTTGTTTGAACACTGACGGTGGGAAATACCCTCGGCCTTCCCATTCTCCGAGCAACTTTCCTTCCAATTTTTCGCGCATATCACTTGAATTCGACATTTCCCAACAGTAGGCATACATTTTCGGAACATATCTTGCCAACATTTTCATTTGATTATCTTCTTTTTTTCGTTGACTAAAAATAATGAAATATTGGTAAAAATCAATTTTTAACCATTTCTGTGAAATGAAACGATATTACCAAAAAAATGCCCAATCATTGATCAGATAAAGAATATGTAGCCTCATATATTCAGATGATTCCATACTTTTTAGTGAATTTAACAAATATATTAAGATCATCTCGCGCAATTGATCATTATGGCAATTCTCGAAAATCCATTTCTTAGCGTTCTGCATAAAATTTTAATATGAATTTTATACGCCAAAATGTGTCCTACCGTAATAGACTCTTTCGAACATTTTTGACTTGACATACTTTCTAAAAACGCAGCTAACTCATGCCAATCAAAATTTTGCATTCGTAGTAAATTCTCAATTTTCTCGCTTTCCGACGATCTGATTGTAGCAAGAAAATGACTCTGGATAAAATTTAATTTTTAAATATTAAAAAAGTGAACAAACCTGCAGTATACTTTCCAAACCATCTTCGTGAGCTTTTAAATTATTTTCACTGTCCGATATTTTTTGATTTAATTCTTGAATTTGTGATTTTATCTCCGTGATTTCTGGAGTGTCCATATCCATCAAAGAAGGTATGGTTTGCCTTGGAGGTGCAAAATTACTCGATGAAGATGGAGGCAGCATATTCGGTGGTGGGCCTAGAAACAGATAAACTGTTTTTCACAAGAGAATTTTGAACAAAAAAAGCCGGTGAAATCTGGGGAATGTTCAAAAATGCTCTTTTTTGTCACTTCTGATTTATCTGATTTTTCGGGGAAAAAAAAGGTTTATTGAAAAATTGATAATATGAATGATTTTTTGTAAAAAATGGTTGGCATTGAAACAAGATATAAAATATATTTAAAAAATCTAATCTCACCATGATGATGTTGTATACTCTCCCTCAAAACCATTTGATAGTAATCGAAATACATTCCATCTTTCATCATAAATGCAAATTTTGGATTATTTCTCTGTTTCTCTCTCATCATACTTTCAAATTGTGGTCCGTTCTTTGCACAAGCTGTCGCTGTTTTCTCAATAGACGAGCGGAGTTCAGGATCTAAAATTTACTGTTTGTAAAATGTTTCAATACTGACACTGACCTTGTGGTGGCATTGGTCCATCGCTCCAATTATCCTGATTACTCCATCCACCATCATTCATTCCTGAAAACCACCAAACTCGGAAAAAATTCGATGAAAAGGAAAAAAAGCCAAAAAGACGCCTTTGATTTTTTCAAATTATTCACATCAAATGCGTCAGCCTTGTGCATTTGTTGGCGTCTTTATAATTGACTCGTATATTTCTCATATTTCCGCGAATGTTGTGTGCTTTTGAATATGTATTGTTCATGAAAAAGGGCCTCATGGGAAAAAGCTATCGTTGAGATAAAAAATGATACCAAAACCATATCTAGAAACCCGTGTTTTCATTCAATTGCCTTTCTTTTTGCTTTTTTGAAAAGGTTTCTCATAAAAAATCATCGAAACAACCAAATCCCGAAATGACAGCATTTTTTCGATGACTGATCAGCTCGAAGGGCTTGCGGGGGTCACAATTTGCAATAATACATCGTTTGTGCAAATAAATGCTGATTAGTCAGTTCTTTGCGTCAAGTATCTACAATTTGTCCTCAAAATAACTTCTTCATTTTTTCGAAATTTGATACACTTACGAATGACGCAAACACCTGACGACAATAGAATCGAATAGTGTCGTAACTGGTCAAAATATTTCATCTTTTTTTGCACGTGTCGATTTTGCAGGAAATGGGTCACGTCATTTCGCAAGTCTAGGTAAATATTATGAGAAAAGTGGAACATGGTGGTAGAAAAAGTCGAAATGTCACTTGATAAAGTGTAAGCTTTTGTCAATATTACATGCATACGCAGATGATTCGGTCGCCACTCAGGTGTCTGGTAAAATATATATGTTTCATCTTGATTACAGTTTAAATATTCATGGTGTCTAGGGAGACACTACTTCAAGGCAAAACTTTAGAACTTTTCCGTGTTCTCCCAGTTGTTATCCCTCGTTCAGATATTGGTTGTAATCAGTACAAGCCCGCTCCCATATTAAACGTAGGTTAGAGTTCCAAGTGTAAAACTACTTCAATGGAACTTTTGTTCCACATTTTCGTCGTTCCGCGGAAAACTGATTTTCGAGTAGATTAAAAATTTCAGTAACCCGATGTCAGCGATGAAAATAAATAGGCTCAAATTCGATCGGTGACCTCCATTTTTAAGCATTTGATTTTTAAGAAACTAGAGTTTTTCATTTTGAAAAACTATTGAGTTCCATTTTCAACCCATATTACTGCCACCGGATGTAATTTTTATTTTCTCTCTCGAAGTCAGAAACAATGTCTCATTTTTTAAGTTGATTTTTCATGAGCTCTGCAGCTCTTGCGTCATTTTCAAAGTTTTTTGTGCAAATAAAAAATGTCTGTATTCTCAGAACTCTGCCCACCATGAGAGTTTTGCGTAACATCTGTGAACTGGATATTCGACCCTTTAGCACGTTGAAAAGAAAAACAACAGAAAGTTCAAATATCAATTTGTGAGCAGAGAACAGGCACTTTTTACATGATGCAAAAATCCAGACCAAGAAGCACATCCTTTTGGACTCCGCCCATTTTTAAACTTGTTTCAAACATTTACCACGTGGATATATGATAATTCAATTAGACAGCGCATGGTTTGCAATCCAAATATAAGATGAAAATAGATCAATTATGAGGAATGCGAAGAATCTTATATGAATTAATTAGCCGATAAATAGAAAACGAATTGTCTGAGAACGTCTTGGTCAAAAAACATAAATAGGCAGTTATAAAACGAATGACCGATATCACCACCCAAAAACAAAGTGGCTTACTGTAGTCGGAGTTAATCAGTTCACTGATTTCTGAAAAAAAAATTCACAACAATTTTTAAAACTTTGAAACTTGATGGAAATGACAAAGCAATTATTTAATTGTTCAATAAATGTAGTTAGACCCTTGTGAGAATATTTCATGGACATTTTCTTTTCTGCTAAGAGTTCGAAGAAAATATTTTTACAACTAACTTATTGTATTATGTTAAGTCCCTAAGAAATTCGATTTCTTCGTTTTAGTTAATGTCAAAAACTAAGAACCTAACAAGTTATGGTTTTTTACATCAAAATCGAAGTGTAGGAACGTAGAAAGATGACGGGTGAGTGTCAAACTCTGAGAGTCGTGTTCTAAAGTAGTACTGAATAATGATTTTAGTTTCCAAAAAAATACTGATTACAAATTGAAAAATTAGCGTTTCTACGAATTCACAATGAATTCATATCACAAGAGCTTGTTGGAGGTGGAGAAACAGTAATTTTCAAGAACGTGCTGAAGAACCCGGTAATTGCAATCGATGCCATCAAAAAACATGAGAATTACTTCATCTGGGATGAAGTTCTTAAAATTTCGCAAATAACCCTTTCATTCAGATTTTTTAAAAGAAATTTTGAAAAATGAGAGCAAAATTCTTTGTTGTTGTCGAATTTTTGACAGCTTCAAATTTATCGCAAATTTTAGAAACTGTTGACTGAGGTGAGCTTGAACATGGGAAAAGATTGTCACTCATTCCTGCGAGTTTTCGTTTTGAGCTCGTTCGGAGTTCACATTACAAAAAAGGGACTAGCAAATGTCTCACATTAAAAATTAGATTTTGAAAATGACATCTCTGAAAATGCTTTCTGTTTGAAAAATAAACGTTTCACAGATATTAGGAGTTTCCTGAATAGATAGTATATATCGAAATCAAAAAAACTTTATCTGAAATCACAGTTCCATGTTGGTAACACATTCGGAAAACTTCTGCATTTGGTAAGATCAAACAGGAGAAATGTTCACTGAATTTAAGATTGAAGCTAGAATAAGTACTTCTCATACATGTACGTGAATCAGAAATTTATCTAAATCATTGAACGAAGTCCTAAATTCCGAAACTGATGTTTTGAGTCTAAGCTTCACAAACTTGACTCGGCAATCTTAAAAAGCAATTCAGCGAGTTGTGCTAAGTAAGAATAAATATGTAAACACGTGATACCATGTCAATACCATGTTGCGAAACGTATCTTGCCACGTTTTGTTCCATGACGCAACTTTAGTTTTCGAAATACACGTGGACTCGACGAACACGCCACAAAGCAATTTTTCTTGATTTTCTAATTTTTTCTGTCAAGCAATTTCAGTGTGTTCAAAAAAACAAAACGGATTAATAAATTAAACAATTTTATTATTGTGAAAAATATACAAATATGATGCATTTTGGTTGTTGAGATCGTTGGTCGAAAAATAAAGCTTCCAGTTGATTGAAATAAAATAAACAGCAAAAAAAGTGAACTGGGTCCCGTAACGAATCGAATAAAGCTTTGATGACAGTAGTAATAATAAACAAAAAAGAGGTACAGTATCCATTGCCATGAAGAAAATGAAGAAGAAGAAGAAGAAAAATAACAATCAGCGTCTAATTAAAATAGGCGAAGAAATAGTTGACATAACAGAACATGTCAAAATAATAACGAGCGATAACTGTTGAAAAATACAGTATGCTCTAGTATAAATCGGCGCAATCTTCCATTGAATATCGCCACGGCGGTAAGCATGTAGTCATTTTTATATGTTTTGTTCAAAAAAATCAGAATGATAAATGTGTCTGTTTGAGATTATATAGTTGCTTTCTTTTAAGCGCCGCCCATTTTTCTATTTCCCACACATTTGTCAGTTTTTTTCTCATTGTGTTTGTTTTGACTCCGCCCCTTTTTTGACTACAGTATACTTTGCTCGTTATTTTGAGTAGGTCTTGTTTATTAAATTTGTAGTTGCTTTAAGGGTACACATTTTGACCGTTTTTTCGGGATCATAAATCGTCACAAATAGAATCAAATATGATAAATGATACAAATTGACATCACACAGTTATGTGTCATATTTTGATAATAAAACCTGTCTGGAGGAAAGGACTTCTGAAATGTGTCTGTTTTGGTGAGAACAAGGCTTGAGCAGAGATAGAACCATGACAGATGCTCTCAATGATTTTAGACAAGGACAAGGAATATCATAAGATCGTTCAAAGATTTTTTAAAAAGATATCTATCAATCCTATGCTGATCCTCGTTTTTAATTTTACTGAGGTCGGAACAAAAGCTGAAAATTATGCCCGAGTTAAAGAGATCCAGCAGAATTTCCATTAATATGCAGAGAAGATAACTTTGTTAAAAACTCCCAAACTGAAAAAGAATTTTTTTTTTGAGTAATCAGAACGCTGGGTGAAAAACAACTAAAAACGAACACGTTTGCTCGTTGAGTGAGAAAGTCTGCTCAATTGCGAACACGCGGGTATATTTTTCAAATCATGTTGTTTTGTTTGGTGAAAAGTTGTGGACACACTTTAGGCACACGGTCACGACAACTTGCACACTTTTTTCAGCGAAAAATACAACTTTTTTAAGGTAAAAACAATGACTCTCCTCAATACTAGGGACATTGATACGCAACGCAGAAGCGACGCAATCGACTGTTTCCAATAAACTGTTCAAAATTATAGATGTTCTTTCGTGACCGTCCAACATGTTTTCAACAGTATTTGAACTCTCCAAATTGTATGATTGATATCAATGGAATTTCAACTCTTAGAACTACAGACCATATTTGAAAATTATGTTTTGTTTTCACTCTCACTCGTACTCACAAAACATGAAATCTACATTTTGGGTCATTTATCATTTTTTGTAGCCAACCACGTCATAATTCACTAAAATTTCATAAAATATTCGTTAAACTCTACGCATTCTATTTATAGTTATATTGAATGATTGATAAGTGATTATATTTGGTCTCAATCGATAACCTTTAAAGATAGAGATACGTTTTTCAATGATCACATTTTGCAGATAATTATACGTTTTCACGTGATTTGAATCGAATTTAATAAACAATGAGGATCACCAGACCATTGTGACGTCGAAAGTTTTCAAACACTGCGTTTTGCTTTTGAAAAATGATCGAGAAAGGTTATACAAATCGTAAACAAAGTCTTAAGATAGTTTTACATTTTTGACATTCTGTTTGCTCGTTTACAAAATCCTTTCGAAGTATTATATAGGAGAGCAAAACAGAAAATTGTAATCGTCAATTTTTGGCATTTTGTTCGGAGTGGAACACATCCGGCAAGGACATTTTTGTTATCATGAACCAATAATGAATGACATGAATGGAATGAACAAAAAAGCACTCATTGATTAATGGAGAACATCCGCTTCAACATGGAACACGAACTCAACGAATCAAGTTTTAAAGACAAACAAGTGGTTATGTATTTCTTTCTAAATTAAAACCTAATATTCATGTACATTCTTCATTGGTACCCATTTTGAAGACTTGTACCTTATGCCTCACATCGAGGCCTTCTCTCAAACCCAAGGAGCCGATCAAAATTGTCGTTGTCAGAGTTAAGATGAACAATCATTGTGTTACATCATGTCATGAAGCTCTACTGTTAAGATCTATTTATGTCATATTCAAAAAAAAAAGTTGAAACAGCGTTTTTTTTTGCACAAAAAGTAGTTTCTGATTTCAAAATGTTTATCAGCTTTTCCTGCTTCTAATCTTCGTTTTTTGTACCATCGACCAGGAAAATTGATAATTCCTACGAAAAAATCGTGGAGGATTATGATTTGTTGTAAAAAATACGTCGATAAGAAAACGCGGTCAATTTATGAGCATATGATTTTTGATTGAAAGTTTCCGAACACATATATTCAATGGTTCTAGTGTTTTTTGATATGTTTTCCAGCTGTAATTGGTCTAGACTATAATAGATATTTAGAACAAAAACAATAGACAATGAGAACACTTTCACGTAAAAACCTCGTTTTCCAACAAAAAAAAAATCAGAAGATTTTCGATTCCTAATTTTTTTTTCAAAATTTCAGCTAATTTTCTACAAATTCAAAACTACATTCAACCAAACAGTTCTTCTACAAACAATGTGTCCTCTAGTCCAACAATCATTATTTTCTACGTCACAACACTATACCACACCCAACTAATTGATGAACATCTTCCAATTTTTCTTTTGCGGCAGGAAAAAAATCGACACAAAAAAGAGACGAATCTCATTGTTCGGTCATTTTATGACCTTTTTGGAACCTATAAGTAGAGTTTTTCGCCGAATTCAAGCAACAATGATTCATATTAATAGTTTATGTGGTTAGCTAAGATCTATGACGAAACAAGAAAATAATCATGAATAGCTAGTTGGACGAATTTATATGAACCAATAGCTATTTTTAGAAACAAGCGGTTTTCCCAAAAAAATTGGGTTCATATTTGAATTATTGGGACTTGCGAATTTTTAAAAATCTTTTTTTTTTCAAGTTGAAAAGATTCACGTTAGAGTTGCGAGAATTGATAAATTACTTCGAATGTTCAAGAATATTCGCGTTGTTCTTTGACATGGCCAAGAACATTATGTCCAGAAAAAAACAACTATCTCATATTTCACTTCACTGTAGGAACATCATATGTGCCAGGTTTTTTTGAAGACCAAATTCTAGTTTCGAGAAATTTCAGATCAAAGTTGAAAAGTCAACACACTCAAACTTGTTCGTAAAATTTGGTGTTTGCAGGTTCAAAAAAATTTACGAATAAACTTTTCAGACACAGTTTTTGATTATTTTGGAGTCCATCTTTGCTCAAACTTGACAAATCCAACTGTTTTTCCAAAATCTCCAAATCACCAGAAATGAATCATTGGCTTTGATATTTACAGGTTTATCATGACTCATAACGATTTTTTGTGATTTTCTTTAAATTCTTCCCTTTTTTCTTGTTATTTTTTGCATTCTCAACTACTAGTTATTTTGAAGATAACCTTTTTATTTGCAAAACTTTCAATTTCAAACTATAATCATAACTAACTATTTTATTTCTGTTTTTTAGCTATAAAAATTCCGATCGTACCAAACCAAAGTGTAAAAATACACAAAACAAGAGAATGTACTACCAAAAACTGAATCAAAAAATCATAGTACATGTGTATGTGTGTTGGAAATGCAGTTGCAGACAACAGCGACGAAAAATTCCAAAAATAGAGACATTTGGTCGCCTTGTCATGTTCAATCAATTTGATCTACAACATGATTTGATTCTCTTTTTATGACAGGTTACTGTAGATGGACAATAGGATGAAAACATAGATCAATTAGAAGCAACAAAATCCACAATACAACATCCATATATCCTTTCGAATGTACTTTCAGTTTATTTTCAACAGTCTTTGAGTCTAAAGTGTATTTTAAGGTGCGGTCGTTTATTTATATGAAAACTTGTTAGATTAAAAAGGGCATACATTGTTTTTTGTCATTAACGTTCCGAAAATAAACATTTTTAACATCGCATGACAGAAAGTAAGGACAACAAGAAGGAATGGCGAGGTATTCTTTATTTTTTTGATGATATTCAAAGACTGGGGGTGAAAGGGGTCTTTCAACGTGTTACCAAATGAACATTGTTCACTGAAATTTTAAGTAAACTCTAACTTGAAAAATGACCCAAGCTTTTCCCGAAGGACAAGTCAGATTATTTAGAGGCACGTTGAGAAATAAAATCGAAATGTATATTATTTGGTTTATATATGGTATTTTCGGAGGTTTACCTTACATGCATAACTGGTTAGATATGTTCTTAAAGACACTAGATGACTGGGAATCATTTCAGTTATTGCGATGAAACATTTGTTATCATCTTCCGATGGCTTTTCAAAAATTTTGTGATAAATTCACCTTTTCCTCAAAATTGCTCACAAGGGAAGGTCGCCAAGCGTGGTTATTGGAATTTTATATATTTTGGCCAGTCGATAGATATGGGTCTGAAATGTATACTCCGAAAATCCTAAGTCTCACAACACGCTAGAAAAAAGTAACGGTACCTAAAATTTTTTTATCAATACAACAATTCTTATGTATGTCTTCCTTCTCTCTTTTCTTTTTTTTTTCGGAATAAACTTACAGTAATCCGTGTGTGTTTTTTCAGTATATGAAGTTTGAAGAATCTTAACTTTTTAAACGAGTTGTGAGATTTAGGATTTTTGAAGAATACATTTCAGACCCATGTCTATCGACTGGCCAAATATCAAAAAGTTCCAATAACCACGCTTGGCGACCTTCCCTTGTCGTCGTAAAGTTTGTCGTGACTGCACAAAAACATACAACTTGACGTAAATGTTCAGAATATTCATTTTGAAGAACTCGGTTAACAGCAAATCAGCACATTTTTGAAACAAGGAACCATGTAGAAAAATTGTCATATGTAATTGTTTTGTGCACCTGTATTCAGTAGACTACAGAGTTTTGCTGTGGTTTGTGTAGTTTCTCACATATGCATTTATCAAAGGCGAACAGCGAAAAATTCAATTAAGTTTTTGAAAATGCACACAACGAACATTACGAACAATTGTGATTGTATGTTGAAAACAGAGATAAATAAATGAACATAACAGTTGGACAGGACAAAATGAGGTAATTGTTTTTGGTTTTCTTGTGTTTTGCTCAGTGCAACTATTCCGACGTGAACATGAACCCTTTTCTCTGTAAAAAATGTTGTTATCTCGCAATCCGTTCTTAACAAGTGACTATATTACGAACATACAAGTCGACAATAACTCGACAATAGTTTTAAAAAAAAATGAACAGTGGTACTGTTGAATATAAATTTTCAGATCAGCGTGATTCGAAAGAAAAACGGATTTTTTTCAAACCAGAAAGTGTACAACATTCTTCAATGAAAATTATTGACTCGATTCAAGTACTCGATTCAAGTAATTTTCAAATTACCAAATTCGGATAACGTTTTTTTTAAATCCTAGGATCATTGGGTGAAAAATCCTTTCACTATATCTGAGTTGCTATTTTATTCAAAAACAATTTTTTGAGAGTCTTACCTCAAATTTGAGTTGAAAATTCTACAATACTGGAGACTACAACATGTAGTACTGACTACAATTAGCTAGATTGTCTTGTTCAAAGTTCAACGAATAACGTCAACCAATGAGTCTTTGAAAGAAAACGTAAGATCTCATGTGTTTTGTATATCAATTTCCCACTACTCTCCTGAGCTCATCATTTCACAAAACCCAATAATAATCCGATAAACCTTTTCACATTCATCGACCCGATTCTTTTAACACGATGATTATTCTACGTCACAACGAAAAAGAAAACTACCATAATCTTGCGTCGCTCGCGCGGTCGTCCGATCACATTCCATTGCAAATTAAATTAACAAAAAATAAATATAACACACACACACACACACACATACACTACGACACAACTGTCTTCTTTTTTTCCGCATGTGTGTATTTTAGTGTTTATGGCCGGGCGTGGGAATCCCTTTCGAGAAGAACAAGAAGGTGATGATAATGATGATGAAGTCCTCCAATTTTTTACACAAAATTTTGTGAATGAAGCAGAACATAGAACATGTTGAATTATATACATATGTGGTATTGATCATGAGAAGTTCCTTTCAAAACGAGAATTTATTCTTGTGTTCTCATAGTTATTGTCGAAGGTATCACTAATTTTCGAAAAATTCAATGAATGTAGAGAGGGGAAAATAAAAATGAAATATTGATTCAAAATTACAAATAGAAGCGCATTGAATATCGAAATAAGCAATGGTTATGGATTTTTCACACACTGACTGCGCAAATCCGGTTCTTATTGCAATCAATATAAGAAGACGAATGAGATTTCAATGGTCAAGATGATCATTTTCCATATTTTGTTACAAATGGTTTCTTATGGTAACATGTGGAAAATCGAAAACTGATCTAATAAGTCCACTTTCATGACCGGTCAACACTTCCAAACATCTGAAATCGAAAATTTCGGTCTTCAACACACACTCTGGTTAGGCTCTTGGTAATGCATTTGTAGATTTCGATTTTTGTTTAAACGGAGATGCGAGTTAATAATCATTGTTTTTATAGAATAATGCGTCAGATCTTAACACATTTTCGAAAAACATTATTGGTTGGTCTACTGAGAAAATGCTTCTCGAAACTCTTCGGTCCCAAAAATCGAAACTACAATAAACTGAAATAGATTTTTGAAACTGGGTGAGATTACAGTTATCTGTGTCTGTCTTCAGTGAAATCCGGTTACAATTTTAAATTCAATGTTGGTGCACTTTCAGACTTGGAACGTACACATCAATTTAAAGTAACTTCGGAATCCAATGAATATCGATTCACAGTTTCAAACACCAAAATGGTTTTCATATACACCGTGTTCGGTAACTTGTTCCTAAACATCTCAACCCCACTTTCAACTCTGTTCAGGCTTTTAACATGATCAGAGCACATTTTTTCATCATTAAACTGCAATGAAACATGTGAGGTGTGGTCGATCGATAACTTGCGCTCGATTAGATTTGATCAAATTGGTCAAAGTTTGAAAACATAAGACAACTGATAATTGGATCAATCGAATCACTAAGGGTGGGGCGAAATATGACAATCTGAAAAGAAAACGAAACACTCACAACCTCACTCTGAATAACACTTAGACCTCAACAAAAATCTGATATATGTAAGAATGAATAAAGAAAATTGAAGATATTTCAAAAATCAAAAGTAATCGATCAAGGTAGTGAAATATTTCTGGGCTAACGCATGAACCTGACTGAGATAACACAGCTCATGTTACACACGTTTTTTTTCGGCTCTGTACTAGTATAGCGGTCCCTGAGGAATATAGCGGTCTCTGGGGAATATAGCGGTCCGTCAAGAATATAGCGGTCCGGCGAAAGCGATAGCGATAGCGGCGAAAGAAAAAATTTAAATTCAATTTGAGAGACGCAGACAAAACCGCGGGCGAGCCGCGACTTGGCAAACAGCCAATCAACGGTTTCATAAGGGAACCGCGACGCAAGCGCGAGCGAGCCGCGCTCGCATACCCCAACGAGAGATTTTCAAATTTTTTTCGCGGGGTGAAAAGTTTTTTTTACAGCAACAATATAACATGAGTTATTTTTCGACAAATGTGAGAATGTATTCACCTCACAAACTGTATGCCCTCCTAGCTTAGTTCGAGAAACTGTTCTCGTAAACCAGGTTTCACAAATATCACGGAAAATATGGCTATAAACGACAACAATGTTTCTGTCAATTTTCATTTGTCGAGACATTTGATCAATGGAACTGAGTGAATTCATTGCCCAATATAAATCATATATTTTTTCACACGGAACGCTTTATTCTTTACGGACCGCTATGTTCTCACTGGACCGCTGTATTCCTGACGGACCGCTATTATCCTTGGGGACCGCTATATTCTTGACGGACCGCTATAGTCTTGACGGACCGCTATACTCCTCAGGGACCGCTATATTCCTCAGGGACCGCTATATTCCTCAGGGACCGCTATATTCCTCACAAGGGAGGTTCGCGAACTGTTACTTTCAACTTTTTCTAAAAATTTGTACACTTATAGAGTTTGACCTCCTGATCATCATGGTATAATTTTTATCCGCCGGAAATTTTTGTGAAAAATGTTATGAATTTTTTAACATTTTCCCATTACAGTTTATATCTGTTATAAAATAATAACAGAACAGTAAATAAATGATTTTGTACTCACGTGAACATTTTTCAAAGGTAAATGCCTCATTTTTTCCTTCGAAAATGATCATGGAAAAACGTTGATCTTTCATAACTTTCTTCACAAAACTTTCCGGCGGATAAAAAATATAGCATGATGATCAGGAGGCCGAACTTAATAAGTATGCAAATTTTGAGAAAAAGTTGGAAGTAACAGCTCGCGAACCTCCCTTGTCAGGGACCGCTATACTAGTATAGAGCCTTTTTTTCTTCGTATTTGTCTACATTTTTAGAAATTAAAGATGATCTCTCAGTTCTTTGAAAAGCTATATTGGCTCGGTCAGATAGACCTATATTCATATTATAACCCATTAGCCTACTCTATTGACAAAATATTCCATTTCAGGATCAATTCCAACGGGTCGATAATGGAAAATGTTTCCGATTTGTTAAAGAAGCTGTTAATAAAAAACTTATCAGTAGTTCAGAGTTGAGCAGCATATTCGTAATTTCAAAGAAACAGGGTGTCAAAGCAAAGGTTTGCTCGCAAGTAAAAGAAAACATCTTTGACATACTAACAGCTTCGAAAGTTGTTCGATGGAGAAATCTAGTGAAGCAACATGTGCTACTCCAAGGTTGAGATTCAACCAAACAAATCAATAACTTATAACATTTCAGTTTGTTTCACAGGTAAGTTGAAGATTAGGTGTTAAGGGAAAGCTCGCAGTACAGTAACCCGAAGACTGTTGATTTTGAACGGCTGATAAAATAATATTTTGTTTCAGAACATATACGACAAAGAATGAATAATTCTTCGATACAAAATTTTCTAAAAAATTCGTGACCTTGTTGAGTTTGATTTTCTGGTCATTGTTTTTTCATTTTTTCAAAACCGAAGAATTATGTTAAAAAATCAGAAGGTCTGAAAAGGTGAGTATAAATTTATTTATTTTTAAAATTGTCGCCTTTCATTCTTAACAGTTTTGGAATGTGATTATGAAACAACTGCAGTTTTCCTCTAACAATTCAATGACCAGGAGATCAAACTCTAAAAGTGTACTCTCATAATTAATTGAATCGGGAAGTAATTGTAGTTTTTCTGCTAATATTTCAACGCATCTTCTCTGCAATTTTCCTCTTCAAATAACAAGGAACAACAACTTTGATGGGTGTTATTCTTCTTTGTGTCTTCCTGATTGTGAGAAGATGATAATAAATAAATATGATAAGAACACACATTTGACGAATCAAATGTTTAGATCATATATAGATCAAATAAACAAGTCAATTTATGTTTTTTTATCTGTAGGCTGGAAATTTCCTGTGTTGTGTCAGATTTTTGATTCAAATTGTATGAATTGAGAACCAGTAACTAAATGCACGTTCCTAGAAAAGGTAAAAGAATTAGAGAAAATTGAGAGAGCGTTTAGCGCGCATGATCTGAATCAGACAAGTTTCTATAAATATTTTTCATTTCCAGACATTTTGTCCCTATCAAAGTACCCATGTTTCGTTGTTCTCACTGACCATTCTGAATCAGCTTTTTTTTCTTAATATTAGTGCAAACTTGTCACAACAAGTACAGAACAAAAACCATTGATCTCAACTGAGATCTCGTACACAATTACTTAATTGTTAGATCAAAGGTGATTTTTAACTTATTGGTTGACAATTTTTGTAATAAAAATGACAAGGCTGAAATGAATGTTGCATTTACAACACGATATTTAGGGTAAAAGTTCGAACATGTAATTCATGGATTTTGTTTTAAATTTTCAAGGGGAAAATTTTTGAAATATATTGTATTTTGTTCTATAAGGCGTGTTTACCATTCAAACATCTTATTAAATCAAGTTTTTGAAAATATGATCGACGTGACTTTACGTAATTAGTTAGTAGTTAAAACACGAACTCTGAAACATTAATATTTGATTATTCTCGAATTTTTCATTAAACTTGCGAAAATTCGTCATTTCCCAGACGTTCGGTTTTCAAACATCAAGAAAAGAAAATAAAAAGAATTTTTAAGAAAAATGGAACAGACAGCGGGTCGTGGCAGACTTATAGTCACTGTAAAGCTTTTTAATTTTTAGCTGCATAGTGTTCTAAAGTTGAAAGTTTCAGTTGTGATAAAAATTGAAGGAGACGGCAAGTGTCTTTTTGAAATTAAATTTTTGTTATGCCCAAGGTACTAACTATTTAAAGTCTGATGTCAAAGTGACTGGGCTCACTTTCAAAAACGTGCACAAAAGATTGAAATCGCCATGTTAAACAAATTTCATTCTAGCAAAAAACCCTGGAACGAATCGTACCTCAAAAAATCTACATATGAAACAATAAACAATTCACTATTCATAACGCATCGAAGTGAACATTTAAACAACAGCGTAAGCTTAACCGTCCAATTTTTTGATAGAAACTAAATTCCAAACTTCTTGACCAATTGATTCACCCGAAAAAATTTTCTGATCATAAATCATTCAACTTACTACCAAAAAATATTACTACACCGAAAACACACAGCGAAAATTCCAAAGAACAAGTTTTTTGTATATTTTTGGGTGTGGTTATTTTCCAAAATTTCAACAATAAAGCTTCGAAAAATCACTAAAAACCGGGGGGTTTCGATGCTTATCACAAAAATAATGATAGTTTTAATTGAGTTTCTTTATCAGTTCAACAAATTTTTTTGAAAATAGAAATAATCGATGAATGAAGAAAATTCTGCTAAACGCGTTTATTTGCAAATTTATGATTATGAAACTAAGGTTGTCAAATGTTAATGATAAATGATCTTGAGTCAATATTTTCAGGAATTCTCCGGATTAACAACTTATCACGGACTTGTCAGAATTTTCAATTCCAATACGTGGCCAAGTCGAATATTTTGGTGTGTTGTGGTTTTATCATGTCTCTCTCTTTTTATGATACATGTATGTATATATATATATTTTTTTTTTTTTTAATATTTTTAACATTTGAATTCAATTTCGAATTTCAGAGCGGTTATTTACTATTAGGATATCATGCAAAGCCAACTTTGTTTCAAATTAACACATATATTGCCGAAGATGGATTACCATTTCCCGAAGTTACTGTGTGTAATTTCAATTTTATGGATTTCGAAAGAACAAATTTAACTAAAAACGAAGAGGAATATATTATGAGTTATTATAAAGTGAGTATTTATATACATATGGCGAGCCAACCAACAATTGATTTATCAAAAAATAATGATATTTCTCAGCGACGAATGATTGTTGATTTAAAAAAAAGCCTCAAAAAAATTCTTATGATCTGAATGATATAATTTCAGGAAAACCCGACAGAACTGTTCTCCGAATCACTGGCCAAATTGGAACTTTCAAAATTTGCCGACTTCGAAATGAAAGACTACTTCAAAAAATATGCGAAAACATGTGATCAAACCTTTCTTTCTTGCAAATTTGGCCAAAAATATGAGAATTGTTGTGATGTTTCAACTCCTGAACTCACTGATTTTGGGCTATGTTACAGGTAAATTCTAGGAAATAAAAATGACAATTTATATTTTATATAGATTCTCTGGTTCTGGTCGCAAACAGTATTTAGGTGGTGAGAAGTTTGGGTGGGAATTTATTATGGATGGGAATAATGTGGGCGACGAAGAGTCGAGAGGATTCTTAATTCTCATACATGAAAATGGAAAGTATCCAAGAATCGATGCAAATGCACTTTCTGTTCCACCTGGAGCTATGCTTCATGCATCTGTACATTTGAGAAATGTGAGCTTGTATGCTCCAAATATTCAAAATAATAATCCCAAAGTTTAGATGACATTGCTACATCGTCAAAATTGGGGAGTTTGTATGAATAATTGGAGTGATATTGGCCTGGAAGTTACGGAAAATATCAAATATACTGCTACACACTGCGAGAATTATTATCAATTGAATAGAACTCTAGAATCTTGTGGATGTGCACCACTTTATCTCACAGCGAGATTTCAGAACGTTTCGAATATCTGTACGCCTGAACAAATGATCAATTGTGTATCACATCTTGAGGATAAATATGAATCTAACTTCACTTCAAAATGTGATTCTGAATGTGATTTCTTCGAATTCGACACATTATCAAGTTATTCATCGATTTCAAGAAAACGTCTCAATTACACGAAAGATTACATAGATCAGAACATATCAGCTGCAACTGTATTTTTCCGTCAAATCGCATATGAACGTCATGAACAACAAAAACAACTTCAAACAGCTGATCTTTTATCAAACATCGCTGGAAGTATGGGCTTGTTTTTGGGGATGAGTACTGTAACTTTGCTCGAAATATTTATTTATTTGTTCAAATCAGTTTGGGGAACTGTTAATTCGGCGAGACAGAAACAATTTATGGAAGCTGTAGCGGAAGAAGAAAGAGAGCGATCACAGAGTGTTGTTATTATTCAGGATGACGATGAGCCACATGATGATTTAGAAAGCGAGGTTAGTATTGACACAAAAACTTGACTGATAACCGGAAACTAAGTACACACTGATAGGTTTTTGATTTCGAAAAAACTTTAAAATAGAGTTGTAAAAAAATCCAAAAAGATAAAAAAATTCTCCCCGGCCGGGAATTGAACCCGGGTCTCGCATGTGACAGACGCGGATACTCACCACTATACTACCGAGGACACATGAGACAACGCTTTTATTTCTATTGACATTGCAGGTGCAGACAACGAGAGCGTTCGGCAGAAAACAATCAACAACTCCATTACACATACATTTAGATCAGAGAAACACAAGAGTTCTTCGTGGAGGAGATTTATATTCAGCGCCACGTGGTTCAGTTAGTATTCCTTCACAATTATTGTCACCTTTATCTAATCACAGGTTAGTTTAGCTTTGATGGAAAAATAATGAGATGTTTTTTACTCAGAAAATCTTTGAGTGTCGCTCAACTTGAACGTCGAAATTCTGGTATTTCGTTGATACAATCAAATTCATCAAACCTTGCGCCTCATCCACCAATGAGACGGAGCAGTACAATAAATCCACCAACATTTTCCAACAGGTTAGAAGTAGTGACTATCTTATGATTTTTTTTCTTAGATCGAAACGTGGAAGTGTTGATATCCCGCAACAACGAAAAACATCAACAGCTTCAGTGTTCAAAACACAATTATTATAAAACAATGTATTATAACAATTGAAATATATTTAATTAATGATGAGTTCCACTTCCTTCATTGATCAAATCTGATGGAAGTTCTCCAGATGCCAAGTTTTCGGCGAATAACGTGGCGATGATCTCTTCTTTTTTTTGAACATGGAAAATGAGCGAATGAGCGCCATTGATGCTTCTGTAATATCAAATTTTTGAAAAAATATTCACTTTGTGTACCAATTCTGATATGGGAAAGTGGTGGCCGGAATGAAGCCCTTTTCAATGAATAGTTGAAGTCTATCAGTTTTTTCAAAGTAAAAAACAGAATCTACGTGACGGAATTGTCTACGTCAGAAATATCACTTTTTGACAGCCAGACGTCCAATCATTCCTTCTTCCCTAGAAATTGTCCATTCACTTACGGGTTCAATCTCTCAACGAGAAACTTTTGATGGTCTTCGGATATGATCACACCTTCAAAGACTCCATTCTCAATCGTTCCATCGACAGTCGAATTTTTCTCTCCTTCTAGATACCCTTGGAAGTATGTGATTGTTTTTGTCATGTCATCAATTTCCAAAAAGTCTCCACTAGACAAAAGTTCTTCATCTTCCTCCACAGTTTGACAAACTTTTTGGAGACGGAGCGAAAAGTTTCTGGAAGAAGGTGATCATAAAACTATGATTTCAAAGAAAATTCTTTAACTTACTTCGAATATGCTGTGAAATCGATCGACTGGATGTCATTTTCTCTACAATTTGGTGGTCCTTTTGATACTTCTTCTTTGTCCAAACTCATCGATATTTGAAGTGGAAGATACGATAACAATTGATAGTTTTGTAAACCATCAGTTGGTTTGGAAAAAACCAATCCAGAAATAAATAGAAACAAAAAAGCAGTGAGTGGGCTCATAGTTATGTTACTATTAATAATGACAATGAATAGGTTGCACTAATTACACCATTTGGGCGTGGTTTTCGATATAACAAGGTGTTAGAACACGAAAATAAAGAACAATGGGAATCTAATCCACACGAGATTAGCGGATTCTTTTTGATGATGCGTGACATTGTTACTTGGTGTGAACATCGATTAACAAAGATAAATTATCTAATACTGTACAATACAATTTTGTTAATTGAACATGAAGGAATGATAACCAGAACATAATATTAAGAGGAGCTAAATGTTTTGAAACTTACCGAAAACTGAAATTATTTCAGCTTGAGATTTAGATGTAAAAATTCAGATGTCAAACTTTTCATATTGTAGAAAAACGAAATCATACAGTCACCAGAAAAAAACTTTTTCTCAACTATATTAGTTTACAATAATTTTACTATTCACAAGAATATTAGGTTGACTCACGTTTTGCACATTGGTTTTCACAAGGGTGATATCTGGAAATGCGATAGTATTGGAACATGGAAAACAGAAAGCACACGGTTATTTTGATTTGTATGATACACGATGAAAAGTGAAAAGCTGAGTCAAACATTGAAACAGATTTTCCTCTGAAAACTAATAAGAATTATGTCCACAACCTCTGAACGAATAAAAACATTCAATGAATCGAAACTCAATTGAAAGCATGACAAGTGAAGTTACATTTTTAAACGTTATATCTCTAGAAGAAAGTTTTCCTCAAAAATAAATGAACACTTGCCTTCTATGTATCTCTGTTATGAAAAAACACCTGAAATTCGTTTAAAAATGTGTGATTATTGTAGTAGCCTGATAAATCACTATTTACAGTGGAATCCTAGAAAACCCCATTCCGAATTTCTGAAATAGTCTGGAAACTTGAACTTCCCAAATTCTGGTAATGCAATACGAAATCTTGTTTTTTTTTCAAATACAAGTGGTGTTTTCCCTACGTAATACGAAACAAAGCGTTCTCTCAAGTTTGAAAAACGTCTGCAATTTGCACTCATCACTATTGTCTGAAATCTAATCTTCTATCTCATCATTTTTTAAGTAAAAAAAGACGGGTCAGCAAATGTTGTGTTTTAACTATTCGTGAAACATCCACGATATTTTTGTTTGAAAAACGAGAAGTCTCTCAGTTTTTATTTTTCTTTAATTTTTAGTCATGCAGAAAACAATTAGCCTTTTGTCCTCAGCTTTTATCTCTTGTCAAGTTTCACATCAAGATGAATTATTTTTTCCAGTTCCCGAAGACTGATGTTCTGAATACCTGCAATTTGCTTTCACAGCTGCTTGTTTTTCTTTCAAGTTGCGGCTAGACAGCTTTGAACTCATTTCACTTTTCTCCAGAAAATATTATAACTCTCCTTTCTTGTTTGCTGAACTTTAATATATTTCCCCAGGTATTCGAATGAGCCAAGATTCTTCTGAATTTATACACCTCGAAAGTCAAGATGATTTGCACAGGTGAAAAATTAAAAAGACAACACTCGAATAAAATTGTTCCATTTCAGATGTCAAGGGAGCCCTGCCTGCTCAAGATCTTCTATTCATTCGAAAACAACGATAGAAGAAATATCGTATACACATTTTCTTGAAGAACCTTCAAATATAAAAGAGCACAAATCATTCATCGGAGAATTTCTAGCATCTGGAATTGAAGCGGTGACACATTTGAATGAAGATCATTTGGTTTCAAGAATTATTTGGAGAATGATTATTCTAACTTCGATTGTTTTCGTCACTGTTCTCGTCACCATGCAAATCAATAAATACATTGATAATCCTGTTTCAACAAATTATGAAATTGAGTATCCTTCGAAGATTCCATTTCCGGCGATTGCGATATGCAATAATAACTTTTATCGGTGAGTGAGTTCATTTGTTAGTGCAACTAAATCGAAAACATTTTTGGAATGGTGAATTTGAATTGTTTACAGGCTGTCGTACCTGGAAACTCTTCGAACAAGCAATAGGAGTGCTCCAAAAACCGACCCATTCAGAGCAATAGACCCAGAGAACCACCAACCCTTTGATGAAGTAATTGAAAAGTTTTGGGACATGGATGCTGTACAATTTATCCATGATTCAACTCATGAAAAGTCTCGTATGATATTAGGGTGTTGGTGGCCGAACAATACACGTTGCAAGATGTCAGATTTCAGAAAAATTTGGACAGTTGATGGAATGTGTTATGCGATAAATACCAATGAAAACAACACGTTGGACGGAACAGGAACTGGATCGACGAATGCTTTGACACTACTGCTTAACGTCGAAAAATATGATCACGTTGAGCTATGTACAGAACATTTTCGCACTAAACGGCAGACCGGATTCAAACTGATGTTATATAATCAAACTGACAAGGCCATGTTGAGTGCGAATAGTGTCAATATACCACCTGGACATACTGTGGATGTACCCTTTTGGATGGTACATGTGAGTTTACTTCATTAAAAAGTTAAACTTTTAACCGAAATCCATTATCAAAAATTAAATAGCGGGATACTGTAGTTTTATTGCTGATATTTTCAGAGGGTTTTATTTTCAACTTTTTCTGAGATAATCGAAAAAAAATTCTGACATCGATAATTCAAAGCAATTTTAATTTCATTCAAAAATCAAAATATCACTATTTTGAGTATCTCCCCCCCCCCCCTGTTTTTTTTAATTTCTATGAGACAATAACTGATTTCGAAACTCTTTTCTTTTTCAAAAACATGGTACACACCATCAAAACACAAAGAATACACGTGAATACAAAAACTTGTTTTTTATAGAGATCACGTCTTCCTGGGAGAGGATGCTCTAATGAGCCTTTTCCTGATGTCTATAATCGGAATCGATTCGATGTCTCATGTGGCGCCCATCATAGTTACATACAAAATATTTCTAGTTATTGTGGTTGTTCGATGCATGGTTTATTTGCGGAAGATGCCCCACATAGTAAGGAAAACTGGAGCATTCAATAGCATAGAATTAATTCAGAAAACGAAAGAAGATGCAATGTGGATGACTATTTTGCCTGTGTTGTAAAAAAAAGTAAACGAATTTATGAAGAACAAAAGTTCAAAAATTGGGAACCTCCGTGTGATACTACGGAATATACAGCATGGCAAGATATGCTAGGCCTTCCAAAGAAGATAATTCCATGGAACTTCAATGATAATCGAACCGATGAGAACGGATGGGATCAAATTCATTATCGCGAAGACGGAAATAAAGTAAGAGAAAATAAAAATAAGAATAGAAGTGAGATGTGTTGAAGATTATAATCCTCGTACAAGTAACCATTTGTGAAAAACAATTTTTGCGAATTACCTTCACAGTCACTCTACAGCGTAACTTTCAATCTCGGAATTTACAATGAAAAAATAATTTTATTTCTAAAAAATTATTTGAGGCTAACAAATATGAGACTGAAATTCATGACCATGTCTCGCAGAACTTTGTGGAGTACCGAAATTTTGAACAAACTTACTCTTTTTTTTTTGAAATGTATCCTCAATTTAGCAATTTTCTCTGAACAGTAAATTCTTTCTGAAAACGGCTACCATCTTGAGGAATATAAGTGGTAAAAAACCGACTTTTCCTATAAAACAAATTTCAGGAACATTTTTCAAGCGAACAACAGTACCAATGCGACCATAGTTCATATTTGACAAAAGCATCAGCGGAAAAAATCAGAAAACAAGCAATAAGCTCTTTGGAGATATTCTATCAATTCAAAGATGAATATTTGTCTCCGAAGTTTACCAAAGAGTTAAAATTTGGTCTCAAAAGGTTGAACTTATGTTCTTAGCTTCACTAAAAGTGTTATTCCAGACTCGAAGAAAGTGGATGGGGATTTGATTCCTCAAATTTCCGAAATGTCTTCGAAAGATTGAAAGAAGTTTCATGTTTTCGTAACATCATGTAAGTCTGTATACAACTTCATTGCGTCACATCATTCTCCACGTTGAAAAAATTAAGCTTTTGACCACACAGAAAACCATATTAAATTTCTATTCAAAATTTGAATTTCAAATTAGTTACCACTTTTTACATGAATTTTCTCCCATTGGACATTATAGTAGAGAGATGAGATTTCCAGGCATATATATTAGTAAAGACAAAATCTAAAAACTTCACTTTAAAATTAAATCTGATTTCTAGAAATTTTAAGCTGTTTTTCAGCCAGGCTCTGGCAGAACTACGAAGACCGGACCGGGTTTTATATTTACTCCAGTGCGGAAAAACGCACATGAGAAACAATTATAAAAATTGATTTTTCCTATTTTTTTGAGAAAGGTGATTGTGTTATATAACACTTACATGAAGCAATGCATACGTATAAACTTCACAGAGATAATCATTCACATATCATCACTACATTCCTTATGGACCAGCACACATATAAGAATAGTTTGGTATACTTAACACGGATGGTGAGAATTCTGCTTGAAACTCGGGTTATTATTCATTTTCAGTTGCTTGGGGAGACTACAGAAGATCAGAAAGAGAACAGGAGTTTGGAGGAACTGAGAGTGAAGTACGGTCCAAAAGCCGTGTTTGCTCGTTATGAAGAAGTGAGGCAAACGCTTTGGGCTATGGATCTACTAAGTCAACTATTCCATGAAAATTCATATTTCCAAATATCGTTTGAAAAAGAGTTATCGGCGACAAAAATGTTATTTGAACTTATTGGAAAACTTGAAGCGAAAAACATCACGAAGCGGCAGTTTTTGAGTGATTTAGAACCTTACTATTTGGATCTTAATGATTTCCTGTTCCGTCATCGAGCCGACGGAATAATACTCAATTTGAACGCTTTCACAAACAACCAAAATATAGTGACTCAATGGTGGAACAAAACGGACATAAACGGCGGAAAGGAGACAGTGGCTGCAATAATCGCCGAAATTTTTCGTGAAGAAAATAAACCGACAAACCAAGAAAATGTTTGGAATATTGTCAATTCGATGCTAATGTGCGCTAAAAATGAAATGGAAGAAAAAATCACAAAAATTTCTGATGAATTTAAAAAGCTGTCTGGAGATGCCCATGATTCATATGTTAAAGTTTTCGTTGAGAAAGACTCGATGAAACCTGTGGCAATGGATGAGAAATTCGCTAACGAGAACTTCGCACTAGTAAACATATTTTTACATCGAATGAGTGTTGAAAAATGGACACAAAACGAGGATTATAGTTTTTGGAGTCTTGCTTCCGATATAGGCGGAGCTCTCGATTTGTTTCTCGGTGCATCTCTTCTTACAATGGTTGAAATTGCATACTTGTTCATGAAACATGGTTTATGCGGACTTGGTCGGAGACGTTACAAGAAGTGGTTGCGACAGTGAGTGAAATAAACTAATTTCACTTCACTCCATATAAAATATTTCAGGAAACAACGAGATGGAAGCGAGTCCTCTGTAATGTGTGATAATTGTCGCAATTCTTCCGTTTTAGTGAGTATTCGCATCTACTAATTTCAACTAGGCACTACTAATGAAAAAAAAACTAACAAATTGTTGCTGTAAAAAAAACTTTTCAACCCGCGAAAAAAATATGAAAAATCTCTCGTTGGGGTATGCGAGCGCGGCTCGCTCACACTTGTGTCGCGGTTTCCTTATGAAACCGTTGATTGGCTGTTTGCCAAGTCGCGGCTCGCCCGCGGTTTTGTCTGCGTCTCTCAAATTGAATTTAAATGTTTTCTTTCGCGGGGTGAAAAGTTTTTTACAGCAATAATAGTTAACTGCGACTTGTAAAAAATTTTGATCAGTGGGACGTGAAATCCACTGATCTAATTAAATTTTGAATCGCTGAGTTCATAATTTATTTCTGGCTTCGTCCTCCAAAATAATTGATCGACTTTTGTTGAAATAGAACCATTTGGTGGTTTCCTTTATTAGTGACTTATATGTGAAATATTGATATTGGTTCTCTATATTTTTTATTTTCAGATCGAAGATAACGACGCCAATAGTGAAAGAAACAATGAAGGTTACAAATATTGATGTGAAATGATTCAAATATAATGTTTTTCAGATTTTCACGATGCTGTTGAATTTCATCCAAGGTGAGGAACGAAGTTAAATATTTTTGTTGTTAAAAAATGTATTTAATTTGTCCTAGGATTGATTGCTATACACTTCACAATCGAGTGGACACAATTTCATCAATTGACACATCATTTTACGGAAGTGAACCATCTCAGATATACCTGACACCTGTATCAATCAAAAAACAGCTGACCCAAAAGTAGTTACAATACGTGTTTTGAAATTCCATAAATTATATTTTTAATAATGTCCTAAATTGTCTTCTCTGTAGTTTCATCACCTATATCAATCTTGAACAAAAAAAGAAAATGTGAACTTTGTTTTTTTGGTGATCAATTCGAAGATTGATATTTTATCAAAAATTGCGGCTTGTTGCACATATACACAGCTGCCTCTCTATTTTCCTTCTGCACTTCTTAGTTTTTTCTTGTTTCTCTTTGTTTCTTCTTATTCAGTTTGCACCTTCAGTGTGAGTGTGTTACAAATTTTCTAGACAACTGATCAGGAGAGACGAAAGACAAGTTGACTCATTTATTATATCTGATATTTCATTTTGAACTATGCTACCTCATGAGTTGAACACTAATTCTGTTTTTTTTCTTATTTCTATATTTTATTATGTTTGTGAACTTCGAAACTAATATTTTTCTCTGGCTACAAAGACAATGAAAAAATATCGAGTTCTGGTATTTTTATTTTCACTTTCCGCTACTTGAAGCTTTGACTCTAAGAAAAATATGCTCAGAATTCGGCAATCAAGCAGTTTTTCTAATAGAACAATAATCGACAGTTCTAAATTCTTGTAATTTTCTTTTTATGTATTCGACCTAACAGAACCATCAATTTTTCTTCCTCAAAATTGTGATTATTGTTCTTCTTGAAGATTGGTTGAAAGAAAAATATACGAGCATTGTATTGGAAGAGCAACGTTCGAAGAACATATTTTTTTGCCACAAATAAAATCTTAAGTTATCGTATCTTTCCTTTAATTGAGCTTTTACACGTTTAGGAATTTGAATCAATGTTTCACGCTTCATATTTTTAATCAGTATCCAAGAAAATACTATGATCAATTAGTGTTGAAAAACAAGAAAATAAAAAAATAAATGAGCCAACTTCGGCCACACATTCTTCCCATCCACATATCTCTTCTCATTCTGTTCTGATTTATTATGTTAGCAGTGAAATTTTCGTTTCTCTTTCTACATCTATTGCATTATAAGTCGTACAATTTTTCAAATTTGCAGGTGTTTAGGCCGGCAAAATGGTCCGCATGGCTGAGCGGATAGCTGAGAATTTTATTCCGGAACATCAAAGGACTGAAAGCGAACAAATGTATTATAAGTACAGGTATGCGATAGGAATTGGTTCCAGACATTGACTTCCCACGAGTTCGTCTCAGTTTGTTGTACATTTTTTTATAATCACTGTAAGATATTATTCTGATAAAATAAGTTTTTAAGGTCCCGTGCAGATTCTCGAATAAATTCGAGGGCTTCAATTGGTTCCTCGTGCAGAAAAATCACACTTGTAGAAACTGACAGTGGATTGGTCGAAGTGGAAAGTGATAAGCAATTCATCGATGCGTTCAAAGACGCTAATATGGATGCGGTGCATCACTTGAATGCGGCAAATCCAGTTACACGAGCATTTTGGTGCGCAATAATCATAATTTTCGTTATTCTCGTTCTTATACAATGCTCGTATCAAATCAATTTATATCTCAGTGAGCCGGTTGCAACTAACATCGAGGCTGAGTACCCAAAGAAAATTGCCTTTCCAACTGTTGCGATTTGTAACAATAATCAATTCAGGTAAGTTCGTTTCAATTCTTCTAGAACTATCTTTTTTTTAAAGTACATTTGTAATGTTCTGATTGTGAGCGCATTATTGTTCGACAAAAAACCTACGATTAATTTTCAGATTAACCTACTTAACTGGCGGAAGTATTTTGAATCGGAATACTGAGCAACACAGCGGCCCCTTGAAATCAGATTTGAATTTTGATCAAACTCGGAATGATACTATATTTGACATTGTTGTCCGTAAAGTTTGGGACATGGATGCTGTTAAATTTCTTCGCCTGGCGTCCCATTGGAAATCTCGAATGATTCTTGGATGTACATGGCCTAATGGAAAATCATGTGAAGTATCGGATTTCAAAGCCGTTTGGACAACAACAGGTCTTTGTTGGGCAATCAATACAGATCAACAAAACCCATTCGAAGTTTCTGGTAGCGGTCCTGCACATGGCTTGAAACTTCTTCTGAACGTTGAAAGCTATGAACGTGTCGACGCTTGCAATGACTATTTTCGAACAACCAGTCTTCCAGGCTTGAAAATTATGATTTATAATCAAACAGATGTTCCGGAAAGCAGTCAGAATGGTGTCAATGTTCCACCAGGTTATTCGATGGATATTCCGTTCAAAATGCATCACGTGAGTGTGAGAAGAATATTGTTTCAAAAATTATTTTGTTTAGAGGAAAAAATTAGCTGGAAGCCAGTGCATAGACGAGACTGATTATCAGAGAGCAGCAAGTGCAGATTTCAATCATCCGGATAACATTCGAACATGCTCTATTCGTCATTATTTAAGAAACGTTGAAGACGAATGTCGGTGCTCAATTCGAAGAGCATTCACTGAAAATGTCAGAGGTGAGTCATCTTTCTACCTGAGAAACGGCATCCGACTTCCGTATTGTCTATCTTCAGAAATAATCAAAGAAAATTTACAGAAACAGATTTGGAACCTTGCAACGTTGATCAATATTTTTCATGTGCTCAAAAAGTTATGAAAAAACTAAGAGAGGAAGGAACCTCCGAAAAATGTTTGCCGCCATGTAAATCAATCGACTATACTGCCTGGCAAGATATGATGCGACTTCCACGTAACATAATGCCCGTAGAATATGACTTTAATGCTGTGGAAAACGATGATGAAAATGAGATTGAAGATCAAGGCGAATATGATAATCAGGTGAATAATATAGAAATGCAAATGTTCAAAAGATTTCGATTCATTTAGGATAACGTGAAGTTGAATCGAAACAATAAAACAAGCTTCTGTGAGAAATATGATATATTGGGCAGAAGCAAAGCGGATGTCATCAAACGATATGCCTATTTAGCATACGAAGCACAATCTAGATATCAACATGACATTTTCACACGAACCAACAAACTGATAGAGAGCATCAACAGTCTAATTGCAAAGTAAGATGAACATGTATACATAATCCGATATATTTTCTCAGTATCAAAACAAACAAGTGGGGTTGGGATTCGGAAAATTTTCATGGAATACCTCGTCGTTTAGCACATATTGAATGTTATGCTAATTTCACGTGAGTTGATAAATTTCAGGCTCAGAGAAAATGAAAACTGCATGTCAGTATAAGTTCTTCAAATCACATTATTTCTAGCGATCGATATGATAATGCGAAAGAAGTTTTGTCTCTTCGTGACAGCAGTGAGGAAAAAAGAGCTAAACAAATTTTGTATGTGAGTTTTTTTCAGGGGTCAAAATTGAAATTCTTTCTACCAAACAACCGAAACAATCATTTGAGTAAACCTTTTTCGGATTCCCTCTCTGTCAAAAAACAAGTTTTTTTTTGAAATACACGATTCGATTAGAAATTTATCTGAACGTCAAATTCGCAATGATTCGTACTTTAAAAAATATACTAGTTTGTAAGAGTTGATTAAAAAAATTGTTTTTTGCAAAGCTCTGCCGGTCACACATACATGTGTGCGGGCCTGAATTTCACACTTACCTATGCTGATTGTTCATTTTTCACTATTAATTTGCAAATTATTTCAGCTGGTCGACGAGTACAAATACAATCATGATTCCAACCGTTTCAAATCAATCAGTGAACTAAAATCAGTATATGGAAATGATAAAATCGAAAAGATTCAAGAAGAAGTAATCTCCACAACAAAAATGATGGATTCGCTTTGGAAAATATTCAATCCTGACGAATATATGGATACTATAGTCAAAGATTTTTCGAGAATGGATCGAATTCTTGAGTTGATGAATCAGTATGATGCAAAAAAATTACGAAGAAAATTGTGGGCTGAGAGAATGGAACCGCGCTTGATGAAAAGTTTTTTCTTGGAAGAATTCATGAGTAACTTTTATAATTCGATTAAGAGTGATTATGAAAAGTTGCAAACTGAAGTCAACGAAGTGACAAGAAACTGGGATTTAGTGAAGACTTTAATTGATCAAGGTACAATTGGAAAAATAGGAGCAATAACTATTTTAGGAGATGGAAAACAGGAAAATCGAGAAATATTCCAAAAAATGATAATTGATATGCATGATTGTGTTGTGGACAACATTCAAGGAGAAACGACAAAAATGTTCGAAGATTTGAAAAAAGTCTTTTTAATATTGAAAGAGAAGTATGGCTCTCTTTTCGAACAAGAACTTCATAACTATATCAAGAATTTCGACTTCGACACCAAGTTCGAGACGGATAATTTCGCAATGGTGAATATATTCCTTCATAAAATGCACCTCGAGACATGGAGTCAAGATAGAACTTATGGCTTTTGGAGTCTTTCTTGTGATATTGGTGGAGCTCTTGGTTTATTTCTCGGCGCATCACTTCTTACAATTATTGAAATCGTATATCTATGCATTCAATATGGAATTTGTGGCAAAAAAGCAAAGGACTGGAAATGTCTGCCTTTGTGAGTTGAAAAGTTTTATAAAAATTGCATTGTTTTTTTAGAGAAACTTTGAAGTACAAAATGCATAAACTGGTTGTGTGTGATTGTTGTCGAAAACAAATAACGACAAAAGAAAGACTATATCAAAAACGAAGTCAGAGTTATCAACGACGATTCACACTTTCTGATAATTTAGATCAAAACGAATATCGATCGAGATCAATTAGTGGTGATTCAAAAAATAAAAAGAATATATGGCGAGATTCACCAAGAAGAGATTCGATGAGCCCAACAGAGGTTTTTATTAAATCACTCTGAAAAAATCAAAATATCAGTTCCAGATTACAAAATTCTTGGAACGAGTCAAGCACAATTCAAATCCACCAGAATATGAAGATGGTAAGTTGAATATCCCTGGGAGTTAGAAAACAATGTTGAAAATAATACTATATCCGGAGTGTAAAAAACAGAGCACGCGTGTAAACGAGCAACATAGCTACTTGTGCCTGTTTACACACACATTGAAATTTCGTGAACGATACGTTTTTGAATTCCTACTTGCATATCGGGCATAGGACATCAATTTTTTAGACTAGTAAATCAAATTTTGGAGTATTAAAGATTAGAAAAAGCTAAAGCTAAAGGCCAGTTGAAACTTGCTGACATAATTCTAATTCTCATTACGAATTATTTCTGAAGTCGTAGTGTTAAAAAGACGGAACGTGGTAGTTCATGATCGCTTCAGAGTGCTCCGGAAATCAGAAAGTGTCACTTTTTGGGCAATTTCTAGCGTACGATTATTTTTTTAAGTACAGAATGAAGCTCTCATTCATCTATCATTTCGTAGTGGTACTGAAGGTTTCTCATTTTCGGCGTCTGATTTAAGAAAACTAACCTTTTAAAAATCATCCTTGTTTCCCATGACGTTTGTACGTAGCACCAGCCCGATTGAATGAGCCGTGAAATATTCGAACAACTTCAGTGGAAATTTTCAAGTTGAAGTAGTTTAACCGGATCAACGGTTCTCAATTATATTTACTATCAAAAAACACTTGAATTTTTAACATTTTACCTTTATAACAAAAAACAAACAAAATTTACACAACATGGCAACAGAGAATGGATGAAAACAAAAAGAAAAAAAATTAGCTGTACAAAGACTTCAGCGTTTAGCAGACAGATTTGTTAAGGTTATAGACAGCTTTGGTATGGTAAGGATTGGTTGGGTCCAATGGTTCGGGGGCCAAAGTAGATTTGAAAGTAACTGGTGTATTGGTTGGCTTGAGGAAAACGGTGTTTGTGACAGAGAAGTTGGTGGATTTCACACTGATCGCCTTATGCAGGATGAAAAGGAAGAAAAGACGGGCGATGAAAAAGAGAATAGTGGTGAATGTGAAAATATTGATGATGGTTGGATGGTGAAAATTGTAAAATGAGTCAGAGATGTGGGAAAATTGGTTGATAAACAGGAACATGTAAGCGAAAATTGCAAGAATTTGTAAAATCGCGGAAAAAATCAACGAGCCTGGGGTGCGACGGCGAACAGCTCCGAGTTCCAACCAGATGCATGCAACAAGAAGACCATCGAAGAAAATGTGATAGTCGTGATGGTCGAAGAAGAGCACAGTTGCAATGTTCGTTGAGACGAGCAAGAATGTGATTGTGATGAGCAAATTGAGACAGAAGTGTCCAATTTTGTTGAGAACTTTGGTTACATCATGACTTGTCAACGCTGAAACAAGAAATAGTTTGAATGTGATTTGTTCAAGAAAACTTACAATGGAATGGTGTTGTTCCTTGGCGAAGCAAAAGCATCGATAATTTGAATGGTGAAACATTGAGATTGATCATTTTTTCTGAAAATCACAGAATTTCAATAAAACAAACTCGCACGCAGGAAAAAAGTTGACAAAACAACGAAAAAAAAATGAAAAAACTGGTTGCCCCCAAAAATTGTGTGCACACAAAGACGCGAAAATACACACATTCTCACGCGAAAAGTACCGTACTCTTTAAAAAAAATATTTATTTTTCAGAAGAAAAAATCACAAATCTAGGAGACATCTATATCTTCCAAAAATCAACATAGAATTGATAGCAGAAATAAAAAGCCTAGTAGATTCTCTTTCAATTGTTGGGCGATCATCATAATTTAAAAAATAAAACATGACAGTAACAGTGAAAATTGAAAACATTAGAAGACTCTTAAGTAAACCCATGGAATGTCTACTAATTGAATTGCAGAATTTGTGGTATTCGAAAATAATGCTAACGCATAAAAAAATATTGAATATTAATGTAGTCGTTCTGTCGATTGCACTGAGGAACATCATAATATTGTACAGAGGCAAAATAAATGTGAATAAAAGGTAGAATCTCACAGTGGTCCTCTGAAAATTAGCTAATTGTTAATAAATACTAGAAAAATATCACGAACTCACCATTTTTCAATAAATTTCTTCTTGCAGATTACTACGATCACGAGCAAAATACGGCAAACTTCGATCCAAGGTTGGTTTTTTTCTGAAAATAGAAAAATTTGTATAATGTGAATACATTTTTTGTAGACTCACAGAAGTAGTCGAAACGAGACCTTCAGATGATCGAATAGAAGACACTTCCGGTTATCCTGCAGAAGATTTTACGAAGGTTTGATCGCCCTGAAAATAAATTCTATGTATAATATTTATAGCCACCGCCATCATATCTTCAAGATTCAATTGAAATCGATCCAGAAACTGAACCTCTTTCAGTTTCAGAAATGTCAGAATCGAATACACCGAAACTTTTTCAAACACCGGATATGAGTAGACGAGAAAAGGACAAACAATCATACGTGTAACATATGAAATATGAACAAATTGCGAAATAAAAATGACAATAAATTATATGCTGAATACGAATTTGAGCACTGAAATGAATGAGCCGGAAATTATTTTTCTTGAAAAAAAAACAAGGTGAATTTCTCAGCTGGCGGGGTAGATCAAAAAATAATATGAAACAAATAAACAAATAAACAAACTGATTTGGGTCTAAAAAAATTGAATATTATATTTTATTTCCTTGTTCAAAAGGAACTACACTCTACTCACAATTAGTTGTTTTCTGCAAAAAACTTTCTCTTATTGCTATTTTGATCTGATTTTCAATCTCGTTTTCCTTTTCAAAATTGCATATTCATCTCGTTTTGTTGAAAATGAAAACAATTTCAGAATCTTGTGCACTTTTGAGAAAAAAAAGGTTTTGTTTGATGAATTAATTAAAAGTTTTGCACTAAAAAGAATCATCATCTTTCGTTTATTTTTGGATGAATTCGCATGACTACATTGTGGTCAAATTGAATATCCAAGGTTTTCTCTTTCCTTTGAAGTTTTGTTTTACTCTCATGGGTTGCGCAAGTTGCTGAAAATGTTCTTATTTTTTTGAATGTATCAAGACAAAATAATTTCATGTGCACTTGTGAAAAAAAAACTCGAACGAATTTATTTGTTATGGGACTTTAAAAAAACTATTTTTTCGAAAAACTGGAAAAAGGAAAGATGAACAAACGAGAGATATTTCCATTTTTAGTGTAATATGTAGTACCGGTCTCAATATTACTGTATGACTTTTGGAAGATTCGAGACAAAGCACAGTGGCAACAAATATTTTTATTGATAAATATTCATGTTATTGGACGGTATTATTGTTAGTATCTAGAAAATAATACACAGAGTTGTGAAATTCGTGGTATTGTTTATTTTTTTTTTTTGAAGGAAAGAAACCTTGTGCAACTGTAAAACTATATCCTTGTAATCGAAAATAGTTACGTTTTGTTGAAATACTGGGTAACTGTATCATCAGCTGTCCCGGAATTTAAGCTGAAATCTAAACAAATCCAGACTTCGATAATTTATTGTGATCACTGAAGAGTTTACATATAAAAATGCGTGTCTCATTTGTAATATTCAAAGATCTGTTTTTGAAATATGAAACTTTGTTCGAGTCAAAGTCAGTCTAGCTTATTCAGATGCTTCTAAAAATAATCCTCTGAAAAAAATAAACCACATTCTCACCTGGTCGATACGGTTCGCAAAAAAGGTCCAGCCTCTCTCGATCTTTATATTCATATCCAGAGAATCTATGAAATAAACTTTTGAAAATGTGCAGAAGAACAATGCAATCAGTAGCCTTTTCTTCAAAAATCTATTCTCAGAAATTTTCTTTCACCTTTGGTCAACTTTTGATTAACATCAAGGAAAATGGAACATGTATAATGAACATCTTATATCTAATTCTTTTAATATTTCCACAACTTTGAAATTATATAACATGCTCATTGTACCGTAAATGTTTTTCATTTTTTGCTCAAAATGTGCCAAACATGTTCATTCCTTTTCTCCATATATTTTTCATTGTTTTCTGAAACTTTCTCCTTCATTATAAATTTTAGTTTGTTTGTCAATATAGAACAACTAACGAAGAAGCTAAAAAAGTGCCAGCTGAAAAATAAATATATAAAAATATATATGCCAGATTCGATCATTAATTCATAACTGCTCACATGTCCATATATTTTTTTGTCAAAAATTTGCGATTTTTCATTGAAGAAGTTGTATTCAAATTGGTTACACAAGGGATTGTTGACTAGATTGTTCAATATTTTCCTTTTCCATTTTATATTTTTCGTTTCTTTGTATTTTGAAGTTTGAGTTCTTACCTTTCCAAAAATATCCGACAATTTTTTGATTCCTAAGAAACATGAGATCAATGAATATTTCATGAAAGAGAAAGTTTCCTCAACAAAAAAACTGAAACTGGAAAAGTAATTATAGTCTTTTCAAATATAATTGAAACATTATTCCTTTTTCTACTTCAATAAAAAACTTTTTTATTTCTGAAAAAAAGTGGGAAACGGATCAATTATTTATTTACTCGTTAATTGTTATTCTCAAAATGACAAGTCAACAAGAAGAACTGTGTTGTATCCATGAGGATTTTCCCATAAATACCAAAATAGTCGGGCGTTTCAAGTGAATGAGACTTCTTCGAAAACTAACTAGGGAAAAAATAAAAAGAATAAGAAGAAGAAGGTTGATACAAATTAACTTTTGATTTCTATTATTTCCCACGAGTTATTTTCAGTTGTTTGAGAAACATTTCTCTCTTTACCAAAGAAGTTCCGAATTTGTCACGTTTTTAATTTTTTTTTTTTGAAAAAGAAAGAAAATTCTTTGTGTTTCATAGTAAAAAATGCATGAGAGTTTACATTCCGTACGTATGATTTTTGGTGTTTCAATTTTAAAAAGTATGTTAGGTATATTTCTGTAACTCTTGAACAACATACATCAAAGATCATATTATTTTAATATTTTTTAGTTCAATCAAAGAATATTTCCCTGATTAAAAATTCAAGCGATGTTTCGAAAAACGGAAGAAGCTTTTTTTAGAAACATTCAAAAGGTTTTTGATGTCTACTAGGTTTGCTATAGGGTGACTGTAAATGTTACAATAGTTTTGAACTTTGAATTTTTTTGTAACTAAGTCACAACATTTTATTCATTTTGAATTAATATTGCAATCTTGATTAAAAAGTTAAAAGTTTGAAATTTTTGAACGATGATCAACCCATCGCTGCATATTTTTATTAATAATCTCATGAACGGTAAAAAATGCTAATTTATAGGAAAATCTTTCCTCCTGAATTTTTTCTTGATAATCAATTTGCAATCAAGTTAGAAAAAAAAACTAACAGTATTTTCAGCAAATTTTGTTATTTTTTTAGTATTGTAACTGCCGAATCAAACCGATCATTACTGTTTCTAAATCAAGCTGCTTTTTTCCGGTTTACGATTTTTTTGCAATTTTTACGAGTCTGAAAATCCGAAACTACAGAAACCATGGTAGCAATTTTGAACTGAAATAATATTTCTTTTTTTTTCTGTTTTCATCTGGATTTGGTGTTGTTGTTTTTCTCACAAAGGTACTATTTGAAAACAATTACCTTTCAAAGTATGTTCCATGAAACTAGGCATAAAACTGATACAATCTGAAAAGAAAGGTCTGTCGACATGGATTCAACTTTTTCTAAAAATTTGTACACTTATAGAATCGGACATCCTGATCATTTTCTGTCGGAAGTTTTTGTAGAGTTACAGACGTTTCACCATTACAAATGATCACTGTTATAAAATAAGGGCGACACATAAAGTAAATAAATTTATACTCTCGTTTTCATTTTTTTAACGACAAAATACTTATTTTCTTTCTTATTTTTCACACATTTTTCGGTGGATAACAAATATATTATTATGGTCAGGAGGCCGAACTCTATAGGTGTACAAATTTTGAGAAAAAATTGACTTTATGAGCTCGCAATCCTTTTTTGTCATTTCACGGTTCATCAAACATTTATCTTTAAAAAATCAAATAAAAATGTCATATTCTTCCTCTCAATCTTAATAATTTATTATTTTTTCAACCCATAGTTGACTTTTCAATCTTCTCATTTTCTTTTCCTTCGTCTTCTACATTTTTCTTCTTCCCAAGAATAATGAAAAAAAGCAAGAAATTCGAGTACAAATTTGATGCTCTATAGCAACGAACAAACTTTTTTTTTTCTTGCTGATATAGGGAAAATGTAGGCATTTGAACAATTTCCAGCTGTTAACTATTTTCATTTTCATTTTCGGATAGAAGGAGAAGAAAACGAAAAGAAGGAGCAGCTAGAAATATGCGTTCATGGTCTACTATTTCGCTATTGTAAGTTTTTTTCGGGGATGACAAACAAAAAAGGTTCTATATAAATGTACTGTAGTTTAACGTTTCTATTTATGAATGAGTTTTTTCTTTTAATAAGGCTTTGTTATTCACAAAAAAAATCTTTAATTTAAGAACTTAATTAGAACAGTGGAGTTTTTGATGTTTGCTTGTCCTCGGGTTTTTTAGAAGCATAATTATAATGTTGTTTTGTTGATTTTTTTAACGTAACAATTATTCATAAATTTTCATTAATCTGTTCCAAAAATGAACAGATTGTATGATTTCTAGGAAACTTATCAAATCGGGTTTAGAAATGAAAGTGTTTCCAACCAGACCTCCAACCTTCTGAAAGTTGGAAAAAATAATCGAGTCTGAGCTGACTTTGATTTCTCGACCAGATTTAGTGATTTCTCAGAAGTTGATCGATTTCAGGATATTTCATGTTGGACTTGAAAAAATCGGATTTGATCGTATTCAGGTATTGCCAAATATAGTTTAATCTCCAAGTTTTAAAATGTTAGTTTTCTGTTACATTTTCCAAATGACAATAGTTGGTTTTGAAATTTTCTTAGAATCTCTTCTAGATTATTATAAAACACGTTGCATATAGTATCCTTACATTTCAAAAAAATAGTAGGGAAAATGCCAAACCTCTAACTTCTCCCTCGAGATTCTATTTTTATCTTTTCTACGTCAAGTACGAAATATCATATATTACTGTAATTCGTAGCTTTATTCTTGCACGTACGAACTTCTGAATAAATGACAACAAAAAAAGTTTTAACCAAAAAACAAAAAAAAAACATCAAAAAAGGTCTTTTTAATTAGATAGAGAACCTCATTAAAATTAAAGATTTTTACTCTTCTACTCCCATGTTTTCGAACTCTTCGAAACCTTCCATGTTTTTTATTTTGTCCATATTTCTCATGTTTTTTTTTCTTTCATGTTTGTTCTTGGAATAATTATATTTCATTGCTGTTGGTTTTTATGAACATAAGTTTAGAATCTGCAATTCTCATGCTTATTAGTGATTCCGTACCAAAATGAATATTAACTTGTGTTAAGAGCCCACTTGGACAAAACCTCTGTTAAATAAAAGAGTTTGAGTAATTTATTTTTCTCGTGATGTTCATTGTGAACAGCTCTAAGTTTGATCTAAACATTTATAGTTGTTCTACAGAGAAGAGAACAATCTCTGTAAGTAGAATAAAAAAGAAAAACGTTGAATCGGGAAGTATTTGAACCTTTTTTTCCCCATACAAAAGCACAACCCTGATATAAAAAATCCATGGTTTTTTTTAATTTTGACCTGTTCAACATGCAATCAGCAGCAGACTAGGTTTTGGAGAGATTCAGATTCTTTGAAGCTCTATGTTGATTTTCAAAACAAGGAGAATGATTTGAAACTTATCGTACCTTACGTTGAGCCAGTCAAAACTATATTTTTGTAAATATGAAACATTAAAAAAAAAAAACGAATTTTAATCCAAATGTTTCTGTTTTTATCATTCTGGCTGTAATCTCATCCCTGCCATCAACATCAAGAAATATTTTTGTCAGTGTTCGAAAACATCAAAACACAACAAAGTTTCAAATGATCAAAATTCATCAGGAAAGTCCAGTTGGAAATATTTTAGAATGTCATGTTTTGAGAATAAAACATTTTCTTTGCCAATTCTAAATGTACTTTTGGAATATAATGTCTACCAGAATAATCAGGATACCATTTTTGAAAATCGCTCACCCAACAAGTTTGATCCGTTTATTTTTTTTTCAACAGTTATATAACTGATTTTCATTGAACTCGGTCCGATTCTGATCGGGTTTCAGTAGAATTGTAAAAATGTTGTGTTCGAGTGCCCAAATACACTACCATTCTTTATGCCTATGAAAAATTCGCGTTTAGAAACGATTTGAGATGTTTTCGGGCAAGATGTTTTACCCCTTTACATTTAGTGCTTTTTTTCCAACCCTAGGTTTTAGCCTTTAAAAAATTATGTTTTTCGTTTTCTTCTGAAAGTTTATTTCCTTCTGAATTTTCGATAAACATCTCTATCAATCAAAAATTATTTATTCAAGTGTGAATAACAAACATAGTCAACAATTTAGAATATTCCTGATTTTTATTACAGAAACTGCTGCGAAGCAAGACATTCGATGGTCAGTCAAACACTCTATGAGAAATATACATTTCTTCCATTACCAACTGCGCATAATGTAAGTTACCATCTCCTTTTTCAACCAGTGATATCTTCCTTTTTTCAGTGCCATTCTGCTTTGACTGCATCATGTTCGGATCTTATCGACACTGTGCTTGCACTTCATTCAAATCCAGCGGTTAGTTTCATAAAAATGACATTTTTTTAATTTGCAAGCAATTCAAAAAGTACAACGTGATATGAAAAACGGGACAAAGATCAACTTAGCTGCAAAAAACATTATATGATCACCTAAAGTGTTCGAATTCTTTTGGGGATTCGAGTGTAGTTACAGTAGGATATTTATTATTATTGAAATACAGATTGAGGAAGATTCGAGAAAAAATTAGGACGAGAATAGAAAGAAGCCATGAAAATGAAAATGAGTGGGCTCATCAGCTAAGTTGGGCGATCTCAAAATGTGATTTGATTCAACAGACCAAGCTGTTGCAGGCCATACTGCAATTAAAAAAACGATGGCTCACGGAGTAAAGTTATGAATTTATTATTTATGAACTCGAGTATAACCAGCTAACATCTCTGTTGTTGGAAGTGTGCTCTGGTATATCTAAACAGAACAAGTAGAAATGGTAGAAGCTCACTTTTGTGTGTTGCCCTTTTGAAAGTATCGTGTTAGTTTTCACAATCAGATTTCATGCGTAATAATCTCTTACTTTTGTTCTATGTGCCTTAAAATAAATAGTACCTCATACACTTTTCTATTTTTTCTCAATCCTGAATTGCGTGGTGACATTACTGAAAATGATTACATTCTTTGTTCCTAGCCTTATATTCTTTATCTGTGCAAAATGGCGTGTTACAATAATAAAGATATCAGAAATTGTATTTTTTGTTAGCTTGTTTATGAGCAGATTGCATGTTTTGAAATGATTAGAAAAAACTATAGAAAAGGAAGTAGTGATAAAAAACAAAATGTTCAGTTTCAAACGTAAGACAACAGAATACATCACCTCAGAATCTAAAATAATCTACACAGAGAAAGTTAAAAATTTGATGATAAAAAAAAATGTTTGGATAAGAAAATTGAAACTGCAATAACCCAACATTCATTTATATTTCATGTCCATTCCATAAAACAAGAACAAATTGAAGTTTTGAAATATTTTGGAAAAATTAATTGAAACGTGAACTGACAAATTTTACTGTTTCAACATAACTAAAAAATTTTAATTTCAATAATTCTATCCAATTCAGAACAATATGACTAAACTTTGCATATTGAAGTTTTGAAATTTTCAATATCTTCGCTTCCGGTTCCTACAATCCTGTCGTGTCCGAGGATATCACAAGAACTACGTTGTTCTGAACAAAAATATCATGAAAAGGACCAATAGATCTGATAACTATTTTCCTCGTTTTTGACATGTCTTCAAAAATAACTTATTTTCCAAGTTCCTATTTCCATGTTCCTTTTTGTTTTGCACATATTCGAATCGAACTAAATAACACAAAGTAATATGTGCCATTTTGGATGTGGGCGTGTTCTCGTTATCAACTGATGTTTTGATCATTATCGAGAGAAGTACATCAAACCTATAAGTTCGAAGTTTCGGCTATTTAGGAACCATCCACAAATTCCCAAATGTGCCTACAAAAATATTTGCAGTAGATGTGTTCTTGGAGAAGAGAGAGAGGCATCGTGATGTGTCCCATGAGTTCTGTAGAGTTCTGCATACTTTTATGAGACAAAAATAAAAATATGATGTGCTCTTGAACTCATCAACAGACTATGGTAATTATGATAATACATCACTCGTGAAAGCATGGTTCAGAGAAAAAAGTATTTACAAACATGGAAAACAAATTTTTTGCTAACTTGAGAAAAAGGATTTCCGAAAGTTGAACATTCAACATTAGTTCAACTGGGTCTTTGCAAAAACTTTTCCCAAATTATTGACTGCAGTTTCAGTAAAATGTGAATCTATTTAAAAAAAAAAAAACTATTCACTGTCAAGCTCTCTTCTCCCAACTCTCTTCCACGTACCAATCTTTAATCTCTTATTTTCCAATTCCAAGTATCATCACTGTTCAACAATATTTTGCACATTAACTGTCGCGAAGTTCGGGTTGTTACCCGTTCGCGACCTTTCGGTATTATTTTAGTTCAAGTTGATAGTCCAGTCAAAGTACACACAAATTGTTATAATCACTAATTTGGACGCGATCAAACTACAAACAACTTGGTTTCAACGCTGCAGATAGTTTTGATCTACTCGCTTTTGACCTCCATCGTTTTGATCTACCCCGCTTTGCGTCTCATTTTGGTTTTTCTTCACACGACGCCAGTTCAAATGGAGGATGACAAATCAGTCTCGTCTAGTTCAAATCAGTCTAACGTTTTCTAACAGTCTTGTCCAGTTGAAACAGTCTCGTATTGTTCTTCCATTCTTGTGCGACTACTTTGGTCTTTAATTATGTTGCTTGCTCTTTTATACTAATAAATAGTTCTATACTATCAAATGCGTTATGGTTGACAACAAGAGGAAGGAGATAGAAAGATAATAAAAAGCTATCTTTGTCTCTTTTCGAAATTAACAAAAAAAGGAGGAAGAGGCTGTGATTGGCTAATTACGATAATCTATTTTTATGCGGATTCAGATAATACTTAAATTCTCGATTATGGTTTCATTCCATTATCATTTTTTTTGAAAAGAAACATGATACGATATTTCTGCAAAACTCTTTATCAATTCGTCGGGGTGAGTTTGATCATCTGCATGAAAGATATGTCTTCTGGGATGGGAAGCGGGGGGTTTCCTAGGCATTAGGAATAAAATTCTTGGATGAAATGGATAAGTTTCAAGTATTTTTAATCGCCTTTGAGTGGTCTGGAGTCCCAGACTCTGGATATTTCTGCAATAAGGGTTTCTTCCAACAAAATAAAATAATTGCCTGATTATTCTAGGTTTGAAAATTAGCTGAGCTTTTTGGGGGCTTTTTCGGCATTGTTCAAGTCTTCAAGTTTTCTTGGATGGAGTATATTTTTTTATATGGTATACAAGTTGTCTTGGATGGAGTAATAATTGTGCTTTATAGACTCTCGGTCCCTTATCAAGCAATAAATCCGAGATGAGTTGTGAAAAACACCGGGACAGATACAAGACTGGTTTATGTGAAACTTTGAGTTTAAGAATGTGGACTACGAAAACTGTAACTCGTTTTGCCAAATAAGTTTTGACAGCAAATAGTTCTCACGTGACCTTCTGAAACTACTCAGACATTAGGAAACTATTGTCCCTTCCGAACAGGAATAGAAACACAATGACTCGAGTTTTCCTGTTCTCTTCCAAGAACATTCCTTTCTCGGTCGAAATTTTTTGCACTCTGGGATTGTTTCAGGGAATGTTTTAGGGAAGGACAATAGTTTCCGAATGCCTGAGTTGTTGAATTATCATATATTTTTCCCGGTATTTTTTAACAAAGTCACGAGTAGTTTTTTAAGCTAGCTTTAGCTTTTCCCCGAGAATCTATATGTGAAAAGCCAGCGAATCGCCTGTTTTTGAATTGAAACATATTGAAAAAACTCGACCATTGCATCCCCATGTTTGACATCTATAAGAAAACTTTTGTAAAAAATTGAACTGAATTACGTTGTACAATCAAACTTGATCAGCTCACAGGGGACAATTTTTCTTTCTGTAAAATTTGGACCAATTATATTTATGTAACTTTGTAGAAAATTATCTTGAGACGTTGTTCAAAAATATGTTGTATTTTTCGCGAAATTTCCCCGTGAAGTTTGAAATTGACAAAAAAACTTCAACGGTGCAACATCTACAAAACGTATAATCTGAATTTAGAATTGGAGAATGACTATGTGAAGATTTACATCTAACTAACTTTTACACAGTTAGTCCGTCTAGAAAAATTACAACCATTCGAGCACGCTCATACAGTCCAGGCCGACTTTTTTCAAAAAAAAAAATTGAAACAGAAAAAAAATCGAAACATTTTTTTCGAAAAATCAAATGTTTCTCTCGGGCTTTAGTTTTATAATGGAACTCTTGAATAATTTCATAGAAAATCCTATTTTTGGATAAAAAACTAAGTTGAGTTTACCAGTCGAGCTTTTTTAAAACTAAGATGTTCAACCGGTCCTAATCAAAAAAATTGGACAGTCAGACCTCCAAGTCTTGTTCCCACTCGGAAGAAAAACGAGAAACTTAAAATTTTCCTTAAAACCACGTGGAAAGCCCTGCTCTGCATTTTTTTGTGGGCTAGAAATCAAAAACAAGAAGTTCTGAATGCTATGACAAATCAGTATCCATTCGAAAACCTTTATTGAAAATCGCAACAATCGTTTTTTGATTTTCAAAATTTCAAACATAAAAAACAAACAGGTGTTCTTCTTCATTTTGTTCTTCCCGAATATGTATCATGTTTCATTGATTGTTATCCCATGAGTGGGTGTTTTAGAGTCAATATTTCATTTCTTTTTTGTTCTTTTTTTTGTCCTGTCAAATTTTGAGAAAAAGCTAGTGTTTTTTAATTGAAAATATATGCTGTTTTGTGTCAGATGTGATTTTTTATGGAAGATTTTAATGTGAAAACGGAGGTGTCAGATTTAAAATCCGCCTTTTTGTTCATATATATATATATATTTCTTAGTTCTTTCTTATATAAACAAAGCGTGGTAATATTTATCAGAGTCCTCTCACAAAAAAGAATACATTTATTTTGTTCGTTCCCGTTGTTCATTTTTCCTAACAATAACATTTTCAAACAAAAAATGCCGAAAAAATCAATGAAATTGTGTATTTTTTGCGATTACACTCTGATAAGAACGACATTTCGTGTCGTGCGCTAATATTCTACATTTTCCAAATTTATTTTTATTCTGAAAAATGGCACCTGGCTTTCTAAAATGCTGGAACTGTAGAAGAAAAAATGAAAGAAGGCCAAGTGATTCGGTAAGCCAACAATACATTTTTGTATCTTTTTTCTTTTTTAGAAATGACGTGTCTATTCTGATAAAAACTGTTTACAAGATTCTCTTATCACATAAATTGCGGGAATTAAAAAAAAATTAAGGTATACTAGAAAAAATAGTTTTTTTTTCTGAAAAATATTTACAACTAAATAATACGGATATTTTTCTGTCAACACTTTCTGTCAACAGCGCATTTAACCTACTGAGCAAGAATGTGTTTGCTCTCGTTATTTGATGCTACCGTATCCAAATTTCCAGATTTTTTTCTCTTTGCGATTATTTTGGCGTGAACGTGGGCATTATTTTCAGTGAAACGTGAGCTTATCTCGCAGCCCTCATTTAATTTTACTTGTTAGAATGCAAAGATCTATCAATCCGAGACAGTAATACTGAATTCTTGTTCAAAACATCAAGATTCTGGGTACATTGAGTCGTTGACAAAATATCTCTCTACTCTACAGAGAAATGTATTTTCCAATAAAATATTTGATTCTTTCTTGCTCGTTAATATAACCGTTCACTGCCCCAATGTCTTCTACCCAATGTTGACATTCATGAACCGGATTTGACATTAAAACTAAACTTTTCAAAATTCATAAACATAAAATTCGTTACTGATAAACTATTTAGGTACTGTTTTTCAAACATAAAAAGGGTTTCATATCTATTTCCTCGTTTTTTTTTCTATTTTTATCACAATTCCAAACGTACAATATTCTTCGGTTGTTTTTCACTCCTTTCGTTTTGCAAGTTCGAATTACTGTAGTCGATTAGGAATAGGAAAAGGAAAAATGGAAGAAATTGATGAGGATGAGCTGACAACTAGGCCCGCTTGTAAATACAGACGACACTGAAAAATTATTGCTTGAAATCTGAAATGATAATAATGAAGAGAGTATGAAACAGGAACAATAGCTAGATCATTTTTTCTTGAAAAAAGTGTTTGGAAGTTTGAAATTTTTCTTGTTTTATGAAACTTTCGTGGAGCATATACCTATTTCTATACTTTGGGATTGAAATATCTGTTGCAATTTGATTGAACCTGAACATTTTGTTGTTGATCAGTACTTCCTTTTCTATAGTTTCTTTCAATTATTTCTTATCATGCAATCAGCTCATAAACAATTTAACAATCAACAAGATTTCTGATATCATTCAGTCTATTGGAACACGCCATTTTGCACAAAAATCTTATAACAGAGAAAACGAAAAATATGATCAGGAAATCAAGTACTAAATTCTCATTTTTTACGATAGTCTATTGGCGATAATTGCAAATCATTCACCATTGAGTAACGACAAAAAAATATATCTTCGTGTTTGCAATAGAGCAGTAAATTTATCCATAACATTTTTCAAAACGCAATTTCATGTTTTAAGGTATGAAATATAAATTGCACATGGATAGTTTCAGTTTCAATTTTCCTGTTCAAATATAAGAGGTCTTCAGATTAAGAACTTTTTCATGGCTCTGGAAATAATTTTGGTCATATAAATCCGGCGGACTCAAGGATAAGTTTTTATTTAGTTTTTTAGTTTTTTTTATTTTTTATTTATTTAGTTTTTAGCCCTTAAAAGAACTTAACAATTTTTAATTCTTATTTTTCGTATACCAATAGTAACTTTGAAATGATTGTAAAAAATGAATCCTCTCGACTACGATTTGATTCTCATGTGAATCGAAGTTCTTGAACACAAAAATTACATAATTGTTGAAACAGTTAAAAGTTTCAATTTACGTTTTCAATTACTCTTCCAAAACTGTTCTAAAACTTGAATTTATTCTTGTTTTATGGCATTGACATGAAATATAAATTAATGTTGGGTTATTGCAGTTTTAATTTTCTTGTTCAAACATTTGTTTTCTTCAAAATTTTAAACTTCTGTTGATATATGATACTTTGATGGATAATACTCATTTGGAGGTGATGAATTCTGTCGTCTTCCGTTTAAACCGGAAAATTGTTTTGTTGATCAGTACTTCCTATTCCACGGTTTTTTTTTCTATTCGTTTCATATCATACAAAAACAACAAAATTTCTGATATCATTCAGTCACTTGTAACACGCGATTTTGTTAAAGCTAAATTATTATTTTGTTTTTTGCAACTTTTCAGGTTACTGTAGTAGGTTGCATAGGGATTAGAACAAATAGGCGGAGTTTAGCTATAAGAAAGATAAGAATACTTTTGATTGTTAAGAGCAGGTAACATATTTTTGAAAATGGTAAGTTTGAAAGTGTTAAAATAAGATAAGGATAACTTCATGTGAATGATATATCTCATTTTGATCTGAAAAATTCACATACCATCTGTTCGCCTATAATGTTCTGAAACTGTAAACACTGTTTCTCAGCATCGAAGTTTTACATGGTTATTTAATTTTTTCTGTTCAAATTTTCCATTAAAAAAACTCGAGAGAGTAACAAAATATACTAAAGAAGTTGAAAAAAAAAACACTGTTTCACTTTTGATTTACATAGCTCATTTATCAATAAATTTCTATTAGAGTTTCAATGTTTTTGAGCGACAAAGATAAGGTAAAACCGTTATCACAAACAAACCAAGGAATTGAAAATTGGAGGAACAAATTTGAGAATCTCAAAGTTTGAAATCACAATTTTTTCAACAAAAAAAAAACTCACAGTTTAAGTGGTTGATTTATTCCCTAGTGCATTCGTAACGTTTGATAAAAAAGGAATTTTTCTTTTTTTTTTCATTTCAAGAACATAGCTGTGAATGTACGTAAGTCTTCATTTTTTAAAAATATGTTTCGTTTTTTAGAAAATGAAATTGATTTTAGCTCGATGTGTTGGTTTAAAGATCAACTTCCGAGATGCCATCAAGATTCGAAAAAAATCTGAAAATCAAGAGGTTAGCTTCATTGTAGTCAATTTTTGTTCCAATGAGGTCATCCAAAGTACATTTCTCCACTTTTTCTTTTTTTTCTATTTTTTCTTCCCTAAAAATGTTTCCTCGATTAACGTTCTTCCACACGATTACCCGTTATAAATGAATGAATATAGAGCCAACTACTTCTTCTTTCTCTTCTTCTCATTTTTGTGGATGAAAAAGAAAAGAGCAGTCCAATTTCGGTCTCCTAATCGACCCTGATTGGCGCCCTCGACGGGTGCCATTAACCAATTAGCAAAACCAATTCATTTCTTTCTATTATTTCTTCTTCTTCTTTCTTGATAAAATAAACAAATGATGTCGCCCGGTGGATTAACTAAAATCAGTACTGTTGTGAGTTTTTTGTATTTCAAAAAAAAAGAAATGATGATGTACATACAACCGGTTTCTAGTTATTTGAATAAATTGTGTCCCATGTTATGCGGTGAAAATCATCGATGTGTTTTTGAGCGACAAAATATCATATTTTTTCTGAATGATATTTCCCATCGGGTTCCCATTTGTCTTAAAAAAGAGAATAAAGGAGGTGCGCGGAAGATTTCTTCTTAAATTATTATCATTTTTTTGAATTTCAGAGTGCCCAGGAAGCTGTAACATTGCGCGAAGCTGCCGAACGTCGCTCACAATTTGCTCGATTTCCAGCTCGTTCGGTTTCAGCTCCGCCGCGCAAAAAGTGGTTCAGATCGAGACAGAACCTTCCAGGTCAGTGTTTTTACTTTAGATTTTTAGATTTTATTTTTTGAATGATTTGGTAACACGCGCTCTATTGATAATCATATTTTTCTCTTTCACTCACAGTTTTTTGCATGTTCATATATTGAAACTAGAGTGATGTTGGATGTCAGCCGATGACTATAATTTATAGGAGCTGATGATATGGATGGTCGAAGTGGTTCACAAGGAGGTGTATGTGATGAATTCACTAAGAAATTGGTAGCTGCTATCACAACTTGGCATGATATTCATTCTTCACTTTTGAGATTGTCTTTGGGTGAGTATCATCGGAAATTATAACTCGAGTGTTAGAAAAATAAAACAGAATTCGAGCCAATTCACTCTTTGCCCATACATTTGGGGTCAGTACAGTGTTGTATTTCACAACTTTGGAGGTTTCTCAAGAGCCGGAAGTCTTCAGCAAAAAAATCATGGAAGTTCATAATAATTTCAAAATCCACCCACCTTGTACACGTTTCATCTCAAATTTTCGAAAAAAGCAGGCTTGTGCTTTCGGGCGGGCGGCCCGCGGGCTTCTAACTAATTTTCAAAAATTAAGCTTTCGGGCCGGGCTCGGGCTTTACCTTAAAAACCCGCGGGGCCCGCGGGCTTCTTAAAAATGAAATTGAAAAATTGTTTACCAGTCTTAAAAAAAGGTCACGAAAAAATAATTCACGCATAATGTTTTATTCTGCAATTGTCATTTCAATTGAAGCCCGCGGGCTGTTAATTAAAAAATGTCAAAAAACAAAACGGGCCGGGCTCGAGCCCGGCCAGTTTGTAAATCTTAATTAAGGGCCCGCGGGGCCCAAAAGCACAAGCCTGGAAAAAAGCAGCAACCAACAATAAAAAAGGAAACGATTTCAATCAAAATGAACTGTATTCTGAACCGTGCAGTTTTCTTGAATTTTATTAATTTTTCTCAACTCATAGTGTCACTCAAAAGAGCAGCCGACAGTTCATAGGATATTTTCATTTATTTTTTTGTGTGGGCAAGTCTCCTTACCTTCAGAATCATGTTTTTTTTTTTGAAACATTTTTTACTGTTTCACAAGATCGAGAAAATCTCACTTTTTTGAGAAAATTTGATAGTGTAATTGTAAACTCCATTTTCAGTGAACTAGAAAAGGTTTTTGAAACAAAAAAAAAAACATTTGTAGACCAAATTAATTTGAATATGTCTTTCATTAGTATTAGCAAAAAAAATTAGCAAAAGATCAAGCAGGTACCAACAATACTATAAATTCCTTAAATATGTACAATATTGTGTTACCCGTTTGTTAGTCATACTCGAATCACAACCACCAGATCACTGTAGTCACGACCTCGAAAAAGATTTTGAAACTTCTCGAAGAAAAACTTCATAGTTGTAATTGACAGTTCAGAAACAAAAATTTCGATAAATTTTTATTCAAAGACTGCTTTTGAAACAGTGATTATCAATAGAGCGCATGTTATTGATCATTTTTTGCCACGAAATTGTGCCCAACAGTGTAGCTCTTACAGTGAGCCCAAACAAATGAAAGAACGTATCAAATTAGTAGAATTTCTGACTTTCATTGATGTGTATATCACAGTGGGATTTTCTTTTGATCACCTTCTGTCATGAAAAAATAAACATAGACTACCGTAAGAAACTCATTTATTCGTTGCGAGACCATTCTCATATATTTTCCTCAAAATTATTTCTGAAGATCAAGATTTCACAACGTATTGAAAAAATATTTCTATGACCCTATTCAGAATCGATCCTCATCAAAAACATTTCCGAAATTGGACTCAATTTTGAAGTACTCGATTTGTTTTTTTATTCTAATATTTTTACGTATTTTTCTCATCCTTTATTCAAAATAGCCATTCATTTTCACAAGTCTCCAGTCTGTTTCCGGAACCACCATAACATAATGAACTACGTGATGTCTCGAAAATTGTCTTGACTAGACTAAAAATTATATAGCCCCACAAGCTGAATTAGTGCACATATACTTTTTTTGTGTCATTTTTCTTCCAATAAAAGTTGACCTCATTGTCAATGCGCATTTTTATGCGATGGAGAAGATGAGTAGGACATGAAGAACATTAGTTAATTAAATAAAATAACACATGAGTTTTTGATTTGAATATTCTATAATATCACAATGACGTACTAAATAAACATTGAATGAGAAAAAAATATCTAATATGAAAATTAAAAACTTTGCAGATCGATCTTCGGAAGATGACAATTATCGCGGATCTTCGTCGAGTTTCAGCAGCGATTCAGAAGGTGATGACGATGAAGACAAAAATGGTAAGACTTCGAAAGAAGGAGGGTATATGATGATTCTAGAAAACAATAACAACTATACAGATACAACAGAAAATCCAAAAATCAAAAATGATTTAGATCTTTTCACTCTTATAATTTTTTGAAAGCTCATCATTCAGTTTTTTTTGTTCAAAAGGGTATAAAAAATTCCAGTTTCAAAAATCGGATAAATTCCGAGCTTTAAGCTTATAAATTGAAACTGGAATGTTTTCAGATTCAAAACTATGGAACATATATTAATAAATCGCATGTTGTATTACTGTAGTTTCAAACTTCATGAACTCTCATTTTCTACATAACTAGTTATTTTGCGAAGTTTGATGACTAAGTTACTACAATATCAGTTTTTCGCCAGCAGAACTTTAAAATGATTTTTTGAGGATTTTATGAAACAATTTTTTGGGTTATCAGACCTGTAGGTCTCATTTCTGACATAGTTAACTTAACAAAAATCCATCCTACTTTGGAAACACACATAATTATCAATAGAGCGCGTGTTACCAATAGAATTCCAGCTAGTATGATCAACGTGGTAATTTCAATTTTCAACACAGAATATTTTAGCACCCTGAACTTTTCATACCAAAAAAATCTGAACCTGTAAAACTGATTCTGGGATTGAAGCATACCGAGAATTTCGTTCAGATTCAGAAAAATTGGCATTATTAATGTAGAACGGATTTTGGGCAATAAACAGTCATCATTAGTCGTTTCAGTTTCCTGAAAAATCACATCTTTGTTATAGTTCCTAATTTTCTATTAGAAATTCTCTTTGTCAAGAAAAAAAATATTATCAATAGTTCGATCAAATTTTGACTCAAATTATGGAAACTTTTCCCACTCCAAAATTCACCTTATCACTTTCTGAATTTTTTATTCAAAAGGTCAAAGATCAACTTAATTCCATTAAAACTTCATAATCATCCCCACATTTTGTTTATTCCAGATGGAGCAAATCGATTGTCAGTTTCTTCTGCTCGTTTCTCAATTTCGAACCCTGATCTCACAAATTGTCAAATCAAACAAATGTTCCCTGAAATGGCAGATCATTGGAGGTAACATCATCACACATTGCCCTTTTTTTGCTCCTTTTTTCATATCTCATCACCGGAAATTTCCATGTTCCGGAGACGAAAAGGATTAAATCTAGAAAAAAAAAGAAAAAGAAGAGTGTGTGTGTGTGAGGTAGCAGAAGCTGAAAAAAGATTAGATTAACACACCTGATACATATATATATATATATGTATAGATTAGATTAAGTTTTCTTGTAGTGCTTTTCATTTTTTCTTTCTTTTTGGGACGTCGGCTCATTTTGTTGCTCCGCCAGCTCTCGCGCAGCCGCACAAAACGACAGGAACAATGCATAAAAAATGATTGGGTGTGTTAATGTTTTTCTCTTATTGTTGGTGCTCAAAACAAAAAAAAAAGAACAAAAAGACAAAAATTGGCTTTTCGTTTCTTTCGAGAATGGATGGGTAATTGAAATTGTAGAAAAAAAGGAGGAAAAAAGGAAAAGTCACAAATTATATAGGAGGATTATACAAGGATAACTGAACATATTAGAACGAAACGACTGAAATATATTATTACTCATTGTGAGTTCAAAAAAAGAAAAAAAATAGAAGGATTAGAGATGGATGAAATGAAGAGACGCAGACAAATTACACGTGGATTGTATAAAACAAAACAAAACAAAAATACACGTCATGTCATTTCAATTTCGAAAATGAGAGTGAGTGAGACACAGACTAGTGAATATCATGATCTGAAATGTACATTCTCTCATATTTTTAATAGGGCTTCTGAATTTTGAACACACTCATCAAATCTGTCATTTGTTTTTACCTAGTCTGACATATTTAGGGTAGGAGAAATATAGTTTAGACATATCTTCCGGTAGAAGTAGTGAAGAACTTGCTGTTTTATAGCAACTTAGATAATCCGCGCCGATGAGCTTCGGGCTATACTTCATTTTACAGAACCCGAAAATTGGACCGTCTTAGGTTAGTTCTTGACTTCAAGATAGTTTCTCTCCCATATACCTAACAGATTTGCACCAATCTTTGCCGAAAAAAGAAGCTTATTTCAGCGCTCACCAAAATATGTGTGCATCACTAAAGTTCGTTTCTTTGAGGAAAAACCTAGCTTGGACTTATACCGATGAAATCAAGTTCAAAACTCGAAAAATTCCGCTAAAATGAATCATTGAGAAACATGACCCACTTTTGAAAATTTCTCCAGGCTCGAAAAAAGGCGATTCTTGCAACTAAACCATTTATTTGCGAGTATATGATGCTACAACTTGTTTATCTCAGATGTTCATTCATCCAAAATTCAATAGCTACCTGAAGATTACTGTAGTTTCAAACTTCAGTCTTGGATATTTTCAGAACCAAGTTCAATCTATTTTTAACTTTATTTTTCCATTTTTTCGTGTATAATCCTATAGGTTATATCCACATTTTGAAACAAACATCACTGAACAAATTCTGAGTTTTAGTTTTTGTAACAAAAATATTTTTTTTTAATCCAATCATTAAAGTGATAACTGGAAAAACTTTTGAAAAAAAAACAGATTTAGAGAAATTACCCAACAAGCTCGAGGAAATTATTTGGAGTTTTTGTCTAATTCACCATCCATATAAGTCAAAAATTTGAAGCTTCGGAAAAAGAATTTCTTGTGGTACAGTATTTGTTTAAAATTTTTCTTGCAAGTTAAGAACAAACCACACAAGTGCAAAAGTCGAGCATGTTTTTGATCATTCAATCAAGTTTTTATTAATCTTTTCAATGAAATAAGTTAGAATAATTATTACCAAAGCGCGAACAGAAATAGGCGGAGCAAATGAGTTTCTTCGTTTTTTCTTCTTCTTTTTCTCCCTTCATTGCTTTCTTCTTCAGCTCGTTGACAACGGGGATTAAAAGCAATAGGTGTCTTTTTCTCTGTGTCACCACATATTCATCCATCGTGATGTCCTTCTTTAAAAAAAATATATATTATATGAAAAAATCATAATCCTACTTCTTCTTCTTCTTCTTTTTTTTTTCTTCTATTCGTCTTCTTATTGGTTTTATGTTTATTATCACTAATTAATTGGATCATCATCATCATCATCATCCACTTCCTTTTCCAAAAATGTACAGTCTGCGTCGAAAATCAGGTCATGATGAGGAATATTATTCACCACAATTATCCGCTTCACCTCAACAATCCACAAAAAAACAGCATCGAAAAAAGAAGAAATCAATTCAAGAAGCGCAAAGTAATCCGATTTTTGTGATAGGTCCACCAGTTGGTGGAGAGGTTGCAAAAAAGCGAGCGAAAAAGAAGTGGAGGGGTGAGAATGCGGCGAGAAAACTAAGCGAAGCATTGCCGGCGGCGCTTAGAAGTCCGACACAAATTCTGAGAAGAACCAAAAAACCGCTTGGACCGAGTTTGAGTTGGGATCCGGAGCATCGGAGTCGATCGGCTTCTTCAACGACGACGAGGAGTCGAGTACATTCGGATGGAAGTAGTGAAAAAGGAGCAGATGAGGAACAAATTGATTGTGCTGGAATTGTTGAAGAACCGAGATTTGAATTGGAAATCACTTGTATACATTGTGCAATGGCAGCTGAATATCGAAGAAGAATGTTAAAGGTTAGTTGATGGGTAAGGGAAAGCGGGAAAATTGAAAACGAATATGAGAAACCCCAGTTTTTTCATTACAAAAAAGCTACCGTAACTGCTTAAAGGAACACGTCGATTTTAACAGTAAAAAATTAGCAGGTCTGATGTAATTGATTCAATTTTTTTTGGCGAGAATCGGCGTATCCCTTCAAACCATTACGGTATTTTGAAGAAGTAGTACAAGGCTGTTCCAATTTTTTTTTAAATGTCTGTTTGGATCCTCCATAATACAAGTTGATAAAAAAGCTATTACAAGCATTAATTCAAAAATTAGGAAAAAATGAAACGGGAATTTTCTCAAATTTTCAACCAATCAAAAATATTCGAAATACATAGGTTCCTTAAAAAATTCCACTTTTTCTTAACCACATTCTTTTACGCGAAAAAAAATGAAAATATGTAGTTGGCTCAGGTAGAAGAGTTCATCATAACCAATATGTATAAGTTTTACAGCTTATATTTGAAATGTTTTGATATTCATTTTGTCAAATTACTGATTTCAAAATATATACAGTAATTTATAAACGAAAAATCAAACCGTATAGAGAAACTGATCTTCGAAAAATTCAAGGATTAACGAAATTTTGATCATAAATCAAAACACAAAAATTTCTAATACCACTTTGGAACTCAAACTGTCTAAAATGACCAAATCTTTTGAAAAAGAATCGAACTCCTTCTCCCCATCATTAGTCTTCTTTGTGTTCCAAAAAACAAGATATCAAGTCCCATTTTTTCGAATTTTTTTATAAGAAAACAGAAGAAAAGGTGAAGTGTTTAGAATTCATATTTTTTAGCTTGTGTTTCTCTAGTTTTTATTTCTTAACACCGGATAATTGATAGTGATACATTATTCTCTCAAAAAATTATATATTTATGAAGTGAACAGTATTAGTACATACAAAACTAGGCGGTCTCAAATTAAAAAACACGATTGACGCAAGTTAGACACTCAAGGGAATATTCACCGAAAAGGTTGGTACACTAGAAACACATTTCAGTTCTTTTAAGCCATACGTGATATTAAAAGTCTAGCTCTCTTCGATATTTTGTTTTTTCAAACTACATTCATTTTTGAAAACTAATATCATGTTTGACATGCTTTTCAAATATTTTTAATGGATTTTCTACTTTTTTTTTATTAAAATGGGGACGTGGCTTTAATAAAGTTTTGATAGAAGGCAAGCAAATGGATTTTATGAGAATATTGATGCTGTTTGTCAGAAGCTCTTTGACATGGGTCAAACATTTGGAACCTCTGATTTTGTTCTAAAAAATCGGAAAAAAAGTTTCGATACTTTTCTTTTTTTTCGGAGCCTTCGGAGTCATACAGTTTACATTAATTGTTCCGTTTAAAAAAAAATTTCAAAAAAAAAAGAGCAAATGATAAAATAACTGTACTAAAACTCAGAATTCAATGAAACCAACCGTTTTTTTTCAAAATGTTCCAAAAATAGGCCCGATATTTTAGAAAAACTGACATTTTTCACTTGTTTTAGTTCCGAGAAGTTCCGAATTCACAAGTCGGAATCTAGGTCCGACCTAATTTAGTTCCGAAAATAGTCGCAACTTTCGGAACTTCGGAATCTCCCAGTTCCGGTTCCGAGAGATGTGCCCTCAGTTTGACATCCATCATGTTCTGAGGAAGTAGAAATTTGATTCGCCTCGAATATTTCTTTTTTTCATTTTTTTTTCTTCCGCGTCAAAATACGTCATGTTTTGCACACTTGTCTTTCTTTTTTGTGATTTTTCATTTCAAACAAATCACTCTTATTCATGAATGTTCGAAAAAAAACACGAAAATGTGGAAGAAAACATGAGCAAAACATACCTTTTTTTTGAAATTTATTAAACCTGAATTTGTATTTTCACCTCAAAAAACTTTACATAATATGTATTTTTTATATTTTATCTAGAACCATAACATATCCCAATGTTGACTTTTTTGTTCAAAATGGATACCTAAACTACAAAGTATAGTATCCAAATTTCTCATATTTGCTACGTATTATCAAAATCTTTTCACATCACTGATTTTTTCTGTCGAAAGTTTAATCCATTAGAAAAAAAAACGAAAGAAAAGTCTAGCGAAATAAATCTAAAAATAGAAATGTTGTTAAAAAATGCAAGGAAACATTGAAAGATTTGGTCATTTTTGAGTTTTTTTTGGTTTCCTTTTGGGCTATTGATTCAGTTAAAAGCATTTCTGAAATTACTTATAGTGTGGGTGGTTTTAGTTTTAGAAAATACCATGACATTTCTACAAAGTGTATTTTTGTCAATAGGTAACTTTAAAAAATTGAGTTTTAAAAATATTTTCTTAAGTAATTTTAAATATTGTCTATCCGAGGTAGGTCATCCAACGAAAAGTAGATCAAATTTTGAAAAGTTCCAAATTCTCTCAATTTTACCTGCTATTTCGTCGGCTCAAACTACATATACATTTTCTCGTTGGATGACCTGGTTGGATTAACAAAAAGTATTTTTTTCAATTGAATTTGAAAAAAATATATTTGCAGCAGTCGGGGTTCGAACTTGCGACCTTTGGCAGAATAGGCAAAAGCGTAAACTGCTGAGCCAGTTGACACGTTTCCCAATTCCTTTTCTCTATTTTCTATTCATTTCGCAAGAAGAAATTTTTTGATCTATTTCACGAAATAGTGAGTAAAAATGAAAGAAGCAGACACTTGTAGATCAAAATATCTCGAAACGAAAGGAATAGAAAAACGAAATGAGAAATATAAAAATTCTCAAATTAAAGATTTGTTCTCCTAGACCGTAAAGAAATAAAATCTCCGAGATTCCCATAAATTTTCAAAACAAAGCAAAACAACCACATTTCATTTTATTCGATTCAAAAACACTTTTTTTTTCTTTTTTAGTTCTCCCAAGTATTTGTGTTCTTTTCTTTCATTTTTTTTTTCTTAAAGTGCATATTTTATTATGTTCTGCTATTCCTTCCCATAAATACGTACATACCTTCCAATTCGTTTCCACCTCATCAAATTTTCGAGACTCAAAAACGAACAAAAAAAAATCGAGATGAGCTTTTAATCCAACTCTCCGTGCTCTCAGTGCTCCTCGATATATATTTTATTCATTTTTCATAATTTCCGGATTTTTCATTCAATTTCTCAAAAGTCTATAATTTTTCGAGGTGGGCTTAATAGTATCCTGTCAATTTTCGAATGTCATCAACCCTATAATTTATCGGGTACTTTTTTACTAGGAAAGAAGGCGTTTCTCACAACCAGAAAATAAAAATGAGTTTTAGTTTTGGTTCTATTTTTCTTTTATATGAATTGATTTTCAGTCTGAAATCGAAACAGCTGTGATGAGATTAGCTCGAAGATTGGGAAATGGTCGAAGTGGATGGAGAGATGATTCACCTTCATCAACTACTACTACAACTTCTACTAATATTCCAACACATCGACATACAATATCATCTCATCATCGAGGAACTACACCAGATATTGTTGTATCAAGTATAAGTTCGGATGAAGAAGATCATCAAAGTTTCGATCGATATACAAGTTCCGAATTGGGAAATTCATTGCAAACTTCTGAAGGAAGGTAAGTCTTCGGTTCTTTTGTTTTTATGCTTTCTCTCAAACTCTTTTTTCAAAGTTCAGAAAACGATTTAGTCCCAGTACTTTTACGAGACATATTTTCCAGCTCAAAAACTTTGTAATAAATTGTCATGTTTGTTCTAGTACGGTAACTTAATTGAGATGTTTGTGCTTTTTGATCAACTAAAAGGTTTTTGAAATCGATCAAAATCAGAAAAACAAAGAGACGTCAGGATAAACTAATTTTGAACAGCAAGATCCAGAAAAATAGGCTTTATACAAAAATAGTGGTTCGCCAAAAAAACAAGAAAAAATTTGTTTTTTTGTTGAAATAAATCGGACCCTAATTTTTTTTTTTAGAACCCCAATTTTTGTAAGAAAAAATCGAAACCTTTTTTTGGACTCCTATTCTGGTATAGAGCCGAATAATCGAGTACATAAGAAAATAAGATCGGCTCTAAGGAAAAATGGTCCCGGTTTTATACACGAATTATTTTTCCAATGAATGTACACTACGCCTCAATTCAAGTAACCCATTTTAATTTAGAAGGTTGAAATTTGTGCACAACGTTTCGCAGATTAGAATTTTTTTTTTGTTCGTGTTGAAGGCAAATAGCTTTTATTTTTATTTATATATAGAGCCTTGAGAACCAATCTCTACGAATCATATGAAATCTTACATTTGTTGATCATCTCAAAAATCATAAAAATATGATTGCATGATAAAATGTAATGGATTAATACCCATACATATATTCATTATCAAAATTAATAGTCTTTCTTTCTTTCTTTTTCGTTTTTTTTCTCTAATTCTCCTCTATTTTATTTCAGCTCTCCATGCTCTTCTTCATGCACATCACCTCGTCTTCTTCGAAATGGAAATGAAATAACATTTGATAGTCCAGGGGGTTCTATTGATGTTACTCCTCCATCTCCATCACCTCTTCGATTACAACCTCCTTCTTTGTTAACTCCTTATCCTGATTCGGCATCTCCTCCTCGATCAAATTCCGTTGATTTATCCACTCTTCGTCGAGATATCGAATTGCTCTCTGTCTCATCAGGAGATTCAGATGGAGCATCAGATAATGATTTCGAACCTCCGACACCTGCTGAATCAGTCAGAACATTTAGATCAAAAAGTCATGATCCAACAGCGACAGCGGATAGTATGCTTAGACGACCAAGTCGTATTGAGCATTTATCCGAGTTGTTCAGGCAAGAAATACAAAAAAAAGAGAGAAAACGAAAACAAAAACTAAAGATTATTTTAATTTGCAACATGAAAATTTCCGGTGATATCACATTTGCATCACATCACATTATAATATAACATGTGATTATGTATATATTTTTTCAGAAAAGCATTGGCAAAAAGTCCGGTTGTTCGAAGAAGTGCAGCTGATCAAGAGAGCACAAGTACATTGAATAAACATCGAAGTAGTCGATATTGGGTTGAAGAAGAGGTTTGGAGTGCGGTTAGTGGGACATCAATATGAAATTCTAGATTTCATATAGCTTTGTTGGGTGGTGGTTTTAATTTTAAAAATTGTTATGTATTACACAAAAAATTAAATTTCTAGTTGAAAAATCACAAAAAATCAGAAAGATCGAGGCGCAATCAGCCACAGAAAACAAGCGAAAAAGGCGCTTCGCAGCTTCAAAAACACTTAATCTCGGTGGCTGATTTCGCTTAGCGAATTTTTTCGTCGCTTGTTTTGCGCTTGAGCTTCGCCTATTCACTCCAATTTTTCGCCTCTTCTTTCGCTTGCTTTTCGCTTGTCACGTTTTTGTTCCGCTCAATATTTTCACGTTATATTTAAATTTAAAAAAATTGATTTATTTATTTAAAACACAATACAAATACATCTATTATACATAGGAGTAACAAAGAGGAAAAAACATAATACTAATAAATGGACTACCAGCAAATTCGACCATTTTCAAAAAAAACTTGTGTAGAGAACAAAAATTGAAGACATGGTTAAGAGGTCTCAATGAATTTGCAAAAAAAAAATTCGAAAACTGAACTTTCACCTCGTTGTTTGGTCCACAATTAATTTCTATTTTTCATGTTGGTGGAATTGATTTTGATGGTTCTTTTTTCGATATGCGGTCTTGTAGTTTTAGTATTTTGTCGTATAACGCATATAACATATAACGCCCTGAAAAAATAATTGTCAAGTTTTATATCGAGACAAAAAACAACTTACGTCAAAAAAAATCCTTGTTAGTATGTGCTTTCATTACATCGATTCGAAGAAGCTCATTCCTGTAAAAATTACATTGCTTATCATATTATTTATGATAGTTTATATTTTTCATAGCAAAATTTGAGCCCGATTTTCAGCTTTCAAACGGAGCTCAGAAAAAAAGAATTGGGATGTTGAAAAGAATTTGAAACTCTATTGAATAACTTATGAACAAATTTTTTTCAAAAGTCAGCTAGTCCGTTCACAATCTTATGTAGCTGACAGAATTTTCTTGTTAGTTTTAAAAATTTCTTTTAAAAAATAACAAGTTGAATTTTTTGTTTAAATTCTCAAAGTAAACTCACGATTGTAACTATGTGAAGAGCTACGCTTGTTCAATTATTGCTATTTTGATAAGTGGCACAACTCAAAAATCTTCTTGCGACCGAAAGATGGTGAAGAAGACACCAACACTTGTTTGAAAATCCAGTATTCTCTGAAAATATCTTCTATGAAATTTTAATGTATTATACCGCACTGAACTCACATCTTCACCTATCGATAACATTCCATGCAAAATAATCCATTCCAGAATAGAAAAATTGATAGACAACTCGGAAAACAAAACAAATGAAAAAAAAGTGAAAATGATGCCAACACAGACGTGTTACAAAGTTCACGTAAAAATTGAAATCATAATCACGTTTTTGTTTTTGTTGTATATTTAGCGCTTTTTTAACGCCTTTTTTTCCGCTTATCACCACGACGGACACTTGTGAGAAAAATTCGAGCAAGCGAAATTCAGGCGAAAACGCTTGTTCAAGCGTTTTCGCGAAATCGACGCTTGGACAAGCAAATCGCGGTATTTGCGCCTTCAATTACCTGAGACACGTAAAATAAAATTAACTGTGTACTTTAAAAAAATTCTTGTTTTTTGAGAGAAAAATGACAACATTGTTTTTTCACAATTTTTAAACTACAAATTTTTTACATTAGAACGCACTGTTTTTGAAAAAATACATTTTTTTAAATATTTAAATTCATGCGAAAAAGTTTTCCTTTCCCCAAGAACGTTGTTGTTCGTTCAAACGTTCTCTCCCTTCTCCTTTCCTAAGCTCCGCCCACTTCACACACACTCTATAGTACACGACCGGACCTGTGCTTTGTCCGCACACTCGTTTGTTCATGTCCCAGCTGCCGACCGCTCATAAACTTACCTGGTTGGGGATACTCCGCGATCATCAAGGCGGCGTTCCTATGGCGAGGCCTATTCATTGCACTTTCGATTGGGCTGACCCGTATGGCAATCTCGAGTTGAGATTCGCCAACAACTAAATTTTTGCGTATTGGGGACACTTCGGTGACCCCGGCTTGGAAACATATTTGAGTTTTGGTATTGAAACGACGAAAGAGGCGAAACACGTTAGAGAAACGTTACCCGTTTTACAACCCTAGTTCTAGTGTAGAAAGACCCATAGAATCATTTTTACATGGATAACTCTGAACATTAGAAAAAGCTTTGATTATCAGTAGAGCGTATGTTACCAGTTTAGTTTTGGAGAATCTTGTTTTTTTTTCAGATCCAAGCTGGCGAACATATCTGGCTTCCATCTTCCGCCGGTTCTTCCGCATCTGTTGATCACGAATGTTATGTTGGAGAGAAAGATTGTCGAAGACAAGGTGAAAAGCGAAGATGTGCTGCGTGTCACATCGTCGCCCATGTCGCCTGTTTCTCTCTTCTTGCAAAACTCAACCTTAACTGCAAAACAACATTCCGTGATTATGCTGCAAGAAAACCATCATCGAAAGAAACTCAAGATGGGCTAACATCTCATCATTGGGTTCATAAGGTGAGATTCAAATTGGACCGGCTGATGAGTGAAAAACGTTGCATTTTTAGTGGCGACACGAGGGAAGATGCAATACTTGTGGCAAATCGTTCCAACAAAAAATGTTTTTCCAAGGAAAAGAAAAGAAGGAAACAATTGGGGTGGCGTGTTCTTGGTGCAAAGAATCGTATCATCTCAAAAATTGTTTCGCGCGTGAAAAGTTGGAAGAAAGGTTTGTTATTTTTCATGTAGATTTTGCCCAGTAGGTGGGTAAAACTGTAGAGTTTGTTCTTCATTTTCTGGTCACAATTAAATGTTATAAAATACCGTTCTCCTACTAAAATCAGTCATCCGAAATTGAACGAAAAAACCAAAAAAAAAAACTGCCCAAATTGTTTAAAACTACTGTATAAGTTTAAAGGGACATGAAAGTTATTACAACAACGGAAAACAGTTTGCCGGTCTGCTCTAATTTTCATGTATAAAATGTTGAATAGTTGTTTTTTTTTTTAAATTTTGTTGGACAATGGGAAATGTAAAAGTATTCATACGTATGAATCCACACAGTTTTTTTTTTAAATTTTCGGTAAAAAACAGCCTTTTTTATGATATTTTATAGTTGCTAAATCAGGCAAGCAATTTTTTGAAAAAAAAAATCGATTTTTTTCGACGATTTGAACGAAAGTTTCATTGTTCAACGTTTATATTGCAGATGTTGTCGTGGCAGTCTTAAAGAAATGATTGTTCCACCGACTTGGATCCTTCGATTAGCGAATCGAAAAAGAAGTAATCATCGACATCGAAACAATGGAAAACCACATAAGAAATCATCGAGACAATTTATCGTGAAACCAACAGATCTATGGCAATCCGGTCCCTCTCAACCACTTCTTGTTTTTGTTAATCCGAAATCGGGAGGAAATAAGGGGGCAAAGGCTTTGCATACATTATGTTGGTTATTGAATCCAAGACAAGTGTTTGATATTACAAGTCTAAAGGGTCCGAAATTCGGATTGGAAATGTTCCGAAAAGTTGTGACACAATTGCGAATTCTTGTTTGTGGAGGAGATGGAACTGTTGGATGGGTACTTTCCACTATGGATAATGTATGTTTTTCTAAACACTTCTTTTTATGTTCTTCAAAATGTTCTCTATTTCTAGTTAAATTGGCCAACTTATCCACCAATGGCTATAATGCCACTTGGAACTGGAAATGACTTGGCAAGATGTATGGGTTGGGGAGGAATGTTTAGCGATGAGCCAATGAGTCAATTATTGCAAGCTATACTTCATGAGACTACAGTAACACATTTGGATAGATGGAGGATTACTGTAGAACCGAATACACATTGTATGATGGAATCGGATGATGATGATAGTGTACAATCAGCATTGCCGCTGACGGTTATGAATAATTATTTTTCGATTGGAGCTGATGCACACGTGGCACTGCAATTTCATCATTCGAGAAGTGAGTTGAAACACTTGAAAATGTATTAGAGTGTAGAGCCATTACACAAAAATTGAATTTCTAGTTAAAAATCACATGAACGCGCAAAATAATTACAACTGTGTACTTTTTAGAAAATTTTTTCTTATTTTTTGAGAGAAAAATAAAGAGTTTTTCTCAGTTTTTAACCTACAAATTTCTATATTAGAACGCACTGTTTTTAAAAAACTATATTTTTTGAAATAACTTCATGCGAAAAAGTTTTCCTTTCCCCAAGAACGTTGTTGTTCGTTCAAACGTTCTCTCCCTTCTCCTTTCCTAAGCTCCGCCCACTTCACACACACTCTATAGTACACGACCGGACCTGTGCTTTGTCCGCACACTCGTTTGTTCATGTCCCAGCTGCCGACCGCTCATAAACTTACCTGGTTGGGGATACTCCGCGATCATCAAGGCGGCGTTCCTATGGCGAGGCCTATTCATTGCACTTTCGATTGGGCTGACCCGTATGGCAATCTCGAGTTGAGATTCGCCAACAACTAAATTTTTGCGTATTGGGGACACTTCGGTAACCCCGGAAAACTCATTTCAAAGTAATGTTTTGAACATGAAGTATCTCTAGAGCCTCATTATCAGATTCAGATTGTTCGAGCTTTAGAATTCGGTTCAACATCCTTATTCGTTATATTTTTCAGGTGCGAATCCACAAATGTTGAATAGTCGATTGAAGAATCGAATTGCTTATGGTGGTCTCGGAACAATTGATTTATTCAAAAGAAGTTGGAAAGATCTCTCTGAATATATAAGTCTAGAATGTGATGGAGTTGATATGACGCCTCGAATCAAAGAATTGAAACTTCATTGTATTTTATTTCATAATATAACATATTATGCTGGTGGAACAATTCCATGGGGCGAATCATCAGATGCAAAAACAAGTTGTTGTGATGGAAAAGTGGAAGTTCTCGGTTTCACAACAGCCACATTGGCCGCCTTACAAATGGGTGGAAAAGGCGAAAGAATTGCACAATGCTCAAAAGTACGGGTAGTAACGAGTAAAGCGATTCCAATGCAAGTCGATGGAGAACCTTGCCTACTTGCACCTTCTGTTATATCACTTGGATTTCATAGTAAAGTACCAATGTTGAAAAGAGAGAAAAAGACACCATGTACACCAAATCTGATGAGAAGAAATACACGAGGACATCGGGATTCATTGATTCAATCCACTTCTCTTATTATTCAATTACCGGTTATTGTTGTTGGAAGAGCTGATTATGATACTTATAAGGATTGTTTCGAGCGATTGAAGGATACTGCTTATGAGATTGGAATTGTGAATATTGAATCAGAAGCTGAACTAGATTCGGCAAGAGTGCTTATTCAACGATTATTGGTTGAACACAATTCACTCCCCTATGAACCCGATAAAAATTGGAGATTCTTAGATTGTAAGTTGGACCAGAGTTACATTTTAATATGTTCTATTTCTAATATTTTGAATATTACATTCGGTTTTTAACAATTAATTGGTATAGCAAAACCAGTAATGATATCGAATTCTTTGACAGAAATATCCGGTAAAAAAGAAATACAGGATGTTGATCATAAGAATGCGAAGTTTGAGGAAAATATGTTTTTTTTTCACCTGGTTAGGAACTCTGCAAAATTCTGTTCATCTGTTTCATACTGGAACTTCACACGCGCAAAAGAATGCCGGTTTTGAAAAGTGCTACTTCAAAAAATGCAGCAAAAAAAAATCGTTTTTAGATCCGTTTCCGGGTCGGATTCCGGAGCACATTAAGAAGTTGAACCCTACTCTAATCTGGACCTGATTGATAAAAAAAATTGTTTTCGGTTTTTGTTATCGTTTCAAGATATACCTTTTCAAGATCAAGTTGATCAAGCCAGGTTCATCTGAGAAAAACCAATTCATAAGTTCTTGAAATTTCTGGAATTTAAGAAAGTACACGTTTGAGATTTAAGTGAATTGATATTTTCAGATGTTTCGAATGCTGAAGAAGGAACATTCCGAGTATCTCGTCAACAAGAACAAGTTCAAAGTGTCAGCGATGTTTGCAATACAGATGAATGTCTTCTCATTCTTGATCACGCATTCCCTTCGATAACTGATCGAGAAGCTGTTGAACTCTTCCAACCAGTTGTGTATGTTTCAAACCTCATTCTATCTGACAAAATACAAAAAAGTTTCTTTATTTCAGAACAGTGCCAACAGCGTCTTCTACCACAACCACTCAAACTTATCATAAATCCCGTCGAATATCGGAAACCCTTCGAATTGTGTTGAGTTCGGATGCACAAGAAACACATTTATAGTAATTTTTATTAGGAAACGAAACAAAACAAAACACGAATTTTTGAATTTGAATATTTTTTGATTTGTATTTTTATTTTTTGATGAAATTTGTCAAATTTTTGATTGTACTGTGTCACAGATCTCTTTTTTTATAAAACAATAAATTATTATTTTTCTTATCTCCAATGTTGTTGTTGGCAACATCTATCAATGTATTTAATACTTTCATCGATCATTAATTTGATTGATTCGAGAACTGCTCCCATTGCTACATTTCCAAATCCATGTGTCATCTGAAAAAGTAAATTTGAAAAGGGTTTTGTATTATAGTTTGAAAATTTTATAATTCACATAACTAGTCGTCGATTGAGATTTTTCAGGAGATTCAGTTCATACAAAGTTTGAGAAAAATCTGAAAAGGTAACTAGTTTAACCTTCTTCAGACTGTACTGAGTTCATTGAGTGTCCATGTCACAAAGATTTTGTAGACCTAAATTAAAATGAACTTTACATATGAAGTATGTGAATATATATGTCAGAACCTAGGTATCTGACAAGGAAAGATAAGGTTTATATTGGTTAATTATGGTGTTCATCTCTCTTTAAACTAACACGTTCCCATACGTTTTCATGTTCACATAGTTTTAAATATTCTCATGGGAAAATTAGCGTAGGCACATAATTCGAATTAATTTGACACTATTTAAGCGATCGGCAATGTATTGTAATCATTCTCTTTTATTTTATTGTAAACTGTTTCTCTCTGTTATTTCTATAAAGAATTATTGGTGAAAATGTTTCTTATACGGTGATCCAGGCAGGACGAAGGTATAAGAAATATTTTCACCAATAATTCTTTATAGAAATAACAGAGAGAAACAGTTTACATTAATTATTTAACCAATATGAACCTTATTTTTCCTATGTTTCTGACAATATTTCTGGAAAAATCTTTGAACCCACTCTCACAAATTTGATTTAAAAGTTACAAGCTTCTAAAAATGTCAGGAGAAAAAAACAAGTTCTAATTGCAAGATCTTTTTTTTCGATAAGTCAAATTCTAAAAATGATCATCGCTGGAACACCACGAAATGTGTCCAAAGATTTTTTACAACGTGTTCTAACAATAAAACTGAAACAGAAATAATGTATTCAAAAATCTGGAAATCAGTAACTTCTTCTCAAATCAACTTACCAATGTAAAATGTGACAAATGTTGTTGAATTCCGGGTTCCAAAGGGACCATATTTCTTGGAAAATATGGTGTAAGAGGTGTTCTATCGCATGACAATAATTCTGCCAATTCAGTGATTACTTTTCTACTATTTTCCAAAGCATTTCGGCGTTTTACAACATCCGGGTCTAATCCCAATCCAGTTTTCGTTAAATATATCCCAATTTCTTTGGAGTGAAACTCTTTTTCACAAACTGTCGCAAAATCTTTGGCCATATGGACTGCTTCTTCTGAAAATGAACATAATATTTTTCTAGTAAGGGTGTATGTATATGATAATTACCTTCTACGAGTGCAGTCCATGCTGTCACATTTGCTTGTTTTCTTCTTCCCGCGGGTAATGTCAATCCCAATTTTTTCAATGAATCCCTCAATGTTTTTCCGCCATCCTTTGACTTTGCTTTTCTCAGAATCCCTCCTAATAATGAAGCATTCAAACATTCTGGCGGCGAGATTCTTCGCTGTATTTCAGCTACTGTTACTCGATATTTTGTCGTTGAACTGAGAAGAGAAGTTCGACCTGGCACAGTACAATATACCTCTCCAACAACTTCTAAGGATTGTTGATCATGATTGAAAAATATGAACGGAGCTCTGTCTGGTTTGATATCAGGTTTGAGCACATTTTGACAATATTGGGGAGGTTGGGCCTGAGCTTGTTGAGACTGTTGATCCTCATTTGGCTGGCCAGAGAAAAATGGTTGCTGCGAATATGTGAACACCTAAAGTAATACTAACAAAGTGCTATTGTGAGGTTGAAATAATTAGACCATTGGAAGAGAAACCAATATGGCCGAGAAAACCAGAATAAGACAGTACATTTTGAAAAAGAAAAAAGAACAACAGAAAAAAGATGACACGTTTGCAAACGTTTATCAACGTGTCATCTTTGGCAGACGTGTCTTTAAAGGAAACAACTGAACTGAGCTAGACTTGAGTCTTGTAGCGATTAGATTACGGTTTTTTAGTAGTCGCCCATCAAAAAAAAATTCTAGGCCGCTCTCTAATTTTTTCGTCTTCACAATATATAGAAGAGCATGACAACTAACTGGAGGCTGGATAAGATGTGGAGGATACGGTATATCATAATGACACGAAATATGCATATGTGAAGGGACAAATGTTCGAACACTCTCATACTGGAAAATAAGAACAATTAAAAAGAAAGAAAGTTAATTGTCCTTACAAAAGGTTGTGGTTGTTGTTGTTGATTCTGGACTACTGTAGAAACGGGTCTTTGTTGTGTTGGTAGAATGAGATCTTCCTCTTCGTCTTCGTATTCTTCGTCATCATCCTCTTCTTCGTCTTCATCTTCTCCACATCGAGTATTATTTTGATTGTATTCGTCTTCTGATTTACACATCATTAATCGACGATTGAACATTCTGAAAATCAATATACTGTGTTAAAAATTGAGGAAAAAAAGAATAAATGAAAAATATAATCGGTGATGGCTTACTAGTTTCAACTTTTTCAGTCTATAGAAATTATAGAAAATTTAGATAAAAATTTATAGATAGAAAAGGAAAATGCTAACTGTTTTGAGAAAAAGAGAAATGTTTTTAAAAATCGTCATTTGTCAATTCAATAGAGTTTTTCATGTCGATTTTTCGGAAAACTACTCCAAAGATGTCATTAGAGCAGTACGTTTTTCATAACCTTTCCGAAAACTAATAAATGGAAACTCTCTAACTGAAGTCACGGAATGGCAGGGAATTTCAGGAAGCTATGAGCCAGAATTCAGTAACGGATAGCTGCGAGTGGATTTCGAATAGTATACATGTTCAACAGTCGGTTACACGCTCTTAACTGGCACTCTATACTATATATAGACTTCAAGTTTATATTCTATGACTAATATTATCTAAAGTTTATGGCTAATATTATCTAACATTCAACCGCTGCAATCAGGCTACTATAGTTTTGGATTTCTTGTCCATGATAATCAGAATAAGCTTACTGAAAAAATGGATTTGTAGAAAAATTTTTTGAAATTCATAGATCAAGGAAACTTCAGCTTACGTCAGAAAACAGACGGAGTTTCTTCCTCGGAAGTTTCGGTCCCCTGGTTGTGGACAATGTCTCTAAGTTCAGTTAGCTAATACTCTCATTACCACAGGCTTCTAAACTTTGTTATCGTATTATCTGAACTTCGTGTGAGTAAATAAATTGAGATATGAATTGTATTAAAATGTGTTATATAAAAATTGTCGTCTCTCTTGCGGGAGATCGACTCTCAACAATCAATTTTTGGAAGAATTTCAAAGTAAAACAATTCGAGAATTTTTTTATGTTGAATTTTTTCTTATTTTCAATAAATGAATAAAACACATGATTAGCAATAGAGCGCACTTTAGGCTCCATCGAAGTGATTGGGAAACGTGTGAATGTCAAGATTTTTCCTTCATAGAGACTTCAACACATTTCCATGTCTAAAATTCTAAAAATACAGTAATCTGATGGAAAGAATTGAACTTCGGACAATACTTAGAAAACAACAGACGTGCGAAATGAAGATGTTTCCATCTCCAACTCATGAAACCTAAATTTTTCATCTAAAAACTAATAAAATCTTTCTCAAAACCGCAATAAGTAAACATCGAAAAATGAATATTAAACGTGAGAGCTTTCTTCTTCCGTCCACATGCTTTCCCCTCCCCCTTTTTAGAGGATTACTGTAGTCTGCTATTGGATTAGGCATCTACAGTAATCCGGTTAAAATTAATATTTTCTCTCTTTTTCTTTTCCTTCTTCTTATTTGTGTCATCTTCAATCTATTTTTTGCATATTTAATTGCTCTTTCTAGGAAGAAGAAAAAGGAAAAGAGATTAGGTTTATGGTCCCCCTCCCAAATATTTTCTCAAAATTTATTCCTTTACTATTAACATATTGTTTTCTTAACTGGTTGACAATTCAGATCTGATTTTGATACTATTAAACGTTTGCTACTTGTACCAAGAGGATCCGCTTTCTGAAATAAAAATATATGAAAAAAAAGAAAAGAGAATTGATATAATACCGCATATGTGAAGCCTTGATTTGGTGGATCGAGAAAAGTCAGAGGGATCGAGTCATCGGCCTGGGTTTGTCCAAGAATTTCTTCAGCAACAACTTCATCAACTTTTGGTTTTGCGACTTCTCTCGTTGCTAAAAATTAACTTCATGAAAAAGGCTGTATAAAAAATAAGAATTATTACCTGTTACATTGATCAATGATCGAATCGTATTACTGAAAATGAGTTGAGGTGTGAAGAGAAGATCATCCCGATCCATAAGAACTGTCGAAACTTCCCATTGATCTAGGACTAATCTGAAAATCGGAAGAGGTTCGCAATATCGGAGAATTGGAAAGGACTACTAACTTAGTCTCCGGTGGACTGACTAGCCTGAATTTTCTCTCGTGAAACATTTCGATTTGTTCACTTCCGATTGAACAAATTGGCTCGACGTCTTTCTGAAATAAATGAAAAAATTAACGAGACAAGAAGATGAGATACGATTTTTATTGAGGTTAACAATAAAGTGTGTTTCCAATCAATATTCGGATATAAAAAATCTCAACTCTTAAATAATAGTTTGTTATTGGTAAAAACCCCTCGAGGACTCAACTAATTTAAGAATGCTCTTTCATGCAGCTTATTTTCTACATCCAACAAAGGAATGTTGTTTCAAAAAATCTAGTTTTTCAGCAACAGTCATGTCGTAAATTTTTGGAGGTTAATCTAGTTTTTTTTACAGCCTTGAAGTTTACACGAAAAATAGAAATTATGCTTGAAAAACATTAAAAACTATAAAATATGAGATGATATTCTATGTAGACTGAAAATAAACAACATGATGTTCTCGGGGGAAAATCGGCAAGCTTGCGACAGTTTGTCGCAAACTTGCGACATTCGGCTGTCGCAAGGCTTGCGGTGTTCTTGCGCCAATAGTCGCAAGCTTTGCGACATCTAGCAGCAAAACTACTGCACGGCTTGCGACACCCTTGCGCCAGAAAAATGTGTCGCAAGTTTGCGACAAACTGCCGCAAGCTTGCGACAAGGGAAAAGCCTTGCGACACGCTTGCCGTTTTTTCCCCGAGTTGTTCAGTATTTAAATTTCTATCGACTTAAAAATCTTCAAAAACTTAAAATGTTTTCACAACGTTGAAAGTTAACGTTAACTACAGATGAACTGAGCTTGATCGAGTATAATTGTTTCGATTCTTTGGCTTCTGAATGTAGTTCTTAGCAGCCTAATTCGCATACACCCCAATTTCACACAATCATTGATATTGCTTTAATTTTTTTTTTGTAAAATATTTCCAGCTTAGTATTATCATTCTGTAAACTGTGGTCCATCTCTACCTATTGGCCCTTTTCTCAATTATTTCTTTACCATATCATCATCAGTTGGTTGCACATAATCCATCCAAGTCGGTTGAGTTGTAGTCGCATTGAACACATTTTCCGGTGATCCTTTGAGAACTTCTTCAAGTTTCGGATACTCGTTATAATTGTCAACGGGTAGTGTTTGTTGATTTTCTTGTTGTTTTTGAGTGTCTGCTTGTTTTTTGACAATTTTCTTCTTTTTCACAATCGAATCCTTTGATTCTTCCTGTGTTCCTCCCTTTGAATCAAGCGATGCTGTTTTACTTTTCGTTGATGGTTGTTCTTGTTCCACTTTAGTTGGTATAACTGGAATTCGCATTGATTTCCTGTTTATCCTGTCCAACGTAAGTTCATCTTTGATTGAAATTGGTGTTGTAGCAAAGTCTTTTTTGGCTTTATACCGTTTTACCAGTTTATGGACTTCTTCATCATCAACTTCTTGATTTAATATTTCGATATTTTTCGGATCTTTCAAATCGTCTTTACTAGACATCATCGATCCACCAGATGTTAGAGTTGTGCTATGACTCGAAGATGTTCTCTTTTTCTGACGGGAACTCTACAAAAATATGGTAAACCATTCTAAAACTTCTTTTTTTTTGTCTTACCGCTCCGCTTTTCTTCTTTTTTTGCCTCGTAGAATTTTGTGCTTTTTTGGCAGGATTTACTTTTTTTCTAGTACTTCTTTTTAGTTTTTCAACAGCTTTTTTGAGAATCTGACATAGATAAGATATTGATTAGTTATCTGCTTTCACATCGAATATTTATTTACCCACCTTATTACTTTGATTTTTCTTTTTTCCTTTTTTGTTTCTCGTACTACGCTGTGATACTTGTTCCTATGAGCATTGAATATATTGTATTTTTCATTTTTGTCAATACTTACCATGATATACTATTGTTGAAATTCACTGAATTCGAATTATTCAATCATAAAAAATGATTGGCTTAAATTAGTTGCCAACTTATATAATGTCTTTCACGATAAAATCCACGAATTTCATCAAACTAAACGTGTGAAAATAAAAATTTTATTTTAGAGTGATTGAAAAAATTCATACTTATGTACAAGGTAACCATAAAGACATTGAAAATGTACTGTAAATATCTTTGAACAAACGAATAAATACACTAATTTTAAACTCCCTCTCTTGTTCGCTAGGGCGCACTTTCTGTTTCGTCTCATCAGCTGCCTGTTTATTTTCTTTCTTTTTGTTTTTTCTCGTTTTTACATGTTTTCTAGGTAACTACTCATTTTTCTCCCATTGTTTTGTTGTTTTCAAGATTTTCTGTGAAAAACTAAACTACAAAACATCCCTCATCTTCGTTATATTGTAAATTTTCGAATTAAGATGTATATTTTTTAACTTGTTAAATTTCAGAAATGGAACCATCTTCAACTTATCGATTAGACATTCTAAGTCAACTAGAAGAACGGGAAAAAGAGCAGAAGCCAATTCAAACAATGTTCCGGCACTATACAGCGATGGCTGAACAGTTAAGAAAGAATAAACGGCTGAAGAATGTTAGTGGAGCTGATCAAATTGCCGCGTTGAAAGAAGAAGTGGCAAGTGTTTATAAAATGAAAAATAAGAACGATCAAGATTTGATCAATTCGAATAGAAAATTTGCGGATCTTGAAGCAAAATACTCACAAATGCAGGTGAAAAAAGAACAAGCTGAAATAATGGCTTCGAAGTTGACTAGCAATATTGAACGGTTGGAGAATGACATGAGACAGTTGAAAGATGATAATGATGTAGTGACGATTGAAAGAGTAGCATTGGCAAATGCATGTCAAGAGCTGTCGGAAAAGAAAACTGTATTAGAAATGGAACGCGTGCAATTAATTGACAAGATTCGAGAATTACAAGAAAAACGGGCTGATATTATGAATGCTGAAATCGCACAACAAGAAGAACGTGCACAAAGACTGTTAATGGAACAGATTGCAAAAGCGGCACAGGTAATACTTTTCCGAACACCATAATGATAAAAATTAAAATTTCCAGGATATAAATTACGACGAAAGATCGAGCTCAGCATTTGGAAACTCCCCAGAAACATCAGATGAATTTATAATGACTGATGTCATTCCAAACAGTCAAAAGTTTCGGATATCTGCACATGATGGTGATGTGAACGATGTTGAATGGTTTACCGAAGAGACATTCGCAACAGCTGGAAGTGATAATAAAATACGTATATGGAGTCTTACACCAAACAAATCCAGCGCTTCCAAGGTGAGGATAACTGATATATTCAACTGAAAAGACGTATTTTAGATAGCTACGCTGACTGGTTGTAATGGACCAATGACGAGAATAGATTATGAACCAGAAAGAAGAGTTTGTCTAGCAGCAAGTAACGATAAAACTTGTCGTCTTTGGAATGTGGACAGTCAACGGATGTTAGCAACTTTCAGTGGACATTCCGACAAAGTTTCATCTGCGCGTTTACATCAAACCCATAATGTGATATCTGGTTCATATGATAGAACAATAAAACTATGGGATGTTGCTAGTTTGAGATGTGTTAAGACATTCATGGTTGGTTCGTGTGTTTATGACATTATCGCTAAATGTGGAGCTTCTCATTCGAGTTTTGCTTCGGGGCATTTCGATAAGAAGGTCAGTGCAAACCCCTCCTGTTTTTCTTTAATTATTCTCAATGTTACAGCTTCGTTTCTGGGATTCACGCCAAAACGAGCCAACTAAAATTCTCGAACTATACAATAAGATCACTTCATTGGATATCGCAATTGATGGATGTCATTTACTCGCTTCTTGTCGTGATGATACTCTTCATGTTATTGATATTCGCACATATTTCACTGTTCATACGTATGCGGCTGAGAATTATCGAACAGCCTGTGACAATAATAGAGCAGTTTTTTCATCGACGGCGGAATATATCGCGTCAGGATCGGCGAATGGTTCGATATTCATTTGGAATACGAAAACGACGAGATTGGAAAAAGTTTTGAGAGCAGAGTGAGTTTTGCTTTATTTGAAAGTTTAATTCGTTCACAAAATGTAATCGTCAATATTGCCGAATTTCATTGAAAAGTTGAACTAATATTCCTACGAAATAATAACTGATGTTTCAGTCACCCGAAACACACTTCATTCTTCGAATATTCAGTACATAATCCACAATTTAAAAATCACATTTTATTTTTCAAGTGAGCATTTTCATTTCTTATGAGAAATATGTGAACTTCTTATGAATACGAATACTGCTCGTTATTCCAAAACATATCTTTTGTACTATCTGGAATTTTTCGAGTGAGAGTGACGACATACATTAAAAACTTTTTCAATAAAATATTTTGGTGGAATATTGACGAATAAGAACAATTATTTTTCATTGTTCTGAAGATAAAATATCAAAACGTGAAAATCCGTGTAACTCAGTTATTCTTTCCTGAAATACTCCGACGAGAAACCCTTTGACTTATTTTAGCACTTGCAGAAAATATTAAAAATATGTGCTCATTCAAGTAAAAAAATTGTATTTTTTCGGTTTATTTTTTCTCACACTACGTCTGGAGAGCTTTAAACGAAAAATATTACATCAATGCTTAATTTCGAGTTTAATTTATCGACACGGCATCATCGGAGCTTAAACGTTTTATATTAGTTAAGGTATTCTTCTTTTTTGCTTATTGAAAAAATGTACTCTGATCCAGCTTTTATATCCTAGTTTTTTCTTATTTTGCGCAAAATAATCTCGCTTCATTTTTTCAGCGGAAACTCGATTCTTTCGTTGTCATGGAATCAATCTGGTAGAGGTCTTTTGGCTTGTGATCGACAAAAAACATGCTCTCTTTGGAGATAGTTTTATTAATTTGTTCTTCCTTTTGACCGTTTTCTGCATATTTTGACATTTCACTTTGTATTTATAATGTGTATAAACTCATCTCTAACTAATCATATTTTATGTAATATAAAGTTTATTCAATTATGGACTCGAAATTTTTAGATGTTCTATTTACGGTTTCAAACTCCGAAATTATTTTTTTTTGTGTAATTTTTCTTTTTTTGCTAGGTGCTATAAAGAGTTTAGTTCTGGGCTTCCGAAGTTTTTTGATTGATCTCATCGTGTATCAGATTGTTAATTATATGATTGACTTTTACTATTTCCCAGTTTTTAGCTGATCTGAAAATTGTAAAGAAAGATAAAATGATACTTTGGTACCCCCAAAAAAATTTGCACAAATTAAAGGTCTCAGAAAGTAGAGAAATTAACGAGAAAAATTATATGAAGTTCGTGAAATAAATCTAGAAGCTCGAGAATCAAATTCACTACTTCGCAAGGCTATATGCTGAAATAGTTCCACTTGGAAGAATTTTGAAAAGTGAAAACTAAATTTAAAAACTGCAAAAAACTGTCGAATTTATCTACATCATGAAAAAAAGAATTGGAAAAATAGCTTTGAGGTAGATCAAAAAATTGAAACAAAAAAACGAAGTATCTGGATGAACGTTTGGAACAGGAAATACTATAAAATTTTTGAGAGCTCGAAAATTTAACCGTACGGTACTAATTTTGGCTTATTCAGCGAATCATAATTTCTAAAAGTTTCAGAGAGCAGAAAAATGCTTATGAGAAAGTGATGTCACGCTTGTTTTGTTTTTAAAAATTGTTGCAAAATGTGTTTGAATGAATGCAATAACAGAATAGTATGTTTGCATCTCTTATTTTTCTTCATCTCTCACTACACAAAAAGGAGAATTGCGAACTTTGTTGCAACAATAATCAGTTGTTAATCAATCGATTGTGTTACCCTTTTTTGTCTTATCTTCTCTTTTCTGTCTGATTCTCCGTCTTTTTAGCATCCTCCTCCCAATTCCTCCCATTCCCTCATTTACTTGACAGTAATTTGACCACACGATCGCATTTATTCGTCGCTCTTATGGAATTGTATGACTATTTTTATCAACCGGATGAGTTTAGGAATCATATTGATACACTAAAACATCATACCGGCAGAAAATCTCCAGAAGAACAAGACGATTGGAGAGGCGAAAATCGGATGGAGGAAAACGAACAAGTGGCGACGACGAGTGAGAATTCGAAACTTTCGAAAGTTGTATGCCATGTTTGCGAATCGCCCACAGCGAACACTTTACATTTTGGAGGACGAAGTTGTAAGGTTTGTACTTTTGAAACTTTTTAATTTTTAATATGTATAAACTAGAAACGATAGACTACAAGCACGCATAGTCTTCGTTTTGAAATGATGACAAATATGGTTTTCAAAAATTCCAATCGTCATACGAGTAACATAGTTCAATAAAAATTGAACAAACATGTGCCCATCAAAATGTCACTTTCTATGATAACAATGAGCGATGTTTTTGAATTGTTTCTCAAAGATCAGTAAAGATCCGTAACGAAATGAAACGATGAAGAAATGTTTTTAAAACAAATGTTAACACTATTTAGTTGAAAATGTTTTTCAAAATAAAAAGTACATAACATTTGCAAACAATTAAAACAAGTCATAGTCACAGACCACGTTGATGAAGTTCGAAATAGTATGATTTTTGACAATGAAAAATCAAAACTAAATAAAGCGTCGCAAGTTTACGCATTCATAACTTCTTGTAGTCTGTTCACAGCGATGTACAAACCCGATATCGTTTTTAAAATTACTTTTCAGGCATGCGCTGCTTTTTTTCGCCGGACAGTATCAATGTCGATGGCTTATGAATGTATCGGAAGGCAGGATGAATATAAGAAGTGTAACATTAACCACGAGTTACGTATGTTATGTAGACATTGTCGATTCATGAAATGTACTGTGGCCGGAATGAAACCAGAATGTACGTTTTTTTTGTTGAAAAAACAGAATGTTTTTTCTTTTGCAGTAGTTCAATCGAAGAAAGAAGAAATTCGAGTGGCAAAAAGAAGATCGCGTGGATTAGTGAGAAAAGTTGAATCGAACTCTTCTAAAAATGATAATGCATCATTTGAAGAATATGTGAATATTTATGAAAAAACTAATGAGAATAGCGGTGCGAGTTTATTGCTCATTTGTATTTTGGTTTTTGTTTTTCAGATAGTCCTCGAAGTGAACCAGATATAAATGTAAAAATAGAAACAACAATCACAAGAGAACCTTCGCCGAATAGTCAAATAGTCCAGAAAGTGATAGTTGATTTTGCTCAAAGTAATCAGTTTGCTCAAAATATTCTATCAGTTGTTTCTTCTGTTCCACCAATTGATCCTCTTCAGCCAAGTACAAGTTATAGTTCAATCTGCTATATTCCGTCTCCTTATGTGAATATGACTCAAATCATGGATTCGAGAATTTTCGGACTTTTGGATATATATTTGAAAATGGAGACGTCGTTGAATGATCGAAGGAAGATTATGTATACAAAAACGAAAATAATGGATATATTTGATGTCTATTGCGAATGTGTGAGTTTTTTTTTTCAAAAATATGTTTTTCTGGAGAACATTTTCAAATTGTGAAATTTCTCACTTTGTAGTAAAAAAAACGTGTAAGACCTGAAAATACCAGACAGAAGTGCTTTTGAGAACTTTAAATTGAAATTTCTGTTAAACTTTCGTTCATTCTTCGAGTCGAATTTGTTCGATTTTTTTAAACATGACATTTTCAAATAGCCACATGAGTCCAGTTTCAAGTACTTGTCTCTTAAAATGTGAAAGAAAAACTTAATTCAAACTTGATAACCTAGTTTGAAAATTATTGTGTTCAAATTAAATGGTTCATTAATGCGATGTGCAAAGTAAAAAAAAGGCAAAAAATATTGTGCAAAATGACAACAATTTTTGCAGATTTTTGCATTTGCAACATTTTTTTTTCCTACTTCGCACACCCGTTTGAGGCACGCAATAAGTGTGGCCAGTACGGTACGCAAATTGTGCAAACACCGCACTGTTTAGAATGCACAGAAAAGGGGTTTGGGTCTCGTCACGAAAGAAACTTCTTTCCTAGACAAGGTACAAGTACCAAAATTAGAGTCTCACCTAGATTCGAACGCGCTGATTTCAACTATATAGTTTTAAAATTTTTTGAAACAGCCGTTTTTTCAGAACCGGTTGCACCGTTTTTTGCTTAAAAAAATAATTATTAAAGGCGCATGTATTTATTTTTGTCAAAAACGGTGCAACCAGTTTTGAAAAAACTATCAAACCAAAAAGAAAACTAATTATATAGCTGAAATCAGTGTAGTTCGAACTAGGTGATACTATAATTTTTGTACCTGTTAGGTTCCTAGGAAAAAAGTTATTAGCTTCGTGACGAGACCAAACACTTGAACACATGTTGTTTAAAGGCGCATTTATTTTTTTAAGCAAAAAACGGTGCAACCGGTTCTGAAAAAACGGCTGTTTCAAAAAATTTTAAAACTATATAGTTGAAATCAGCGCGTTCGAATCTAGGTGAGACTCTAATTTTGGTACTTGTACCTTGTCTAGGAAAGAAGTTTCTTTCGTGACGAGACCCAAACCCCTTTTCTGTGCATTCTAAACAGTGCGGTGTTTGCACAATTTGCGTACCGTACTGGCCACACTTATTGCGTGCCTCAAACGGGTGTGCGTTCCCATTGTTTTGAGCGGGTGTGTTCGCACATCGCATAAAAAAGACAAGTTGAAACTCAATTTTCGTTTTGATAATTTTCATCCATTGTAATTATTTTGTAGCCATACGAACGCAGTGATTTGAAACCGTTCAATTATCGAACATTTTGCGGATTCGTCAAACATGACTTCATAATGCTCCTCGACGTTGTCTCTGCTTTTCCTGATTTCTCTCAACTCTCGAAATCCGACAAAAGTTCATTTTATCGCATGGCTAGCGCAGTTGATGCAATGATCTCAAGTGCTTATTATACTTATAGGTTTGTGTATACCAATAAAAACTCAAAACCCAATCCTCGTTTTTTTTAGAACTGGAATAGATGAGAATTTACTTATTCTTTTCAACGGCGATTTTATCGAAATGGAGCCGAGGCCTATTTCTGGAGATGAGCCGGATGCCGAAAAACAGTTCGAAAGTTCGGCAGATCATACGATATACAAGTGAGGAACCTTTTAAATTTAGTTCCGCTAATTTTCTATGTTTAGAACAGTGATGCCTCTGAAACTTTCACAATACTTCGAAATGGCAGTTCCATTTTCGAAATTACAAATTTCTTTCGAAGAATTTGTTTTACTGAAAGCTCTTACAATTTGGCAAGTTAGTCATTTTAAACTATCGGATCATGGTCGATCAATATGTGCCAGACAAAAAGATGAAATTGTTCGAGCACTTCATCGAATCGTTGAAGAAAGAGGAGATGAAGATCCAGCTATTCGAGTAGGACAACTTCTTATGAGCATGAGTTATATTATGGTAATGCGAAGTCTTCTAGAATAGATAAATATCGAGAACATTTTCAGGAGCAAGTCCACGCGATGACTCATTCATACATAATGCTCACATTTTTTGATGTTGTGTCGTGTGATTCTGTGATGCATGATCTTTTATTCAGGTTATAGATTTGATTTCCAAAAATTATGATGAGTGATCGTTTCAGATAATATACAAAACAAAACGAGTAATCAGTTTTAAGTGCCATTTATTAAACAAACAATTATTATTATTGTGATAAGTTTTAACAATTAAAGAATATTAATTTGCCGTTTCCAAATAAATTGGTAAAACAAAAAAATTCCATTTAGATCTGTAAACAAAACAATGATATGAACAGATGAAAGAGTTTGACATACTGTGGAATAATATATGGGCGAGTCCAGAATCGATTTAAATCAACAACTGGAGCACCTTGGCCAATGAAGAACCACTCGATTAGAATGTTGTGTTGAGAGGCGAAATTATTCTCATCGCTATGTGTGATTTGTGTAACTTCTATCTGGAACAACAGTGATATGGTGCGGAATATAAAACAAATGTTCTTAGGTTTACGCCACCAAAAAATAGAAAAAAAAAAGATGATCGCCTTTTCAAATATTACGGACCATCGAGGCCTAATTAAATACAGAAAACCTCTTTCGTCATCACTCCAAGAATCTTACCGATATTTCTCTTCCAGGTGGTATTATAAACTTTGTCGGGTTAAGCCGATAAAAGCCAGTAGTTGAGAGGAGCGCCCTAAAAAATTCGCTTTCATTGATTTTTATTTTGTTCTAACCTCAATGTTATCCATTCTGTTTGACTGTTGTTTTTCGCTTTTAGAATAGATGAAGATCCTCGAAAAACATGGAATGGCTGAAATTATTCATACTATTCACTTGACGATCATTTTAATATTCACCTTTGGGCTGAATTCTAAAATCTCCTTTTGAACTGTTTCATTGGATGGATCAGTGTTAGTATTTGATATTGTTATCGAAGGTATTATTTTTTCAGGACTTTCCAAACTTGAATCATCCATATAATCTTCATCTAATTTGAATATTTCACGAATTTGAAAGAGAAGAATCAAATCATAGACAATGTAGAGAAAATGACACAGTACAAGAATATTGAACATGAGTCCGAGTTTACAGTATCCTTTTTCTTCGTTTTCGAATAGTTCGAATGTTCTAATAATCGGTTTAGTTATAATAACAGGAATTGTGAGAAATAGGAAGAGGGTTATTGTGATTGCAGCAGTTCGATTGATCTTTTTTGATGATTTCTGAAAAATTAAACGAATGAATGATAGCTGTTAAATTGATAGAACTCACATATTTCTTCCAAAGCCCATATTCAAAGTAACACAAAACACAACAAACAGTGAAAAATAAAGAAGAAAACATGGTATCATCGAAATGCGAGTAAAGAAATGATCGAGGATTGAAGAATCTGCCATTTGGATGAGATATACAAACCTTTTGAAATGGAAAGTTCAGTGCAATTGATATGATGAAAAGTATTATTATCTGAAAAATAAACCAACTTCGAAGCGTTTAAAAATAACGGTGAGGAATTTCGAAAATTTGTCAATGAGAATCATTCCATTCTGGTCTACGATTCATGTGGGTTTCTCTAAAGGCTTTCTTTCTAATTTACCTTTTCGATCAACTTACTCTGGCAATGAATAGAAGAGAAATCGTCCGATTTGCACTAAAATCTGAGTTTTCAGCAGGCCATTTGTTAAATGCATAATCATAGAAAGTATGGGTTAAAGAGGTGACTAATGTTGTTGTCATAATTGCTAAAAAGAAACAAAGAACTTGAAAAGTGCTCCACATATCAAAATATTCGGCGGTTATTCGATTCTCTGATCCACACATTTTTTGCGTTGAAGATGGCAAACAACAACAATGTCTCTCAGTTTCATCTGGAAATTGATACAGGAAATGAAACTCTAGCATGATACAATTCCAGAACACTTACTTTTTATCACGCAAACCGATGCCCCATGTTGTGTAGAATCCTGGAGAATTCTCAAACAATCCTGATATAAAAGAGTTGGGCTCTCTTGACAATCAAAACCTTCCAAAAATCCTTCTGGATGATTATAATAATGAGCATAACAAACATTTGAAGAACAAGATGATTTATCTATATTTGATAAACATTCGGATGATACTTGATAGCTGAAATTCGAAAATTTTGTATCGAAACCTAGTTTATAACTAACTTTAGAATTGTGAAAATCAAAAATAGAACACGTTGATACATATTATCAAAAATAAGGAAATGGGCGATTCCAAAAATAAAAAATAATACTCGTGGAATTTCGAAAATTCATGTCACGAAGTAACACTGCAATTTAAACAATTTTGTTAGTTTTTCGAAAAAAAAATAATATTTTTGATGTGAAAAACGCGGGAATGTATCAAATTCAGATAATCAGGTTGATACATTAGATCTAAACTGAGAGACGTTGTTGTTGTTTGCCATCAACTCATGTAATGTATGGATCTGATAATCCAATAACCTCTGATAAATTTATCAAGTTCTTTGTTTCTTCCTGCTCGTTTATATGATTATGCATTCAACAAATGAAGCCACCATCTCGGAAAAATACAGCCTTTGAAAAAAAAAACCAAACAAATTCATTTATTATTACTGAAAACTCAAAAGAAACTAAATGTCTTCTTCGCCATCAAACACTTTTTCTCCTCTTTGTATCGTGAAAACACAGATTTTCGTGGCTTATTCTTATCCTGTACAAAGTCATTAGATATTTGACCCCTGTAAACATTAAATAATTGAATTTTGTTCCCGCTTCGAAAAAAAAAAAACAAAAACTAACAATGCAACTGATAACATTTTCATATGATGATAACTGCTACCGAATGCTATTTCAAACACTCTCTTATCTTCATCATTGTCTGTAATATGAAAAACTGTGACTTTTGTTGATTCGATGGCATCTAAATAGAATTCATTTGTTTTGATTCGCATTGATTTCATCATATTTTCCTCGATTATTTCTGCGAATTGAAAATAAAACAATGCTTCTCGTACTTCCTTCATAACTTCACTTTTTGTTTCAACCATCACAATATGGTCAAATGAATAACAATATTCTCTCCAAAGTTCGTTTGATGCTCTAACAAGGATGCTGAAACAAAGAAGAAAGAAGCATTTAGTGAGTTTTTCGAATTTTATTACTTTCCACCCAATTGTTCGCCATATCCAATAATTCGCGCATTCCAGGCAATTTGTCGAACATAAAGAAAACATAGTTTCATCACTTGAACATATTTTTGATATGTTGGCTTCCGATCAGCTGAAACGGTTAACTACGAAATGTCAAAACGGAGCCAACTTTGACTTTTTCACTAGGTCTCATTTTCAACTTTTTTTACTGCTGTAGTTTATCGATTCTTACTCGTACTTGACAACAATTTTTTTAAACTAAAAATCTAGTCTACCGAATCAGCTTGTTAAAATACACTAGTTACACCGAAAGTTGAATCAACAAGTTTGTTGGTAGAATTTACAACTTTTTAGAACATTCATATTTTTTAAATCGGTGTGGGAGAAATGTCTTCACTATCAAGGTCAAATTTTCAAATAAAGTTGTTGCTTTTTATCTGGAGCAAAAACAAAATGTGCACTTTGACGTCAACAACTTTCACAGTTATCACCAAAAAAGGACTCACTATTGCTTTGGATTTTTATATCATCTTTTTTTTCAAACTTTTGCTTCACTTTTTGCCGATTTCATTCATGTGAATCGGATTTTGTTTTTCGCTTTTTTGTGTGAAATTTTGTTTTTGAACCTGACTCGAAAGACCTGAACATGATTGGGCCTGACATGAAAAATCGAACCGGAACTGGCTTGATCCAGTTTTATTATATCACATCCGACGATAAACTTACGGAATGGGCTGCACAGAACAAAATTATCCAGTAATGATTGGTCGATTTTTCCGTTATCAACACACAGAAAGAGCTTATTCATTAGGTACAAGTTCTTCATGCTGTCAGATTTACTATACAGTCTGAAATAAATATTTGCTTCTGAAATTCGATACAGTAATTCACTTTAGGCTAAAAGCTATATTATCGTATCGCAGATTGACGTTGAGCAACAATGATTTACCCATTTGTTGAGGCAAAATTTCTGTTTTTTGCAGTGGATCCCACACTGAAAGAATGAGGGGGTTTCTTGTTGATTCTTTGACCAGTGAAAAATACTTACTTATTGAGTCGAATCTGGAGTAGAAATATTCGGGAAAGAAAGCTGATTCAAATATTGGTAAAGCACATATCAAAATAATAATAGGAACAATACAACAGAATATTTGAGCGAAAATTCGACAACATTTTCCAGTTTTTGGAGTATGTCTAACCAGATCTAGGCAAGGAAATGGGGCCAGTATTATCTTTTTTCTCGCTTCTGGTGGTCCTTCTGTTTTTTCGATACTTTTCTTTTTCGTGGAATCTGTTTGTGTTGGTGATAAAGTCAATGACTTTTTTGGTGTCGGTGTTGTTGGTGGTCCTTTTGTTGGCACATTGCTAGATTCTTTTTTTTTGTTCATATTTTGAATTTTGTTACTAGTTATTACATAGAGAATAGATAGAAATACTATTGTTGAAAGACATGTTTTGTTGTTCAATGAATGAGGTCACGGTTTATTTTTTATAAAATCAAGGACAATCAACTTTTTTGTACTCACGCAAAATTAGAGTGAATTTTTTGGTTTTTGTGTTTGTTGACATATTTTTTGCACCTTCCAGTCACAATAATTTTACTAAAATTTTCAATAATTAAAATGAAAAGCTCAAAATTATTTTTATAAAAATCCCATTTACTTTTCTTTTTCAGTTATATTGTAACTGTAATTATAATGAACTTGAACTTTTCTACGACTGGTGTAATGACTATCGCAAAAGAAACCACATAAACATCAACATATTCATTGCTTCAAGATTTTTTAAAACTTTTTTAAAATTTGTTCATCGATATTTGATATCTTTCAATCGCAATTTCTCACTATATCCTTCGACTCTTTTCTTATCAATTGCATCTGTTGGATCATAAATAACACAATATTTAACTGGACTTGGAACTTCATATTGATCTTTTTCTTGCAAAATTCTGTTGACACGATGATGCAGGAGATTCACCTAAAAAGTATTTTTCTATTTTAAAATGTTTTCCTCTAAAATCATATTACCTTTGCAACCGCCAAATTTAAAAGTTTGAAATCTTTTTGAGTATCAGGAATTGATACGGGATTCGAGTCTTTTGGCTGTATTAACCCTAATCTTCTCTTTGTTTTATATCGAATATGATCCAGAATCTCATAATCATTAGTTTGTCTTTCGCTGTCATTTCGAACTTCTTCAAATTCAAACATGATAATTGTGACATACAATTGAAGCAGAAGTTTCGAGCCAATCATCATGAAGAACATCTCGACCACCGATGCTGAAAATAATTATAAAGCAATCACTTACATAGTATACAAACAAGATTACCAAATTGACTGGTAACTTGAATATCAGTAATATCCAATTTTCCAAGCATTCCAGCCAGAGAAGTCTCAAATGTTGTTATAATACTTCGATATCCACTCATTTTATTTCCCAAAGAAACATAAAGAATTCCATTGAAAGCGAAACAGAACACGAAAAATGCGACTCCGAAGGATACAATTGCTCCAAGAGCACTGTCCAATGTTGCAGCCAAAACACCGATTCTTCGATTGAATTTCAGAATTCGGATCATTTTGCAAGAAGTGAAAAATACGGCACCGGCTAAACAATATGTGAATGCGAGTTCGACATTTCGTTGTTTAGCCAGATTGATATATGAATTACCATTGTTTGCCGTGAAATTATCCATCGCCTGAAATGAGTGTCAGGTTCATAAGAGCTCCTATATTTCTCTTATTGATTCAATCCGGATCATGACAGAATTGGATTCTAATCTGCCATAACTCTATTTAGATTTTGGCCAAGTCGAGCCTTAGTCGGGTTCCAGATTCATCAGATGTATAATTACAGACTGAACTTTTTCATATTTAAATTTTTTATATATGCATGACACACATAACGGACAGACAACCCGAAGATTACTAACTCTTTATAGGTTACTGACCCCTCTATTTTATAGCTTAGCCTCTCTTCGAAAAACACCAATTTTTTTTGTTTAATAATAAGTTAACCTTGATCAATTTTGAAATCAGTGAAAAAAGTTGTGTAACTGTTAAGATCAACAAATACTGTTCAGGAAAAAAAAGTAAAATTTCTGATTTTCTTACCAATTTTAGAATCAGATCTGAACTTATGTAACGTTGAAACATTCTCAATAAAATAGCCTGAATTCACTCTGATCTGGCTGAGAAGTGTGAAAAATCTCATGATATTCCATGAAAAGTTACTATCCCTCTAACAAAACAAATGAGCAAGCCCGAATTTATCAGAAAATTAATCTATAGTTTTGAAAAACAATTCTCTACTTTTAATTTTTTATAAATCTCTTCGTGAATATGTTATACACTATGATCTCACCTGATTTGTATAAATCTGTCTCAATAAATATGCAATAACTGATGATATCGCAAGTATTCCAACAATTAAATCCATCAAATTCCAAGGCGAAAAATCTTTGAACACAAAGTTATAGGCATATTTCAACACACTACTATTTTTCGGAGTATTCTTCATAACTATATATCTGCCATAAATGAAATAAAACATTTCTTTGAGGAAAAGAAGACACGAAAACGCAATGTAGGCGTACTGTAATTGATTACATGAGTTCAGTTCAGAAATATATTTGTGTAGTTTACCTCATAATATTTCACAGTGTTTCCATCGGCTCCTTCACTTTTTATTAATCGAACAGATTCCACCCATGAATTAGGTAGATATATTCCAGATCTTGGAATTTCAATCAAAAGTTGGACAACTGAAAAATAGTTGACCTGTGCATTATAATTCGAGAATTCAATGATAATGGCTCGAGTATATTCATCGATCCAATTGTTACTTTGAAGTGTTTGGAATGTTGTCTGAAGTGCGGAAGTTGTACCAGATAAACTGACAGTATATCCACCACCACTATATGAGAAGAGGGTTCCAGAAACTGTCTCAGCTGGAAGAAAGAGGTGATGTCATAACGAAAATTTAATTTCAATTTTCAGATCATTTAAACAAGACTTTTTGAACATTTGGTCATCGGTGAATCGAAACTTATTTCGATAAAATGGGACCTGAAAGTTTGTCCCTTGAAGCCAAATGGCTGAAACTTGGAATACTTACTGCAACTAATTTAAATTTCAGTTTCTTCTCGTGAGAAATTTATCATGGAATCCCTCAGACTTACTGTCTAGTTCAGTCTGTGTTTCATAAGTATATCCATCTTGTACATTTGTTGTATTTGTACTATTATATTCAACCCATCCAGGTGCCATATACTGTGTTGTCTCCTCATTATCTCCATTAACTTCTTCTCCACAATGACTAATATATGACCTGAGTTGTTTGGCTATTTCACATTCTGCCGTTTTCTTCGTTCGAATTTGTCTCATTTTTCCAATTCCCATACTTCTCGATACCATATCATTCAAGAATGCTAACATATCATAAGCCGGATTACCATCATACCAAGTAGCCCGTAATGCAACAGACAATGAATTATTAGCCCAAGAATAGAAGTCATCGGATGTTCGAATAGCCATAAATGATCCATCTCCATATGTATTCATTGTTATATTTAATGTTGTACTCATTTGTTGTTGATAATAGAATGCTTGTCGATCTCGGCAATAATATGTCAATGCAACCATAATATAAAGTGATAAAAAGAAGCAAAGAATATCTCGAAGTGTTGTGAATAACTGCTCATCTCTCATTTTTCGATCTTCTGTGTCTTGAAGTTTAGTGACATCAGCAATCTGATTTCCAATATCTTGTTCTACTCGTCCATATGGATTTCCTGAAAATGAACATGTTACAATTGAAAGCAGAAATATCGGTCCTCTCGGATTGGGAATAATCCGATGTCCACAAAATCAAAGGTTTACTTTTGAATGCTTCGATTGGTTTGACTTGTAATAATCCTTCTTCCAACTTGTTCACTATTTTATGATTTTCATTTGTTTTCATAATAATAAATGCCATAATTATCCCTTTAATAGGTTCGAAAATAGCCAGCCAAGTGACAAAACTGATCAAAAATCGATTAAAAAACGAATTGACTTCCTCCCATGATAAACTCATTCCTATCTGAAAAATCATCATCACACATTTCTTTTTTTCTAGATCTATTTTCTTACCGTGATGATTACAACACTCCCAGTCAGAATAACCGAAATACTGATAGATCTTGATAAGAAGATTATAAAGTGGGACCAGGACCTTTCGGGATCTCGGAATGTTTCATCCTTTTTCCGGTATCTTTCGAGGAATGTTTGTTCGGAACATGAACGAGACTTTTTGGCGATGAAGACATGGAACATAGCGACAATTGTTATAACAACTCCAAATCCTATTCCAACACCCAACTGGAAAAGGATCAGAATAGAAAGAAGACATGACACTATGATGACTTACATCAAGAGCACTGAGAGTGAGATCGGAGAATTTGCTGGTTGCTTCATCACTTGTTGACCACTGTAAAATATATATTTTGTTGACTACATTGAACTTTTGAAAAATAGGAACATGCCCAATTTTGTCGAAATTTTCAGCCCACAAATTTTCACGAGCAAAAAATTGTAAAATAATCGTCAATGTAGAAATGAAGCATTTTCAACACTCATTATCATTTATAAATTTTCACGTGAACTTTTCAACATGCCGTTTGCATCATTTTCAATTTTATTTACTAGTTTTCTTTCAAAAACAATTATGTGTATGAAACGCAGTAAAATTTCCAAACCCATGACTTTACGTATTTCATCTAACTTACAACATTACAAAGAATTGCATTCAACATATTCGTGAACATAAGCGATGTAATAATAGCTGTCGTATACTCATATCGACTAACTCTTGCTCGAGTCAAATTTCCACCTCCAGTAAATGCGGCAAACCATGAAATAGTCTCTCCCAGCATGTGCATACTCCATGACTCATCCCATATTCTTCGGCTCGGATCGGCTCGGGCCAATCTCTCAGTCTGAAATTAAAAATTATTGAGATTTAAAGCAAATAAAGCACAGTACCTCTCCGTCACCATTCTTTGTTCCCAACCAATTATAGAATGGGAAGTATGTTATTTTTTGAGTTTGCAAATCTTTCACAATTATCCTATTACAATACCATGATTCACGATGTTCTAATCCAGCATCTTCGATCCAAATTCGCATATATTCCAGGTCTCCCAGTGGACTGGAAAATATTTTTTCTTCAAAGAATTTTCATATATCTATCAAAACTAACTATGAGGTCGTCATCAAGAATCTCGAACCAGTTCCCCATGTAAATGGATATTCATATATTCGATCTTCATCTGATCTAAATGATCGATATATTTCATCTCCTTCAGTTCCTGTTAGATTGAATAAAATTGTGCTGTCAGTAGTGGCAAACATTCGATAACCCGTTTCAACCACTATAATATACATGTACCCATCATATGGTTCATTGTCTGCCAGAAAACGAAGTCGACCTTTCGACGAATCTTTTCTCTCGGCTAATAAATCAACCAACATCATACAACAATAGAGGATAAGAATGAATAAAGCAGTCATCATAGCTCGAACATTTTTCTGGAAAAAAGTCAAATAACTCGAATTCCAACAAATAAGGTCCTCTCATTTTTTTTTTTGAAATTGATATCCATTTATTGTTACTTTCAATTCTGTTTTTGGGTTAGATTTTTAATAGTGAGTCAGAACTTTAATCCAAGAAAAAAGTTAAGCAATATATCTGAAGATTTTTTTTTACCTAGGATTCATTCATTTTAAACCCTAATGAAAATTCAACTATTGATTACCTCAACATTCATCACTGAATAAGTATAATCAAAATCAGCGGGAACTGTCGGATTAAACGATCCAACAGAGAACAACGTGAGATGATTCGACGAACAATTCACAAACTGGAACCCTTCCGATTGATCCGGTTCCATTCCTTCCGAAGTGAACATATCATAATCCGATTTATAGAAATAACATCCTTTCGAAATTGCAGTCAATGAATAATCCATTGGTACATCTTTCTCATATGACCATTGTTTACCATCATATTCACCATAATCAACAACAACCGAAGAGTTTGTAGTGTTCATTCGTTTACCAATTCCTACATAGAATCTTCCGGTGCTGTTCATCAAATCACTTGATGAAATATAATATGTTGATGAAACTAAAAAAAGTCATTGAGAGTCCAAAACAGAGATATTACATACCATTGACATCTGTCGTCTCAAAAATCCAATCATAATCAGTTTGATATGGTCCAGGAAGGGCTTGATAAGAAGAGAAAATATAGGTATCATCATTATCTGGCATTATATAATCTTCTGATGCAACAAGAACAAATTGAATGGAATTATTCCAATTTATAGTTTCGAATGAATGAAGATCAAGAATCTGATAACTATTGAATGAACTTTGCAACATAATTGTTGACTCCGCCGTGTCATTCGATCCTCTTCCACTTATCTGAATCGGTTCCGTTGTATCATTTATTCTGAAATTGTTAAGATTTGACTTTATTTCGTTTCTTCCTTGTTTTTATTCTCACGTTTGAAGGTTTTGATCGATATCTTTAACATGTGCTTCAACAGCTCCCGATGTGATCAACAAATCGAAGTTATTAACATAGGCTCTTGGATTTGTTTCATAACAGACTAATCCGATTTGAATATATGTAGAATCAGTGATATTTGTGTTATTGAGAGTTGATGCAGGAGATGGGAGAGTAACAGACCATTCATCACACGTTTGAGCTACGCCGAGAAGATTCGAGGCTACGTCAATTGCAATTGTCATTCCTGTACCATCCACGAGATTCTGAAAATGAATGTTTTGTTTTTTTTTCGAGCATAGTTTGTGAAAGGCATCCATTTTTCATCAAAAACCAGCGACAAATATTGAAAAAATAAATGAGATTATTTGTAAATTGAACAAACAACAGAAGTGATTAGAAAATATGTAAAAGCTTCGTGATATTCAAAGTATGAAACAGTATATTTTTTAAATCACCTGGATCTGAAATTCAACAAAAAATAAATAAATATTCAAAAATAATTTCACGATGTAGAAAATCTATAAACGACGGGAAGAAAGTTAGTTCGGCTTAAGTATACCGAGTTCAGAAACAAACCTAAAGAACCTAAGAAGACGGAAAAAGTTTCTATTCAAAGAACAATCTTCTTGATCACATTTTTTTTAGAAATTTCACCTTGGCCATACCGTATATAAATAAGGCAGATTTCCTTCAGCAATTGCTCTCGCTGCCAACGTATCTTCCAACGTATCAAGCGTCGAAGCGAGTTGATTCGCAAGATTTTTCGCAATATTCTTCTCTATCATCAATGTTACATAAGCCGACCATTCTGACGACGTCATTTCATCAACATATACAATATCATTTGAATCACTTGGAAGAACATTATACAAATCATCATAATTTGCTGTAGCATATGCTAAATTCGCAGCCAAATCAGATGATAATGGATTATTCAATGATGTAACTAATGAACTTGTCAATGAAGATGCAATTGATAATAAACTAGTGGCAGTGTCATTGATCTCCGAATCTGTCATTGTCATGCCATTTGTTTGCAAATATGTTTGAGTACTGGCAAGAATAGTTCCCACTTGCTGTTGGGCTTCTTGGGTTAATAAACTCTGCGCAGTAGTAGCTGAAAATTTAGATGAAATGAGATATATATTCGAATTATCTTACTGATAGTAGTTCCAGTAACAACTCCCTCAGTTGTCACAACCCCGTTTTCAATGACATATCCATTTGAACCATTTCGAACTACAACTCCTCCATCAACTCGAATTTTTTGGGTATCAGAAAATTCCATGAATGATCTGAAAAATTAAAGCAAAAAATATTTTATAAGTTTTTTCAATCTCACGTGACATGTGTTATTGTTCCCGCAGTATATGTTCCACTCGATAACTGGACACCATATCCACCAAGAACTAACGAAACAACTTTATAACTCGGAGAATCAATGATAATCGTATTTGAATCACTTGTGAATGTTGCAGCTGTTGAAGAAATTTCCAATGTATATCCAGTCACATCAATCGATGGACTTGATACGAATAATATCGATCCAGATACGGTAATTGTAGTTCCATCATCAATTGCTGATTGTAAATCAGTTGCTGATGAATATGTATCAGTTGGTTGAAGAGTTGAAATAGATATACTGACTGCAATTGTTGATATATCAGGTAGATCAATGTCAGTTGGTGAGAGAACTGTTCGCATTGTATTCGATCCATAGGCAGAAAATGATAATGGACTTGTTGCTAGGGATGTGTTGAACAGTGCCACATCAATATCTGTAAGTATTAATTTTTCAAGTTCAATATCAATGCCGATTAGTTACTGACTTTCTACGATGAGTGGAAGTTGGATCAATTCTTCGAAGCTTGAAAGATCCGAACTATCAGAGGCTGATATAGTGAAATTCGTAGTGTCATACATGAATATTGCATTTGTAGTTGTCACTTCGATAAATCTGGCTGTTCCATTACCCGCAGTGATGGTATAAGTAACTCCTCCATACGTTGTGACTATCTCGAATCCAGTCGCAGTCATCGATTTTGTTGCTTGCAATTGTAACAGTGTGCCAGTCACAATACTCAATGATAATTTGGCCGAAGTAACTGGTGACCAGAATGTGAGTGATGTATTGATTTGAGAAGTTGTACCAAGATCATATTCATCATATGATACATTCCATGCTTGTGAATACATTGTATCATATGAATATTCTCCACCATTGACTGTGGCTGCACCAGGGAGTGTTAGCATGGCCTTATCTTCTAGTAGAGTATAAGTATCAATGACTACACCATCTTCGATTACGGCAGTTCTACCCATACTGTTGTATATTCCAGTTCCACCAATTGTCGTTGTCATATCATCAGTCTGAAACATGCATATTTTGTGATTTGTATGTTCGATGAGAATAAAATGATATCTGTTAAACACATGTCTGAAATTACTTTAAAGAACTTTAAAATTTCTTCATTATTCCATTCCCAGATAATGCCTTCAAAATAAATTTGAATCGCCGTCGTTGGTCGCCTTCTTTTTAGTTGCGGAGCGTTGTTGCACACTAATATTTTTTTTTTAAATATTTTTTGTTGTTTTTTATGTATGCTTTTTAATTCAATTTGTTCAGGTTATTCACCTCAAATGTATCGGAATCCTCTTGAAGATAACAAGCCCTCGTGTCTCCTGTGATATACACTGTCGATCCATCGACAGTCAACGTTGAACGAGGTGAAACAATAGTGAAACCTGTTGATTGAAGATACCCATAAATCACTTCATAACTACCATCTACACTGTTCTGAAAATATCAACATCTTATACTTCAGATTGTTGAATAACTAACAGTGCTAGTGATTCCCAATGTATATACAGTACTCCCAGCCAATGCTGTACTCAGACTTGATAAAACTGAATTCATAGTACTTGCAGATGTCATATTAGTTGCAGCCAGTGTGGCAATAACAGTCTCCATTTGATCAGCTAATTCCGAGTTTGTATTAGCAATATTAGCTTGAAGCTCTTCGACTACTTCAGTAGCTGATGTTGCATTGAGATCTGATAAGGAGAGTTGACCAGATAGAATACTTTGAGCAACTTCGACGAGATCAGATGCTGACATCGTTGATATTTCATTCAATAAAGCACTCGAAGAATTCAAACTGGTGGTTGTTGATGTCTTGTTAACAATCTCTGCAATTGCTGCGTTGTTCGCAGCAGTTGTAGCGTCGATGGCTGCTTGTTCTTCGGCAGTGAGTGGAGTAAGAGTAGACAGTGCAGTCTGAAAATTTGAAAAGTCCGGGTAACTAATCTTTTCGAGCCAAGACAAGGCTTTAAAAAATTCTGAGTCAAGCCCGATGGGACCATGACCTTACTCTGTTACAAGCAATATTTTGTCGACCCGACTATAAATATCCCAAATAAGATCCAACTATGATCCTAAACACCTAGACCCTGATCGAATCTGAGATCAACATCAAGCGTTGAAATGAGTTAGTCGGGTCATGCTTCTGGTGGAGTGAGTCAGACAGGGCCAAAAATGAGTTTGACGTGGGTCGAGTGGATTGAGTTAGTCGGGTCATCGGAAAGAGTTTATAATAATAGACCCCGACTCTGACCACTCGGGTGTTCTTTTTTGCGAAAAATAATTTTGACTTTTTGTATGAATAAAAAAAATGATAGGCTAAATTTAAGTCTGGGCTCTTTCTTTATAAACTATTGCTCTTACCAATGTTCTTGTCGTTGTTTTGTTCGATGAAGAAGAACCTCCACTCGAATCGGTAGTCGAACTTCCCGAACTTCCAGATTTTGTTGACCCTGAGTTTGATGAATCACTTCCTGATCCTGACGATGTGTTTGTGCTTCCGCTTCCGCTTCCCGATCCAGTTCCTGCCGTTGTTCCAGTTCCCGATGCCGATCCGCCTGTTGAAGAAGAATTTGACCCTGAACTGGAGTCTGATCCAGAACTTGACGAGCCAGATGATGAATTTGATGAACTACCAGATGCCGAAGAATCAGTTGTACTGGAACCACTTCCAGATGCAGATCCAGAGCCAGACGAAGAGCTTCCAGTTGAATCAGAGCCTGAACCAGAACTAGATCCAGATCCAGATGAGCTAGAGGTAACTCCGCTAGAACCAGATGATGAACCACTTCCATAACTGGATGAAGAACCAGAATTTGATGAAACAGTAGTTGTTGTATCAGTGACAGTTAGAGTGAATATATGAGTGGCAAACTCTAAGGTTAATGTGTCAGTCATGTTGATACGAATTTCGTACACTCCGACACCGACAAAACCAGTGGCAACAGGGGACATACTGATGGTTGTGGTGAATGTTAGACTCTTCATTGCAGCGGTTTCTAAAATGAAGTTGAGAGTTTTAAAGGTGTGAAACCGGAGCCACGCAACGACCCTCCTGTTTCTTACCAAATTTGAAACAATTTGTCGCATTTTTAGCTGAAACGAAAGCTGAAGTCGAGTCATTCCTGCACTCGAAAGTTATATTTCTCTGAAAAAAGCATTTTTCCACAAATAATTCCCTCTGAAAACCTACATAATATGTGTCTTTATTTGGTATTGGTTGCAGAAGAAAAGTTGAATCATACAAAGAAATGGTCTCATTCCATCCCAAATTACTCAAATAAAAATCATATGTTGATGTAGTTGTTGTTGTTGTTGCTGAACTATCTGATGAATCTCCCGATGATCCAGAGGAAGATGAAGTTGTACTCTTTGTCGAGCCAGTTGATGATGCACTCGAATCAGAATCAGAATCAGAAGATGAAGGATTAACAACATAGACAGTTAGAATGTGAGAGGCTAATTCATTTGTAATTGTGTCGGTCAGATTAATTCGTATTTCATATACACCAACTCCGACAAATGCAGAAGAAACAGGCGATAAAACAACAGAACTTGTGAATGACATCGATTCGATGAGAGAGTTGTCAGTGAGGAAACAGAGAGATGATTTGGCGGCGAGGAATTCTTGAGTTGAACTGTTGCGACATTCAAAACTGATGTTTCTCTGGAAAAAAAGAGAGATCGTGATGAAGTTAACTGGCTAAACAGGTTCAATAATTTCAAACCGAGAACAGAATTCAAAAAAAAAACAGGATCCAAATCTTTTAGAGAAACGAAGACATACATAGATCAAGAGAATTCTAAATTAAACCAGGACTCCTTTTCAAACTCTGTCCATTTCAGAGAATTTTCAAAATATTCCTGTCTGTTTAAGAAACTTTTTTAACCTTATTTTCCCCCGAAAACCCCCAATCCAAAACCTGATTAAATTCACTTACATAATAGACATCCTTATTTGGAACTGGATCCATGGTAAATGTGTCATCTGTCAGATTCACAGTCGCATTCCAACCTAATCCATCTAATGTGAAGTCATATGTTAGATATGTTGTTGTTGTACCATCTGATGCAAATGGTTCACTGATGTCACTTGCCGAACTAGAGTCAGAAGAATCTGAATCCGTGGTAGATGACGAAACAGAATTAGAATCAGAAGAAGAAGAAGACGTTGACGAACCAGAAACAGAAGCAGAAAAAGTGGAAGATTCCGCCGAGTCCGACGAATCAGACGCCGACGATGATGTTGAACTATCCACAGATACAGTGGAACTTGTCTCATTAATGAGATTCACAGTGAGAAGATGTGATGCAGTGGCTCCTGTTGTGATTTCCGTAGCATTTATCAGAATTTGATATGTTCCGATGCTCACAAAACCAGTCGAAGCTGGATCAAAAATCACTGAACTTGTAAAACTGATCAATTGGACAGCTGATTCATTATTTTTGAAACAATCAGAAGAACTGGCAAGGACATATTCAGAAGAGGAATTCATACGACATTGATAGGTTAGGGTCTGGAATGGGAATTTCATCAAAGAAAAAATGCAAAACCGAGATCAACTCACAATATATGATCCTGTATTAGACACTGGATCGATATCAATACTATCTGTTGAATACACTTTTGTCACATTCCAATCCATTCCATCTAATGTGAAATCAAAACTTGAAGAAGATGTTGTTTGTTCTGAATCTGAATCTGAGCTTGATGATGTTGAACTGGTATAGGACCCCGAGTTCGAATTTGAATCGGAAGTTGCGGATGAGTCTGAATCCGAAGATGATGGAGTAGTAGTGTCGGAATCAGAAGAACCAGAAGAAGTAGATCCAGTATTTGAATCAGAATCAGATGAGGATTCAGATTCAGAAGAAGTAGAAGAATCAGAAGTGTCAGAAGATGTTGAATCTGCTGTTGAAGCATCTGAAGCATAAGATGAATCAGTGGAATCCGAAGATTCGTCTGATGTCAAAGATGATGTTGATGTTTCTGAATCCGACGAAGATGCATCAGATGATGTGACATCTGAAGAAGTTGTCGAAGAATCTGAATCTGACGACTCGCTATCATCTGTAGAAGCTGAAGAATCCACTGATGTTACGGAATTGGAAGAATCAGTCGTTGTAGATGTCGACGTCGAAGTTGAGGTCGATGTTGACGTGGGTGTGGTTGTCGTTGTCGATGTCGAAGTTGATGTTGGCGTTGACGTAGTGGTAGAAGTTGATGTTGATGTAGATGTTGGCGTCGTTGTAGTCGTGGATGTGGATGTAGAAGTCGACGTCGATGTTGAGGTTGAAGTAGAAGTGGATGTAGATGTCGACGTGGATGTGGACTCAGATGTAGATGTTAAAGGTGTAGTTGTCGCTAAAATTTAAAATAGAGATAAACTTCTGATTTGAAATAATACCTTCAGTTGTAACTGTCAGATCAAGATATGAGCAGATCGCGTTGTCCGGAATAGTTGCTGAAAATGAATAAAGAATTGAATATTCAATGAAAGGATGAACTAGGAATCAACGGAGGTTCAAACAAACTATGTGAACTCAGTTCTCGTTCAATTTTAAAATATATACAGGGTGTTTTCAAAATGAAAAAAAAACTTTAAAAAAACAGAACTACTAACTTGTTGGAACTGTGGTTGTTGTCGAAGTCGAAGTTGAAGTGGATGTTGACGTAGATGTCGAAGTCGAAGTGGACGTGGCTGAAAATAGAATTTGCTAAAAACTGGACCAAAAATGTTTGCTGTTTGTATTTTGCGACGAAGGTTGTCGTATGTTCAAAACCTTGTGGGTTCATTTTGAAATGAAATAAAATTTATCGTGAAAAACTAGCCCGAGTTCAATTACTAGCATGGGTTACTGCAAATTTGATCTGTAGGTTTTTTTGACCAGTAGAATTCTATTCTAATATCAAAATCAGCCAAAAATTCCATTTTAATCGGGATAATATAACAATATCAACAGATCTCGTGTTGTCGAGTAAATTTTGAATAATATGTAGTAGAATTTTTAAGCAAATCGTTTGAATTTCTTTCGAAAATAAAAACAGAGTTCAGAATTAATTTATTTAAAAACATTTGAGGCTTCATATCATTCAATTTTTCTTTGCACCAGCTTGATCATAAGAAATCCTTTCTCTATCTAGATTGATTGTTGAAGAACCTAACAGTTCGAGTTTTTGTCCGGTTTGTTGACTTTTTAAAAATTCTGTCAGTTTAACAAATCCCAGTACTCCAAGAAGCACCTCACATACTTACAACTGGTCAAATCCAATTTCAAAAACCTAGACACACAACTCAATTATAATCTTGTAAACTGTTGAACTAAAAACTGGTGTGATTTATCTTACATGTCGGTGTTGTGGTGGTTGATGTACTAGTTGTGCTTGTGGTTGTTGGTGTAGTTGTAGTTGTCGATGTCGAAGTTGATGTTGGCATTGACGTAGTGGTAGAAGTTGATGTTGATGTAGATGTTGGCGTCGTTGTAGTCGTGGATGTGGAAGTGGATGTCGACGTCGATGAAGATGTCGATGTAGATGTGGAAGTAGAAGTGGGTGTTGTTGTCGTTGTTGCTAACACTAAACAAAACTGAACTACTAAAAATAAATGAAAATAAATATCTACTTGTGGATTGTTCTGTAGATGGCTCCGTCGTGACGCTATTATCTAAAATAACAAAAAACATAACTGATTTTTTTGGAACTGAGTTGATTAACCTGTGGTGCTGGTCTTCTCTGAAAATAAAACTACTTGAAAATTTAAAAAAAAAACTATAATAGTTTACCCTGCATTGACGTGGCTGCTGTTGATGTCGCATCCGTTGTAGAAACTAAAAAATTAAGAATAAATTATAAAGTGAGAAAGTGAAATAAAATCATGCAAGTGAAAATCAAAAATCAGAAGCTAATCAGATATTGTTTTGTGAAAATACCTATAGTGCAAAAAGAACAGATAAGACTGGATGTATCTGCTGAAATATATTAAAAGGGTAAACTCGACACCTCCTGTTGTAGCTAATTCAGTTGTTGTTGTGGTATCTTCTGCTATCAATTTTGACATTTTATAAATTGAAATTAGAAACTTACCAGAAGTAGTCGTCGTTGGTTCTGTCGTTTGTAATTCTGAAAATTCAGAGAATAAAAAACTAGATTCTGATTATGATACCTGTCGTACTATCCAATGTAGTAGACGTCGGTTGTGAAGTTGATGAAGTGTCTAAAATACTTTTCACTATGTGTTTTGTTAAATTTCCTAGTTCAGAATACCTGTCGTAGTTTCATCTGTAGTTGATGCTAACTCTGAAAAAAAAAGTAAGCAACAATTTTGAACTCTAAGTAAGTACCTGTTGTAGTTGTTTTAGTTGTTGTGGTTGTTTTTTTAGTGGTTGTAGTAGTGGCTGGAGTAGTAGTTTTGGTTGTGGTGGTTTCGACGGTATAGTCACATCGATTATCAACGAGTGAAACATCTCGTTTTGATCGAATCTCTGATAATGTTGTTTCGGGATGTTGCAGTTTATAATTGTTCACTTCGCTGCCCTAAACATTAGCTTAGTTGTTCAGAATGATACGGTTAACACTCGAAACTTTAGTTCAATTGTTTAAAAAAAACAACGATTATGAATGATTTGATCATTACTGTTTCAGACACTTCATTAGACCTATGTCTATCTAGAATTAGTAGTCAATTTTAGAATGAAATTTAAACACAGATCTATTGAAAAACATATACTAACAATATAATAATTTTTATATTAAAATTAAAATTAATTTTTCAATTGAGGAAATACACACGTGTTTTAAAAACCACGTTTTGTTTCATTTCTCTTTTTTTTTAGTTGAAAAAATATAATTCCAAACATTCGTTAGTAAAAAACAGAGAAATTTTGAATTCACAATCAATGAACCAACCTTCAAAACTTGTCCATCATAATATTCATCTGTAGTTGTATCCACAATAAAATATCCTTTATCTCGATCATTCTTCCGTTTACAAATTATTCTTCCATTTCTCCTTGTTATTTCTCCACTTTTACATTCTTCATCTCCAATTATCGCAATTTCCTCATCTCCCATCAGAATCCATTCCAAATTCGAGTCACATCCATCAATTTCTTCACATGGTTTATATTTCGAAGCAATCAACAATGATACTTCGTCTGTCTCTTGAATTGAAGAAATTGAGATGAACGTGAAGTTAGGGAGAAGTCCAACAAGATAAATTGATTCAATATCACAGTTTATAACCTGGGAATAATTCAGATGATAATTTAGAGCAGGAAGGAGTCGGAATATTAAAATACCTTTTGAGTAGAAGATATCATAGTTTCATCATTCGTTATATATAATTGATTAACACCACATTCAAGTGGAACAATGATCTCATTATCCCAGTTTCTTTGAATATCATTGATCGAAGTCACTGGAAATTTTATGGATCCAGATAATCATTTTTTCAATTATTTTTTATTCAATCTTCATCAGCTATGCTCTAATCCACTCACAATCATCATAGATATTGAACACAGCTTCTCCGTCTCTTATTTCATATTCCAAACAAATCCCTTTTCCCAAAAACGCAAAAAATAACAGTTCAATAAGAAAATATTTTTTCCTCATATCAAAAAAAAAAAAGAATAAGAAAAAACACGACAAAACTTTTATTGGAATTCGCCGAAAAATCCATGGAAACTACAGTAATCGAAAATTTATTCGAAAAAAGAGCAAATAAATAAAAAGAATTCGAATTGTTGTTTAGCAACCACATCCCGATGAACCACATCCATCCGATCTGAAAAATAAAAACAAAATATATACAAAAAAAAGGAAAAATAGGAGAAATACTTTTTGTTTTCATCTTTTGGTTTCATTTCGGGAAGAGTATGTCCACGACAATGCTCAGTTTCATGCTCATCTGGTTCCCAAGTACTCGGATCATCCCATTTACGTGGCGGAACATAAATACAACAACAATTCGACTTCAATCGACCCATATGTTCATTATCTGTAATAAAGGTATATTGAAGTTCGTTCTGGTTATATTTTTCTTCTTCAAACTGGATAATTATAAATATACGTTGTTAAAAAGCTTAGTTTGAAACCGGTGCTATGATAGAAATAAAACAACACTTAGAATTACAAGCGAAGAACTACATTATATTCTTTACTCACCAACAACATCAGCGGCCCAAGTAACATGAGGTGGACTACTCGGTGGTCTCAACCGCAATACCAATTGCTCCACCGGCTCTTCGACTTCTTTTTCATTTTGTTCTAATGTGACAACAGTAGTTGTAGTTGCTCCTGCCATTATCGAAAAATGACATGTCCCTTCCTTTCCCTCAGTTTATATACTAACAAAAACGTGACCTTCTCCACGTTTTTTTCTAATTTTATTTAATATTTATTTTTAAGTATATGCAAGAAATGAATGTAATGAACTTATTTGGTAAGAATCGGATCATTTTAAAAAGAAAAACGAAATATTTATTTTACGGTAGCTTGAAAACTTTCTTTAGTGATCCTGTCCTTTTACAAACATTTGTTGGATTGTATCGAATACTGACACCGTAAAATATTTCCGATTGCTTCTGAAAGACTAAAGCAGCAGAACAACTTTTGAAAACACGATTTATTGAAAAAAAAAAATACATCATTGAGAACAACAAAACGAACATGTTAGTTACAAACAAAGTAAATTTATTAGACGTTTTGTCTACGAATTCGCGAAGTTCGGGTTGTTACCCGTTCGCGACCTTTCGGTATTATTTTAGTTCAAGTTGATAGTCCAGTCAAAGTACACAAAAATTGTTATAATCATTAATCTGGACGCGATCAAACTATAAACAACTCGGTTTCAATGCTGCAGATAGTTTTGATCTACTCGCTTTTGACCTCCATCGTTTTGATCTACTCCGCTTTGCGCCGCATTTTGGTCTTTCTTCATACGACGCCAGTTCAAATGGAGGATGACAAATCAGTTCAAATGAGTCTAATGTTTTCTAAGAGTTTCATCTCGCTCAAATCAGCCTAACGTTTTCTAACAGTCTTGTTCTGTTTTCAACAGTCTCGTCTTGTTCTTCCATTCTTATGCGACCAGTTTGGTCTTTAATTATGTTGTTTGCTCGTTTATACTAATAAATAGTTATATACTATCAAACGCGTTATGGTTGACACCAAGAGGAAGGAGATAGAAAGATAATAAAAAGCTATCTTTGTCTCTTTTCGAAATGGTGCATCCGACTAAATAACGTGTTTGTGCAGTCAGTATTGTAGTGGCACGTTGTCGCCTTCCAGTAGTTAGTCAGTTGAACAGTCAATTAGTTATTCAGTAAGTTCATCAGTTCGTCAGTTGACAAGTTTCAGTTCAAAAGAAGATCAAGTACAGTACGCTGCAGGTACTCAGTATTTCGAAACGTCACGGACTTATTGCCGAAGCAACGGAACAACGACGCTGATGATGTTCAACAAATCTTCTCGCTCGGTCGACAAAACTGGAAAACCTGCGAAGATTGATCGGGAAAGCGACACAGTTCAAGTTTCTGCACAAACAATGTCAAAATCTACCACTGAACCAAGTAAATAGTATTTGCTGATGCAGAAGTGAACCCCAGTTAATAAGCAACATCAACAGTTCGATGGATTTGCTCAGGAAGATGATTGTAATGGAAGATTCGAGACTCGAAGTTGTTTCCCATTTTGTACTAATAATACGAGTATAAGTTCTTGTAGTTTAACTACGTCGTAGTACTAGTTTGTAGTCAGTAGTTATCTGTAAAAGTTGTAACCTGGTGAAGTGTCAACTGTAAATCGTAGTTATAGTACCTCTCTACTCATATCGATTTTGGTTGGTACAAAAAGTCATTCTATTCTTTTCCCTGACTGGAAAATTTATTCACGTGGCCACGTGAATTCTTTTCGAGTGACAGTTGAATAGATATGTTGAGTACGCCGTCAGAGCCTGGGAAGAAGAATTGAACAACCTTCTCCCTTTATTCATCGAGAGCACGCCGCGGAATAGTTTTGGTCGACTCTGATCGTTCAAAGGAGTGGGTCAACACATCTTCCACACGCAGCTTAAGTTTTGGCAGCAATCAACACACGTACACACACCAACAAGTTTTTCCTTCTGAATTCAGTTAACAGTTTGTTCAAGTGATTGACTGGCAACGTTTCACATTGAAAACTTCTCAAATATTTGTCTTCTATTCCGTCAAATTTCATATTTTTCACTGCAATCCAAAAAAAAAAATCCGATCAAATTTTTTCTTTTTCATATTTTTCTTGTTATCTACAATAGATATGTGCAAAATTTTGAAACTTTTTCTCTCATGTTATTCAAGAATTAAAGTTTTTTTGCAGTCAAATTTATTTTTTTCAAAAGTCATACACACAAGAAAAAATCAGACCCACAAATTTTTAAGAAAAGGTTAGAGTGCGAGACGACCAGTGAATAGATCAAATTAAGAGTTGATACGCTTGGCCGTGCCGTGTTAACTCTTTCCTACACCAATTTTTTCATCAAATAGTGATGTTCAGGTTAGACTTTCTGACTTGAGTTTAGAAGTTTTAGTTCAAAACTAAATTGCTTTCAAAGTGGTCCAAGCGGGGCGAGTGTAAGCAGGAAAGGCAGGACCTACTAACGAATCTCGATTGGGACACTGACTTCTTTTTGAGCTTAGTTAACGTCCAACACATGTAATTTTGAAATATTGCTTCTACTAAAAATTGTGCTGCTATTTTCAGCGAAGCGAGTGTAAAAGAGAAGATTCATGATAGTGCCAATGTATAGCGCCCTTTCCCATACCGATTCCGTACAAAGGCTTAGGCTGAGGAAATGCCCAACAGGTGCTATTTGAATATAATTCACTTAATGTAATTAGACACTGCAACTTTCCGGAAGTTTCGAGTGCGCGAAAAAATCGGAAGGCACGCCAAACTGGGGCTCGACGAGCACAAAAGAGTCCCAAATCTTAGTAAACAAAAAAAAAAGTGTTGTTTGGGTGAGATTCTCTGATCTGAATTTTGAAGTTTTGGTCCGAAATTAATTTTCTATCATTCACGAAGCGAGTGCAGATCTCGGTTGCGAATCCTATTAATGAATAACAATTGTTTCCAACTTTTTTGAACTCAATTTCACTTTGAAATTATGTTCCTATTGAAGTCAAGTACCGTCAATTTCGATTTTCTATTCCTTTCGCAAAAAGACAAAAAGTTTTAAAGCCTGAAGGTTGTTCCCTCCAAACAATCTAGGTCAAGATCATAATGTGAAAGACAAGACATCGTCATGAACAAGTTAAAGTATAACGAACATTTTATGCTCATCTTGTTCCCAAGTATTCGGCCCATCCCATTTTTCTGGTAGAACATAAATACAACAACAATTCGACTTCAATAGACTCAAATGTTCATTACATCTATTGCTCATTCCGTTTTCCTATTCCTTTCGCTTCGATATTTTGATCTAAAAATGTCTGATTCTCTCATTTTTATTAACTATAGGGAAGGGATTTCGTTTAGTAGATCAAAAATTGTCTTTTTGCGAAAGGAATAGAAAATCGAAATGGACAATAAGAAATATTTCAAAATTTGTTGTGGTATTATATTCTGTTTTTTTTTCAATACATAATCCTGGATTGGAATTTTGATGGAAATTACAATAAAATATTCCAAACAAAAAACTAAAGTAACTTCTTCACTCACCAAAAACAGCAATCTCCCAACATGAAGTGAACTATTTCGTGTTCTCAAGTAGGGTTGGAAACAAATTGCATTCGGGCGCCAGAATACATTATTGCCAGTTGTCCGATAAAAAACAACCACCAAAAAACATTATCAAACACTCTCTGGCCGATTGCCCGTTTTTGCAACTCTATTCAAGTTTTAATTCCTTCCGACCATGATCTTGTCTCAAAAAAAAAATTTATTCACATGAAAAACATTTTGCAAGGAGATTGGATACATAATAATAATTTAGAGAACTTCTTTGGCGTTGAGCTGGAAAAAGAGGATATACTTATATGTTTCACATGTCGAAGAAAACTCACCACTCCCAAAACGGTTCCTTTGTTCAATTGCACAATATTTTCGGCAATTTCAGAAGCGACGCGAAGTTGTGCATCAACAGTGGACGCGCCCAAATGTGGTGTACTGATAACAAGTGGATGCTCAATAAGTTGACGATAAGTTGGTGGTTCTTGTTCGAAAACATCGAAAGCGGCTCCTTTGGCGTGTCCCACATTAAGACTTTCGACCATATCTGGCTCGCTTACAATCCCACCACGAGCAACATTGACGATTCGAACTCCTTTCTTACATTTGGCAAGAGCTGGAAAATACTTTTTTCTTCACATCAAACTTCCTCAAAAACTCCATACGTTCATATGGATTGTTGATCTATGTTAAATATAACTCACTTTCTTTGTTGATCAAGTATTTTGTTTGAGGAATCAAAGGTACATGAACAGTGATATAGTCAGCTTGTGGCCAGATTTTTTCTAAGCTCAGCAATTCAATATTTTTGACAGCTGCTTGTTCTTTTGTCACAATTGGATCATATCCGATGACTCGCATTCCAAATGCTTGCATTCTGACCGCAACTTCCGATCCAATTCTACCTAATCCGAGAATAGCCAATGTTCTACCATACACTTCTTCTCCCATATAGTCTTTTCGTGCCCATTTTCCGGCGATCATTGATCCGGCCGCTTGTGGAACATGTCTAGCCAGAGATTGGATCAAAACACAGGTAAGCTCTGCAGCAGAACGAGAGTTGGCTTCTGAAAAATACGTATGAAACGATGAATTACTTATTCGTTCAACATACGTGGTGTGTTCATGACAAGAACTTTATTTTGTGTAGCAGCTGGTACATCAATGTTATCGACTCCAGTTCCAGCCCTTCCGACCAACTTCAGTTTTCCGGCAGATGCGCTCAAAAGTTCGGCAGTAATCTGAACAATGCTTTTGGAAAATCACTATATATTAATAGTTCAGACCTTAGTGGCACTTCTGACAATTACAGCATCGTGTTGTGGAAGAGATTCAAGAAGCTGATCCTTGGTTTGTTTGGTTTGAACGGTCACCTGAAAATGGAAAATTTATGTGGTTTGAAAGTAGAATATTCAAGACAACTGCTCAATTAATTTTAGAAAAGCTCTGAAAATAACAACATTTTTGAAATTCAGAATTATAATTTGAGTTTGAAAAACATTATTCGCGGTTGTATTTTTTCAAACATGAGACTTTATACCCACCTTGATTCCATTGTTTTGCAAAATATCTACACATTCTTGTTCAATATCGTCTGCGATGAGAACTGAAGTAATTTGAGGAGTCATCTTGTTTCTGAAATATAAGATAATGAAAAAATCAAACCGTTCTCAAAAAAAATCTACGAATGAATCAGCAGAATTACGAATGAGGCATATTTATAGGAAGAATCAAAAACGACATAATGTGCAAAAAACACATAACATGATGTAATATCAACTAGACTCCTCCCACTTTTGCTACAATTTGACCCACAGAAGTTTTCTTGCGAAAGTCACGTATAGTTGATAATAGAAAATGATATGAAAGGGAAACAAAAACACTCGAACGATGAACAAACAAACATAAAATCATACCCAGAAATAAAACACTGATTTAATAGAAAATGGAACAATCAGAAGCGGAAAAAAGATCCGAAACTTGATAGAGGTCTGCCAACTTGGAAAACTGCAAAACTATCTCCTTTTCCTTCCTGTTTTCTCATATCTTTGGACTTGATCAATAAGAAAAACTCGCGCCATCGGAAAACACACAAAACATGAAAAAGAACTGAGTGATTAGGGGTCTGATTTCGTTCTTTGACATTGAGATGATAAGAACTTATTGTTAGGGTATGAGGTCAGAAAATGATACATGTAAAAAAAGAATAGAATTTATGTGGTATGGGAAAACTAACTTTGAAATGAAAGTCAATTTAATAATGAAAAGTTTGATTTGAAATTGGATATACATTCATTTCTGGACATTTTTCTGAACTTTCTTTGAATATCCGAGTTACGAAAAGGGCGTAGATATTTACACACTAAAGTACACACACGTCATGATTATCAGGTCTCCCCTGTTATCACTTTTTGATTAAGAACGGGTGTCCGCAGAACTTGATAAGTTAAACTAGTTTTTTTTAAAAGAAATTATAAAGTTCGTAACTCCGATTAGTTCGAAGGCGGTTGTTATAAATCGATTGTCATATTTCAATTCGTGATGAGTGAGAAGAGCTTCTCAGATAGTGTGCTATCAAAGCCAATTCTCATATAAAAAGTGTAAGCTGGTGACGACGATTTGGAAACCGAATATATCCAAAAGGTTGAAAAAACGAATATTCATGTCCGGGAAGCCAAACAAGAATTAATTAATTTTTCCCCAACCACATGAAATATCGAAAAAATCACAATGAAATCTGCTAAACACCAATATTTTTTTTTGTTTTTTTGCATTTTTACCAAATGGTCTGGTCATCTACTCGTGAGAAAAACAAAATCTTCTGGGAGAAAACAAAAAGCTAAAAAATTCCAAAAAAAATTACCGCCTACAGTATGCTTTAACCGATCGCTGCGAGACATTTTTTATGAAATTTCAAATGTTTCTTCTCATAATGCGATATATATTTTACTTTCCGCTTTCAGACATTTTTACTTGCGTTGAGAAATCAGAAGATCCTTGACATGGTTTAATAATACCAGTTTTTTTTTTGGAAAATTGACGATGAGAGCATATACCAACAAAAAAATCTTGCAGTAATACAATGCTAATCAATTTTTCGTTGCTTCTTGGTTATAATTTCATCAACATGTATTTGTTTTATCAAACGTCTGAACACTAAAAGTTTCATATAAATTTAACAGGAAAAGACAAGAAATTGCTATCAAATGACCATAAAAATAAGATACACAAGAATACCCGAATTCTGATTGTAAGAAAAAGTTTTTAAAATTCCAAGTTAAAACACATGGAAAGGAGAACATGAGGTTGAAATATTGTAGAAAAAGAAAAGATCACACAACCAAGATGGAAGAAAAAACAATATTTGATAATGAATATAATTTACATAATTAACCTGACAATGCTATGATATAATCGTAATAAGTGTTGAATATGAACTGGCATACAACTGTATCTTTCACCGGTCACCGGATGTACATTGAGCCATGAAAGAGCATTATAAGATTCGAGAACATGTCGAAGAACTTCTTCGGTTTGATGAGATTCTAACGGGTGACTAAATCCTTTATCTTCTTCTTTCTTTTCCTTTTCTTTCGATGTTGCTTGTTCGATCAAATCATCGTTCTATAAAAAACTGTTTTTCTGAAAATAAACAGTTCTTATGAATTACCTTAACTTCAGTGATATTTATATGCAAAGAAGACTTCAAATGAACAGGAACACTTCGTTTCGCTGATGGACATGCAGCCCAAAACCAGTCTGGTAATTCTGGAGCAGGAGATGTCGATATATAATATCCAGAGGCGAGCGGCTGATTCTGTATGTCAATAGATGTTTCATCAGAGAAGAATGATTGAATTCCGCCTGGTCGAATAGCAGCACTTGTAGGAGCTTCAGTGCATGCGACATCTTTCAACAATTCAGTGTCTCCATCATCCAATCCAATATCCAAATCTCCGAACTCCCAGTTTTCCTCCACTTTTGTATCATTTGAAGAATCTTGTGTCTCACAAACTATATCAGCTCCAACAGGGAATGTAATAATATGGGTAGCCGACACATCTTCCGGTGTATGCAACTGCTTCGTCTTTTTCACTGCATCCGGATCGATATAATCAGGAATCACTCTCAAATTGGGTTCCGGTTCGATTGTAACTAAACAAGCAGAAAGAATTGAAGGTGTTCCAACTACACCAGCAGTTTGATTACAGGCTGCACAAACATCTTTGAGACGAGATGAATATTTCAGCAATGATGTTTTATTGAGCAAATGTGTCCATGCTCGGAATTCACCATGTCCGATTCTTCCCAATCTTCCAACAACCAACCGCCAGTTCTTTATATCACTTGCCATTACACCCAGGATAAATGTCCAAAGTCGGCCCATCGCATCAAGTATTTGTGTTCGAAGTTTGTACCGGTAGAGCCTGTAATTCAAGAATATTTCTTTTTCAAGAACTAAAATATAAACATACTGATGAGCCTCATGTTTCGGCTTCATATTGATCACACAATTATCGATTAGTTTTCCTTGTTGATCAGTGACAGCCGCAACCAAATAATCCGATCCAACTAAACAATACGTAACGAACAAAACTTGCTCTTCTGTCGGAGTCAAAACTATAGCATCTTCGAATATTTTATGTTGAAGAGGAGGCGGAGGAGCCAAACACAACATATTTGATGGTATTTTGTAGGAGAAATAATTCTTCTGGGCTGATGGAATCATTCCGCGCATGCCCATACTACCACGATATCGCATTTCTTTGAAATATTCCTGATTCAACCGTTCCATTTCATCAACAGTGCGCAGAAGTTGACTTCCAGGTCCAAATCTTAAAAAAATAACGATTTTTTCATACGATTCGTTCAAATTTATTTCCATGAAGATACTCAAGGTTGCCGAATTTTTCTTCAAATTATTTTGCACATAATTATCGAAACTTACGCAGTCATACATCTCGGTTGCATGATTTTGAAAGAATCCGGGAAGAATACACGTGGATGTTGATAAACTGCGATTGCTAGAGATTTAGCTGTTTCAACCAGAAGTGTGCTTTCTGGGGGTTCTCTATCATCCGTTTTGGAATCTGAATAAAAACGAATATACTTTGAAAAACATAAAAACTTTGAGAACTTACAGTTTTTGTTCCCTGTTTTGGCAAACAAATCCATAGGAATTTTCGGATCATTTAAATAATCAGGGAATGCCTGTCCATTATCTTCCAATTGGTCTAAATTGATAACTTCCAATTGAACCTGTGGTCTTCGTTTCAAAGGAAGCTTCGCTAGAATCGAATTGAATGTTCGGATGAATGTCAAAACCGAAACTCTCATATGCAACGCAGTATGTTGATTGGTTCCCCATGTGAACGGATTAGTCTAAAAACCGGAATTGATTTCAGAAAAAAGGCTCGAAATTAAACTAACAATATAAATGACGATTACATGTGGGAGAACAGATGGATCATCCTTTTCTTTGGCTCCAACTTCTTCATAATCTACCGGCGGTTGATTCGATGTTGTAAACGGATTCGGAAGTGTTGTATCTCGCTGCACCCATTGAATAGCCGCAGTTCCCATTGGTAACAATGAAGAAGGTTCAGACAACAAGTCAGTCAATGTTGGTTGTTGAACTCGCTCATTTTCTGGAACTGTCTCTGGTATATGCACCATTCCAGCGGGAATTGGGGATGGAACATCAGCTGCTGATAATGCAGGTTTAGCAGTCTGTGCTGATGCAACTCCATTTGATGATGTATCGTTTGTTGTCGCCGTTGAATTGGCAGTAGTTGCTGTTTCTGATGTTGATGTCGTTGTCGCCGTTTTGTTTGTCGCTGCCTCAGCTGCTGTCGATGTTTCAGTGGTTGTTGTTCCAGATTTCTCAGTGGTTGTTGAGGCTCCCGACGTTGTAGTGGTTGGTACCGGTTCTTGAGTTGGTGTTGTTGTACTCTCCGATGGATCCTCTTCCATGGCACTCATTTTCACTTTTGAAGAAGCATAAAGTCCGGCTTCTTTTTCTCTTTTCAATCGAACTTCGACAGCATTCTGATATTTGAATCCGAACCTTTCAAATGCGACTGGATTATCATTTAATGCATTGAACACAAGCTCTTCCATTTGTTGTGTATAATTCTTCAATCGAGATACAAATCCAGTTCTATCATTCAAATTCTTAACCATATTTGCAAATTCTGTCGAAGTGGCAGCCGAAAGCGCTGGAACCTTGAATGGAAAAGTTCTGGTTCCGCCACATCTCAAAATTCCTTCTCGATCATAGAAATCTGGGGAGAGCTCAGGTTTTTCCGATGAGAACTTCTTCATATCATCCCAACTGGTTGCAGGAGCATTAGCATCCTTCGAACTTATTTCCCCATCAAAAAGATTTCGTGAACCATCATAATCGTCCGAATTCGAATCACCATTTCCACGAGATGTCGATGTTCCCGCCCCTGAATCGACTTCCATAGGTTCAGCGGAGTTTTTCGAAGATGATTGAGGTGGTGTTTCAACTACAGGCTTTCGGTAACTTGAAAACATCGGTCGATTTTTCGCCTGAGTCGGTCCAGATGATACAGGAAACGGAATATGCCGACCAAGTTTCATTCTCTCGTATTGTTTCGATACTTTTTCCATGAATTTCACAGCCTTCGCATATGTGACATCATCATCAGGAATAATGGTCATGTACATAACATCCTTTGGTTGATCAATTGGTGCCAATGCCGCATTGGTCCACATTGTTCTCAACATTGGTGTTGCCTTTATTGTTTCAGTACTAGTGGCAAACATCACAGCCGGAACCGGTTCAGCTGCACTCGAACATTCAATTTCTTGTTTGTCATTCTGAAATTTTAAAAAATTATAAGCGAACTAGATTTTAGATCTAACCTGGCGATTTTTCTCTACAAACTTTTTCCACGTCAATGGTCCTTCGACAATATTCTTACTCCCATCGGCATCAACTTTTCTCGCAATTTTTATAGAATCTACCACTGGAGGAAGAATCGTATTGAGAATCATTCGCCATTCAGTTGTATTTGGATCGCGAATTTCGTTGGCAGTTTGAAGTCCCCATGGGTGGAAATAAGTGAGAAACTTTTGAGCTGATATCATCTGATTTCGCCTTATGGACACTGAAAAATAATGTATTCGGAAGATAGACAGAATTTAAAGCTTACTAGATTTCATGCACATATCAATCGCCGAATTTCCCAACATTAACAACTCCATCGAATCAACATGCGATATAACATATTCAGAAGCCGATTGTACATCAAATCCAATTTCCATTGCTTTCGAACGATCAACTTGTTCAGACAACGCGGCCATTTGTGAAAGAGCTTTTCCGTAACTATGTGAATGTGCTAATTGACGAATTTGATCGAGAAGAGCGAGATCAGATGGAGATGAAGAATCAAACCAAGAAATGTTCTTTGATATTTCCATTCCAGGGAGTTGGAGATCAAGAGGCGGAGCAACACTGGCAACCGAATTGTCAAGAGCTGTAGCTTCATTCGAATCTTCAGGGAAAAGTCCAGCGCAGAAAGATAAGTATCGATGACGGATCGCGCTGAAAAAAGGAGATAGATACCGTGTCAATTAAAGATTAAAAAATGCCATTATTCAGCCGCTTAAAATATTTCTAACGACCTGACCATGAAAAGTATGAAAGCCTTATTATTTTTCAAAAACGATTAACGATTCAAAATTTCCTGTTTTCCACATCCAAACATTCAGAACAAGAATATCAAAGTATTTACCTGAATCCGCAAGTACACGTAGTCGACCCGTTGATATTAAAGCCACTCCAGGGTCCAATTTGATGGTGATGATTCATCATGTTCGATGATCGAAGTAACTCATGAGGTGTTATATATAATCCCAATTCTCTTGCTCGAATCGAAACAGTGCATGAGCAAATAGGACAAGAATCAAGAGATGTGTCGAAGTGCAAATCAAGAATAGTATCGGACATAATAATGGCGATAATGATACTTTCTCCTTCGGGCACTTGTTGTTGCATATTTTCTTTAGGTTTTTGCAATTGTTGTTGAAGTTGGGAATGTTGCTGTACTTGCTGTTGTACTTGTTGTTGTTGTATTTGCTGCTGCTGGTGTTGTTGCTGCTGCTGGTGAAATGGATATTGTTGTTGAAACGGTAACTGTGGATTAATGGGATATCCAGGCGGAGGAGGCATTGATGGTTGCGAATACATTGGAGGTAACCGTTGTGGAGGGAATCCTTGTGAAGGGTATCCTTGTGGAGGGAATCCTTGGGAAAATCCTTGTGCCATATATGGTGATTGTGGCTGAGGTCCACCGAATCTTGGTTGATTTACAAAGTTATTCAATTGCTGAACCGACGAAGAATACATATTGGAAGGTCCTGCCACAGATGCAGCATATGCTGGCGGCGGTGGTCTTCCAGCCATCATTGGTGGGGGTCCAACCATTCGAGAACCTCGTCCGAACGCTCCCATTTGATATTGCATTTGGTGTTGAGGAGATGAAAACTGTCCGGAGAACTGGATTTGTTGCTGCTGTTGTTGATGATATGGATATCCGAACTGATTCATTTGATGTTGTTGTTGTTGCATTGGATTATATTGCATATTCATCTGCTGATATTGCTGTTGTTGTTGCTGTTGCTGCTGCAGTTGAAGTTGCTGATATTGTTGGAATTGTTGTTGTTGATTGATTTGTTGCTGCTGTTGCTGTTGTTGCTCTTGCTGTTTTTGTTGGATTTGATGTTGAGACACATAAGGATTCAGAGTGAGCAACTTTCCAAATGAATCGAATGGCGGATTTTCGAATGCATCATCTATCATTTTCAAATAAACACCATGATTTTTCGGTCTTATTATTGGTTTCTGGAAACAGACTATTATATTTGATTTCACTTTATGAAAGACCTCTGTTCTCAAAAAAAACCACAATTCTTCAAAAAAAATAATATATACTTAGAAATGACAAAATTTACTAGAACCCTCTAACAAATCACTCACTTCTGAATTGAGAGCAAACTTTTCGGATAACGGCAGAGAAGTCTTTCGTTTGGATTTAGAGAGTGGAATACTTTTGAATGCATTCAATAATTTTGTCATTTTATCATCTCCTGCCAAAACATTCAATTCTTCTAGATTTTCTCCTTCGTCATTCGATGAACACTCTTCAGCTGCATTTGGAGCTCCATCCACTTGAACTTTTTCAGCATCTTCAACAATACTGGGCATCTGAAAAAAATAAAATTCAGAATTAACGATAAGTATTGACCAAATCTCTTACTGGGTTTTTCAATTTTCCAAGCGGTGAATGAACTTGTTGTGGATCCGAATGTAACATTTGTACAGAGGGCGGTGTCGGATAAATTTGATTCATTCCAGGTGCTTCGATTGATGGAATTCCTCGAGGAAATAGATCATCAGCAACTCCTCCAACTGACAATGGACCACCTTTTGGCATTTCATTACTCGCTGGAGGGGATAATAATCCATCAGGTCCATATTCAATCCCGTTCCCACTGCTATTATGTTGTGTTCCTTCTGTCGAAATATCACATTCCATCAACTCATTTTCATTTTCCGCTTGCTGAATGAACTGTTGCGTGGATGTTCCTTCTCCCAATCCTTTCATCTCATCATCAATTTGTTCTTCTCCTGTGCTATGCTCTTTTAGCTCACTCTCATCCAAACCTCCCATTTCCATTTCTTCTGTCTCAGATGTTTCTTCATAATTGGAATAAGAAGGCGATGATTGATAATAAGGTGAAAGGTATCCAACTCTACTATCGATTTTAGTTCTGAACTCTTCATCAAAATTCTCATTGAATTTTTTGATATCCAATCGATTCAATTCTTCGCCATCTTCAGAATTTACACACACGCGATGATCTTTTTTCTTCCATTTTTTGATGTCGTGAGCAGTTTGGTCTTTCTGAAGAAAAAAAAACCTCTAAAAGTGGTAACGAGGAGTTTAGCTGTAAGCTGTGGATAAGCATTTTTGCATGAAATCTAGTGTAGTAGGTTTTTGACATATTTTTCTACACTTCGGAAGTGCAGTGCGTGTAATTTTCAAGCAATTCAAAAAACTCACAATTCGAACCAGAGCATCAACACTTCGTTTCACAGATTTTTTCTCTTCTAATTGCTCCGCCAACTGAACATTATTTTCGAATAACTCAGCGATTTCTTTTCGAACAACTGGTGGCTTTTTCGCTCGTTCTTCTGCCAGTTTTGCAGCTTCTTCTTCATCCAACTTTTTCTGGTATTTCGAATAACCAAGAGGCCCATATTCACATATATCTCCTTTGTAAATAGTCGTTGAAGACATGAAAGGTCTTTCAATATCCACTCCAAGAGTTTGTTGTTTCTTCATGGTCCGTCGCTGTTTATGATATGGTTGAAGTTGTGGATATTCTCGAATTTGTGGTAACGTCGGATCATAATAAGAGTCGTATTCAGCATATTTCTCTTCTCTTGAAGCACCCTCAATCACTTTCCGATCTCTTGAATTTTAAAGTTATTGATAAACTATGACATTCGAAAAACTTACTTGTTTTGTTGAAAGATTAAACTGAAAACATTCTCTGTCATATTTTCCAAACTACTTGCAGGCCAAGGGCATTCAGTTCCGCAAGGAGTAACAGATGTAACCGGTGTGAACGGAGAATACGACTGACCAAAATCGTCATCTTCCGATGTTCCACCACTATCTTCACCAATAAACTCTTCTCTGAGAACAAAAGTTAAACCAAAGTAGGCGTTAAAAAATAACTCACTCTGGATGTTCCGGAATTGGGAAGCTCTCCTTGTTCAAATCAATCCAGTCCGCCATTTCTTCATCATCGAGTAACCATGGATTATCATCTCTTTTTCTGAATATAGTACCTTGTTCAACTTCTTCCATTTCCTCCTCTTCTTCTGATTCTTCATCATTTTTCTTCTTTTTCTTCGATTTATCTTTCGGTTTCTCCTTTTTTGCTTTTGGTGTGGCTGCTTTCAGTGAACTTTCGGACAAATGCCGTTGTCGTTCTGAACAAAAAAAAAACAATTATGTAAAAATTAACACAAAAAAGCTCACCGAAAAACTTGATCATCTGTGCGGTTTTCAGGTTTTTTGTTCGATGGTATGCGGAAGAATCGGGTTTTTGTTTCATATGCTCAAAAATGCCAGCCTTCAGGGCCACACATTCTTCTTTTGTTAAAGTCAAAGGTTCTGGAATATGTTTGTTTTTATTTCAAGTATAAATATTCACTTACTTTTAGCTCTCAGTCGTTTTTCAGCAAAAGTACAAGCTTCACACATGAACCTTCCATTGATACATTTTTCGCAATTCATGTCCCATATATCAGTGAACTTCCATTTCAGCCATTTCTCATCATTTGTAGGTAAAAACGGTTGTGCGAAGCCTCCAAAATTCATTGGTGGTTTTGGTGAGATCATTGTTTTAGGACCCAAAATTTGTTGAATAACTCCTTGTAATTGTATATGTGCATTAGCCGCTTGTACCACGAACTTGTTTCTTGGCTTCCTTCCTTGAACAATCAATTCATCTGGGACTGTAGTTACACGGTAACCAAGAGCATCCCAAACATGCCTATCATCTTCAAGAGTAACTGAAAGGTATCTGGAGGGATACAACATTCGGACTCCATCAATATCAACAAGCACCATTTTTGGAACATCATTTTGATTCTCTGTTTCATTTTTCTTTGGTAATTCTTGTGGTTCAGCATCTTCATCATCACTACTTGAACAACATGCGGTTGCTTCGACACCGTCCTCTTCTTGTTCATTATCTTTTTCTTTCTCTTCTGGCACTTCTTTCTTGATTTCAACATCTTCTGCTGGTTCTTCTTCACGATCATCTTCCAACACAACAAACGACTTCCAATTGTTATATTCCCGTTCTATACTTGCTTGCATTTTCGATTCAGAAAGTATTGAAAATTGATTTTGCACCAAATGTCCTCGCATTGACCAAGGTCCGATGATTACAACAAACCGTTTGCCATTATGTTCAAGATGTCTAAAATTATATTTGTAAAAAACTGTAATAATTGAGAACTGCACCTTTTTTGCAATTGTATCAATGTTGGTTGTCGTTGAGCATTCACAACCAAGCAAACTCTATTACCGCCATGGATAAAAAAGTGAAAACGAATAGCAATAGTATATCTGGAAGTTTAATAAATATAAAATTATATGTGATGAAAAAACATACGTGGGATACATGTATTGCATTTGTTTTGCTATTGATTTTAAAGGTTTTGTGAACCATCTACCAAATCTGACAAATCCTATCCTCATTAATGATCTTTCCAAAATAATGTGCAACGACTTGAAAAACATTATCCGAACTTCATAGCTCACAATATTTGAACATGCAGCATTGGACCCTTCTTCGTCGTCCATTTCTATAATTTTTTTTTCATTTTTTAATTAACTGATAAGATAAAACAAACCTAGATCTTTACAGTATTCACTGATTTTTTCAGTTTCTTCGTAGTACCAAAACACCCATAGTTCTTTCGGCATATCATGTGAAAAATGTGGCAATTGCAAAGGTTCATGTGTTGCAGGAATGTTCAACTGCTTCCTCCTCCATGCGCACAGAATTCCGTCTTTCACACATTTACTGTACGCTACCAAAATAGGATCTGAGGTTAACGGAACACCACGAGGTGCATTTTTTGGAGTTCGAAAACATTTCCATTTCAGCCCGTTTACTTCTGTCAGGGAGAAAATATTCGTGAAACAATCTTCTAAATTCCCGCCATTCACATTTGGACCATTTGACTTCGAACTTTTCGTTTTCCGGGGCGGATCCGATTTTTCGTTGTCTTTTGACATTTTAAATTAGTCAAAACTGGTCCATTCACCGTTCTGCTGAAAGAAAACAGAAAATAAACGATTTCCGATGAAAAAAGTTTGAAAAAAATAAAAGTCCGCAAACACAAAATACACACCGTATCAAAATTCAAAGGCGCACTAATAATTTGGTTTTTTTTCAAAAAAAAAAAATGAGACACAAAAAAAATTAAAATAATTTTTAAAATAAAAAACACTTATATAATAGACACATACAATTCTCTTTTTTTTCGTGTATGCAATAGATAGAGACAGCCTCAACTGCCTGCATCTCTCTTCCTCACACAAAACCAAGAAAGCGAAGAAATGTCTGCGTCTCATTGAAAAGAAAGAGACGAGTGGGTGCGGCGACGCGGTCGATCAATCTGTCTGTGTCTCTTTAGTATTTATATATATACATGTGTGTAGTAGTGAAGAAGAAGGTGGTGAAAAAGGAGAAGACCAAGACCATTGGCTACTCTAAATAAAATAGGTATTATATAAAAAACGAGGACAGACAGCTTAAATGTTTATTAGAACATGACTACTTTATTATTAGACGAGCATTGTATCTTCGTGCTCTTTTCGGCACAAAACTAAAATTGATTTGACTTGTCCTCCTTCTAAACTTGTGACCACACCAGAAAATGCGGCAGTCGCCTTCTCCAACTTCATATCAACTTGACCTATAAATATTTGTATTACTGTAATGAGGAAGAAACAGAGAAACTACTGTAGCCTACCTAAGTAAGGTTCTCCATTAATAGGAATTATTGCAGGACAAATATAACTCAAATGTACGGGCAGGAAATCCTTGTCGCGGTAGTCCATGGCTTGATGATATGGTAGCCAAACATAGTCATAACCAACGGAAGTCGGAGGAAGATGCATTAGAAGTTGAAGTGAACCAACAGTTGTACCATTGAATTCACGATTTGAACTGGAATTAAATGAATTAGTTTCGCGAGAGAAAAAATGACGGGCTTGAAAGTAAATGGGGAGAGGCGACCAAATCTCGGAGTTCAAACCACCCGTCATATTGGAAAGATAAGAGAAAAATGCCAGCCACCAACCCGAAAAATCGACGCCAGGATTTGTACATTCAACTGCCGCTCCATCGCAACCGATGATCGTCTTGCCGATCTGCTTCTCGAAGCAGATAGGATCAAATATGACATCATCGGCCTATCTGAAACAAAACGAGCAGCAGAATTACAAGCCAAACACGTCGACGGAACTGGTATCTTTCTCGGGAAACGTCATGACAACTCGGTTTCTGGAGGTGTTGGATTTATTACTCATAGGTCCATGACCCCTAGAATAAAAGAAGTCAAATTCATCAACCACCGAATTGCAATTCTCACATTTGGAATCACGCGCAAATACAACTGCTCAGTCATCCAAGTATACGCTCCAGTTGGCACGTCAGATGTTGATGAGATTGCTGAATTCTACGAAAACGNGAGCCTCTACGTGGCGAAGGAGATCCTGCACACCTGATTCTCAACTAAGGCACAGAGATCGAGACTGTGCTAGTCAGGTGTGTACGAATCAGTGGACACCCCTCCCGATCTGTCGGTCGCTGCCTCCAAGCTGATCGTCGGAGAGGCCCTTTCTATGGCCCAGCACGTCATAGTTAGGGTAACTAGGAGGAAAACTTCCTGCTAAAAACAATTCTCGAAACTGCCTCAGTCCTCCGCACCCCACCTCTACGATCAACACGACGGGCTTGAAAGTAAATGGGGAGAGGCGACCAAATCTCGGAGTTCAAACCACCCGTCATATTGGAAAGATAAGAGAAAAATGCCAGCCACCAACCCGAAAAATCGACGCCAGGATTTGTACATTCAACTGCCGCTCCATCGCAACCGATGATCGTCTTGCCGATCTGCTTCTCGAAGCAGATAGGATCAAATATGACATCATCGGCCTATCTGAAACAAAACGAGCAGCAGAATTACAAGCCAAACACGTCGACGGAACTGGTATCTTTCTCGGGAAACGTCATGACAACTCGGTTTCTGGAGGTATTGGATTTATTACTCATAAGTCCATGACCCCTAGAATAAAAGAAGTCAAATTCATCAACCACCGAATTGCAATTCTCACATTTGGAATCACGCGCAAATACAACTGCTCAGTCATCCAAGTATACGCTCCAGTTGGCACGTCAGATGTTGATGAGATTGCTGAATTCTACGAAAACGTTGAAGACACCATTCGTCAATGCAAATCTAAGTTCAAAATTGTAATGGGTGACTTCAACGCAAGAATTGGCTGCCGAACAAATTCATCTGAAATATTCATCGGCCCAAACTCAATGGAAACCAGAAACGAACCAGGTGAATTCCTGGCGAGTTTCTGTGAGAGCAACCGCCTATACCACACCAACTCATTCTTCATGAAGCCAACGATCAGAAGATGGACATTTGTGTCACCAGATGGCCAACACAAACACGAAATCGATCATATCCTCGCAAATGGCCGATTCTTCACTGACACCCACGTTGTGCCCTCGTTCACAATTGGTAGCGATCACCGACTCGTCAGAACACATTTGCACTTTAATCTGAAATTCGTGAAACATCAGGATTTCCGATCAAGAAGACAACCAAGGAAAATGATCGACCAATGTCTGATCCCAATCAATTGCGATTCCACACAAGTCCCACCACCGGACCTGGACGTTGACAACTACTACACCAAAATAGTAGAAACGCTGAAGTCGATCCAAGAGAAGTCATTGGTTCTCCAACCAAACCACTCGCGGAATCGAATAAGCGAATC